>SSNS01000149.1:483301-573301 GCA_006937985.1 Aphyosemion australe | reverse complement strand
CATTTAATATGTTATAACTCGCTTCACAGTCTGAGACATGATGCTCAGATCTGTTTTAGTGTTCCTAGAATGAAAAGAGAGGTAGGGAAATATGCTTTTTGTTTTAAGGCTCCTAACGATTGGAATAATCTCCCTTTACCTCTCTGCTCCATATCTTATTTTACAACATTCCGAGGAGCTCTGGTGAACATCTCAGGAATATTCGCCAGTGTTATTAATTGTTTACCCTGAACATTATTAATGTTTAAGGTCCTCATAGCTTGTCTGTGGTGGGCTTTGTGTTGGGTGGGGTGGGTTTGAGCATTGTGAGCCATTGTGTGTGTGTGTGTGTGTGTGTGTGTGTGTGTGTGTGTGTGTGTGTGTGTGTGTGTGTGTGTGTGTGTGTGTGTGTGTGTGTGTGTGGTGATGTAATGCTGTCTAACTGTATTTTTTGTTTTGCTGTCTTGACGTAATAGAGGACCCCCTTGAAAACAAGATGTATCATCTCAAGGGGTTAATCCTCCCTACATATGTTAAAATAAAATAAATAAATCAAATGTGTGTGTGTGTGGTGGGGCACATAACCATCACAGAACGATAGATAAAGCCACCCTGTGACTGACGGGGTCATGAATGTATTCAGAGGGTTTGTTTGTGTTCAGAGGGAAACATTCAGATTGAGATTAGATGGATGGATTAATGTAAAACTGATCACCTAAAACATTTATTCTCTAGCTGAACACCGGGTGTATTTTTATAGTTTTAAGGTAGATTTAATGGAACTAGTTACCAGATGAATGTGCTTGTTGTCTGTCTGTATTTATCCCAGCTGCAGCTCCTGGTTCTTCTGACTGGATTTAGTGGTGGTGTTTGGTCAGACTAATTATTCACTGTCACATTAGTTCACAGAGCGCCTGTCAACACAATCTGCTGCATTAAAGCAACATTTTCATGAACACGGAACAAACAGCAGCTGTGATCTGAAAACACTCTTCTGTTTATTTGACCTGTTCTGGTCCCGTTTGATCCAGTTTGTCCTGAACCTCCTGCTGCTGATTGGTTCAGTCCCTACATCGTCTCAGGGTTGGACTAGAGGGGTCTGTTGGGAAAAATCTGGTTAGATCTTGTTTCAGTCTGACAGGATCCAACCAGGATCTAACTGGGATTTAATCATCATCCAACCAGGATCTACTCAGGGTTTAACCAGGATCCAACCAGGATCTACTCAGGGTTTAACCAGGATCCAACCAGGATCTAACTGGGATTTAATCATCATCCAACCATGATCTACTCAGGGTTTAACCAGGATCCAACCAGGATCTACTCAGGGTTTAACCAGGATCCAACCAGGATCTAACTGGGATTTAATCAGTATCCAACCAGGATCTACTCAGGGTTTAACCAGGATCCAACCAGGATCTAACTGGGATTTAATCATCATCCAACCAGGATCTACTCAGGGTTTAACCAGGATCCAACCAGGATCTACTCAGGGTTTAATCAGGATCCAACCAGGATCTACTCAGGGTTTAACCAGGATCTACTCAGGGTTTAACCAGGATCCAACCAGGATCTAACTGGGATTTAATCATCATCCAACCAGGATCTACTCAGGGTTTAACCAGGATCCAACCAGGATCTACTCAGGGTTTAGCCAGGATCCAACCAGGATCTAACTGGGATTTAATCAGTATCCAACCAGGATCTACTCAGGGTTTAACCAGGATCCAACCAGGATCTACTCAGGGTTTAACCAGGATCCAACCAGGATCTACTCAGGATCCAACCAGGATCTAACTGGGATTTAATCATCATCCAACCAGGATCTACTCAGGGTTTAACCAGGATCCAACTGGGATTTAATCATCATCCAACCAGGATCCAACCGGGATCTACAAAGGATTTAACCAGGATCCAACCAGGATCTACTCAGGATTTAACCAGGATCTACTCAGGATTTAACCAGGATCCAACCAGGATCTACTCAGGGTTTAACCAGGATCCAACTGGGATTTAATCATCATCCAACCAGGATCCAACCGGGATCTACAAAGGATTTAATCAGGATCCAACCAGGATCTTCTCAGGATTTAACCAGGATCCAACCAGGATCTACTCAGGATTTAACCAGGATTCAACCAGGATTTAACTGGGATTTAATCATCATCCAACCAGGATCTACTCAGGATTTAACCAGGATCTACTCAGGGTTTAACCAGGATCCAACCAGGATCTACTCAGGGTTTAACCGGGGAGTAGTTAATGTGAATATACAGTAGGGTTGCAACGATTATAAATAATCACGATTTCATGATTATTTTACATGAATTGATTTCACATGCATTAACATATATATATAAATCACACACACACATTCTATAAAGTATTGGTAAACTGCTGTTTATCCATACTTATGTTTAATTGTATTTTTGCTCTGCAGAGGCTGGTGAGAAACTGCATTTTCATTTCAGCTTGTGTATTCTGTAAATACCACGCCAAGTGACAATAAACTCTCTTGAATGATTACATTCTATAAAGGTTTTGAACTCCAGAAGATATCTATTGCTCCTTTTCAGAGATTCTGCTTGGAAAGAGGAGATAGGTGTAGGAGACTATTTTCATGTTCAGCCTGCATGAAACACTCAGAGTGACCCACTAGAATCAGAGATAATCATTAAAACATGGGTACTCCGTGAACTACACATTTAAAGCCCCAGTGTGTAATATTCCTCTCAGCTTCAAATTTGACATGTTTAATACTTAAACTGTGGTCGACGCTCCATGGTCATCCTCCATCTTGAAATACGGCAGCTATTTAGGGACATAAGAGCTCCGTGTTACGCGTTTTCACTGACTGTAACCTGAAAGAAACAGCAGAGGGCAGCAGTGCGCCCTGGTAGCATGGCGTCTGCCAATTCAACTAAGAAGAAGAAGAGACTAGCTGCTACAGCGTTACACCAGCCTCCACCTGACTCAGTCACTCACCTCAACTTAATTCTTCTTTTCTTCATACTAGAGCTCTCGATCCGGTCCCAACCAGTGGTTAACAGACACACCGGTTAATCCCTGCAACCCTAAGTTATACAGTACTGAAAAAACGAACTCCATTACTCCCATCACTGGTTTGAAGGTGTGTTGGTTGGACTGGTTTGTTGTTTCTGTGGACTTTCCTGTCAGAACCTCTCAGCTGTTGTAGAGCCTAGAGACGAACCGTAACTCGATCAGGCGTTCTGATGACAAACGACTACTGCTGGTTCTGCTGCTGGAGGCTCCGTCCTGTAGTTATTCCTGCATGTTTTCTTTGTTCAAGGTCAAAGGTCACCTATCGTCACATTCTGTCAGCTCTCTGAAGATTTCAGCATCCAAGAACACCTGACAGCCATCTGGCTTTGTTTTTCTGTTTCTTTGTGTCTGAGACACACACGCACACACACACACACACACACACACACACACACACACACGAGCTGCAGCTTTAATGTGAGTTTTTGTTGTTTTGTGGTCACACTTCAGATCGTCGCCTCGTTTCCAGGAGATAAAATAGTAATATTAATAATATTACTGGTATAATTTATACGTGTTAAATGTTTGTGATGTCGTTATATAACCTGAATAAACACACTAGTATGAGTTTTTAGGCTGAGTGTGTGTGTAATGTAAACTTTATGGTTGTTAATGTTCTCGTTTTCTAGGTGCAACGAGGCTCTGGGCTGGACTTGTTCCCCCTGGACTGGTACCAGAACTCCTCCCACCTGTTCTGGATCCTGGAGGAGCTGCTGCAGGGATCAGAGGTAGTGGGACTCGGGTCAGAGGAGGAGCTGAGGGGTCTCCTGGGTTTCTTAGAGCAGAAACTCTTAGTTTTATCAGAGGAGTTTCCTCTGTTCTCCATCTGGATGTGGAGGGTCGGAGCCCTCCTCACAGCAGGGCCTGGGGAGAGGCGGGTCAGTGCCTGGACTCCGGGTTCCCTCTGAACGATTAATGAGGAAAGAAGCAGCAGACGTCAGAACGTTTATCCAGCAGGAACTTGAACAAATGTGTTTTCTACCGACATGAATAAAGAAGCACTTCCTGTTTAGGCCCAGCACCTGAAGAGGTGATGTTACAGCTGTAGACACATCTGTCTAACAGCTGGGACGTGAGGAGGAAACATTTAAATCTGTCAACTATCAGCAAGTCTTCCTAGCAGTTCTCTTTTATTTATCATCTTTTACCTTTCCACAGACGCTGTAGTTGTCTTTAGTTTTTGGACGATGTCACCACCGTCTTTTAAAGGTGCTGCTGTTGCCGAGCAACTCCATCCCACCATTGTTTGCAGCGGGAATCAGCTGGTCGGCATGGCGACCAGAGCAACAGCTCACATCCCCGTCAGAGGAATCTTTATTTATTTAACAAAACGCAGCAGCAGGTCAGAGGAGAGACTAAATCTGTAAAAGTTTGTTTTTATTGTGACACAAATCATTAAAACAGATTCAGACTAACGGAGTGGCGTCTGCGGAGCAGAAGATAACTCTGCTGGGACCCAGTTAGCCCATCGGAGCGGGCAGCAGGAATATGGTTTTTAAATCCTGAGCAGGGATGCTGCTTCAGCGTGTCTACGGTAACCTGGGAGGGACAAACTTAGAGGTTACTGCTGTAAATCCTAGTGAAAGTGAGGGAATGTGAGTTTGGTTAGACTCTTTTTAGATGATTTCTAAAGCGCTGAGTCAGCTGTGACTGGTTCCTCCACCTTCCCATCATCACAGCGTTTAGGGAGGAAGTGCTGCTGAGACAGGAAACAGGAAGTTCTCTCTGATTAGTCTGGGCTGATTTATTCCTGCTGGTTCCTCCAGGATCTGAGCGGTCCCAGCAGCAGCAGCTGGTGTTGGTTTGGGTCTGAGCAGCTCAGCTGATTACCATCACTCCTATTGTGTCTGCACTGGGCTGCTGCCCTCCCCGTCTGTCATCTGCTCATCTTTCATATCCTGTTGAGGGCAAAGCAGGGACGGGCGGGTTTTGAAGAATAAAAATGGACCGCTGGTACGTGCGCGGACAGTTAATGTGACTCGGTGGAGACGTGAAACGCTCTCATGATGCGTGGGATTGACAGCCGCGGGCGTGATGGGCTGCGTCATCAGCTGAGGGTCTCATAAGCTCTGTCATCAGTGAAGGAGATTAACACGTTAATAATAAAAAATCTATCTGCAGGTTATTAAAGACTCCTTCTGTACCGGGTCTGAGGGAAAGGTTAGAACCATCTTTGTATCACAGAAGCGTCGGGTCCGCTCTAGATCACCACGGACAGAACCGAGGGACTGGTGTCAAACGTCTGAAATCTACAGGATTTAAAGAGTCTCCTACTAGAAACGTACTAATCTCCAGAAGGATTAAAGTGTTAAAGCCTCGTGTGTTAGATCATTACTAACTACCACTTTATACAGTTATACCGGTTTTATTGTGTGAGGATATGAAAATTCAGTTCAGTTTATTTCTATAACGACCAGAGTCGTCTCAAGGCTCTTCACAAAGTACACGTTCCAATAATGGTTCATTAAGCCAATCACTAAAAGTTTCCTATAAAAGGAACCCAGCAGGTTGCATCGAGTCACTGACTAGAGTCACTGACTCGATGCAATCCTCACACTAAGCAAGCATGTAGTGACAGTGGAGAGGAAAAACTCCCTTTTAACAGGAAGAAACCTCCAGAGGATCATGGATCAGTATGAGCAGCCATCCGCCACGACTCACTGGGGTTGAGAAGACAGAGCAGGTACACACACACACACACACGCACACACAAACACACACACCAACTAGTGTTTCTATGATGGGTCAAAGCCTACAGCTGAATATTTAGTGTGTTAAAAGTAAAATATGAAAATGAACTTTATGAAGGTTTTAATTTGCTTTTCTTACCAAATAAATAAAAACAAATGTTTGAACTTGTTAGTGAAGGAAGTTCATGTAAATCCTGTGGGTGAGAGGAGATGACACCTTTAGAAGTAGAGCGGATTAACGAGTGGTCGTAATGGTGACGAACAAGTGAGGCTGATACAAAGATGAAGATGAGTGCTGGAGTCTTCTTGACCTTGATTGATGTGGAGGCTAATCCTCCAGATGCTCCGTCTGTGGTTTTATTTGACAGATGATTCAGAAATCAGGTGGAACGGCAGTTAATGATTTTATTACCAGAAAGCAATTAGCACACCAAATTAGATCCTCCGAGGAACGTTCATTAGTGTTCAGAGACGCTGGCTGAGATGGGAGCAAACCAGCAGATCTGTCTCAGGTTTAGATCTCTATTACATCCATCTGACCCTGAACGCCTCGTCCCGTGGCTCTGTGACCCTGAACGCCTCGTCCCGTGGCTCTGTGAGCCTGAACGCCTCGTCCCGTGGCTCTGTGAGCCTGAACGCCTCGTCCCGTGGCTCTGTGAGCCTGAACGCCTCGTCCCGTGGCTCTGTGACCCTGAACGCCTCGTCCCGTGGCTCTGTGAGCCTGAACGCCTCGTCCCGTGGCTCTGTGAGCCTGAACGCCTCGTCCCGTGGCTCTGTGACCCTGAACGCCTCGTCCCGTGGCTCTGTGAGCCTGAACGCCTCGTCCCGTGGCTCTGTGACCCTGAACGCCTCGTCCCGTGGCTCTATGAGCCTGAACGCCTCGTCCCGTGGCTCTATGAGCCTGAACGCCTCGTCCCGTGGCTCTGTGACCCTGAACGCCTCGTCCCGTGGCTCTATGAGCCTGAACGCCTCGTCCCGTGGCTCTGTGAGCCTGAACGCCTCGTCCCGTGGCTCTGTGAGCCTGCTGTCAGGCGGATGAACGCTCTAGCAAACCCTCCATCTGGAACCACCTCATCTTCATTCAAAATTCTGCATCATGGGGATATTACGGTTTTATTGTCACTCGTTCAGTTGGGGCATTATTCATCCCATTTTAGAGGAGGAAAGGAGAAAGAGGAGGTGGAGGATGAAGATGAGCAGCAGATCTAGGGCTGGTCTCAGTAATCTACGCTCTGCTGCGCGGCGCTGAAGTGGCTTTAAATCTGCTGATGAACGCTGATAAAGATTCATGTTTCCCCTACTTGCGTCGGTCATACCAGTCATTTGTACCACACACACACACACACACACACACACACACACACACACACACACACACACACACACACACACACACACACTAAGCTATATTTCTGAGTAAAATCCGGCGCTCTCTCCTTGTTGATGGTGTCGTTAGAACCGGACCAGCCTGATAGCCCACAGCTCGGTGCCTCTAGAGTCTGATTAGCATGACTGAATGCATCCTCCCTGTGAACACATGATTTCATCTCTAATTCACACTAACTGGACAGCCAGCCAGAGTCTCCCGGGGTTCGCGCTGCCTCGCTCTGGGCCTCTCTGGGTCCCGGTCTGACCATCAGCACCTCCACATTAATGACACTCATTTGTCAGGAGCTGGAACTGTAATGGATGCACGTCTGCAGCAGCACAGCCAGCAGGGACCAGTCTCAGAGGCGTGAGACCCATCAGAACCGCTGAGCTCCATGTTTGTCAAAAAGCTTCCCTGCTCAGAACCTCATCATCGGACCGGATGCTTTAAACAAACAGCTGATTGGAAATTCTGACCAGCTGTTTCCAGCTGTGTTAGATTATTTGTGCACCTGAACCTGATTCAGATCCTGATGAGTTTGAGTCCTGTTGGACGGGTTTGTTTATCGGGAAGGTTCCTGGCTAAGTGAAACGACTCAGAGGGATCAGAACCAATCTATCAGAAGAAGCTCCGCCCCTTAACAGCAGCACCTGGAGCCTCATCCAGACAGGACAGGTTAGGATAGGATCAGAAAAGAATAGTGGAGAATCTATAAAAGGGTTAAATAAACCCTGTTTAGCTTTAACCTCTCAGCTGATCAGGGTTCTGCTGCATAAACCAGTTAAAACCAGTATAAACCAGGTGAGTTAGCGCTAAACTAAGCCTAACCCATCATGTTGCAGCTCTAAGTGCTCCAGATTAAGGAGCAGCAGATTAAACTGAGTGGTTCCAGATCTGCAGGCTTCCAGAAGATGCTGAGGAGGAGATGATCTGTAACCAGATTAACCAGAACTAGTCTGGTTCTACTTCTCATGACGGGTTCTTCATTAGCAGAAGATGTTCCAGCGTCTGACAGTCCAGTGTGACGGGTTTAATTAAGATGAGCGTGTTAGTGTGAAGGTTCTGGTTCTGACAGAGGTCTCCGGGTTTAATGAGCTCGTTAGGAACGCTTCAGTCTGGAAGTTAAAGGATTCAAACGAACCTCTCAGCTGATCTTCGTGCTTTAAACCCAGTTCTGTTACTGAGGTCAGCGTTCTCCAGCTCTGTCAGCAGAACCCAGCTGCGTCGGTACCGGTCCTGGTACTCAGACTGAGTTTTCCTGTTGCTGTTGTTGGTCTGGTTCTGCTGCCTGAGGAGGACGCGGACGCAGCCGCTTGAGGGACAGAAGAAGAAACGGCGCATAATTAAAAGGATTTGCATGTAATTAATATTCTGTGGCTTTGTGCCGAGTGACCCTGGAGGGTGATGGAGCAGGAGCAACGTTCAGATCCATAAATTAGACTTTCAGAACAGAAACAGCAGGCAGGAGCAGATGATTAGATGTGTGAGAGGACTTCTGCTGCTAACAGCCCAGATCCGCTGGTCCCAGGACCGTTAGATCATGGGGCTGGTCCTGCTGGAGCTTTGAAACGCCAGTTTAAAGACAAAACAACAAATTTAGATCACGTCTGCTCACACTCATCAGGACTACAGCCCAGGAACCAGCGTGAAGGAAGCTGCCTGGGTAGAAGAACCTGATTTAATCCCAATAAACCAGTTTCCTGGTGATGGATTATTGTTTTATTCGGAGTCATCCCAGCCGTGAAGCCGCGGTTACAGAAACAGTAAAAGTCACGGGAGCGGTGCGGACGTGCCCTCATGCTCCACCACGAGCCCTGAGACTCACACTGCCTCATCCTCACGTTTCTAGTGATGAAGATCAGAGCACAGCCTGCTGATGCATCTGGGCTCGCCCTCGCCACGTCCCACACCAACTTATCAGGCTTTATCAGAGTTTCAGCTCTAACCACACAGAAACGTCCAGGTTTAGTCATGAATAAAAACAACTTTATTTATATAGCACCTGTAAACAAAGCGCTGCACAGCATATAGAAAAGAAACCGTACCCCGCAGCTATAAGCAATAACATCACAGATAAAATAACAAGCTAAAACAGGAAATGAATAAAAATGCCTAAAAAGAACCGAGTGATCAACCAGTATAAGCTTTAGTGTTTAGTTTCATTTAAAACTTCCACTGAGCATGCGTGTCTGACGTCCTGTGGCTGAGTGTTCCAGAGCGACGGAGCAGGAAATGCAAACGCACCCAGAGTCATCTGCTTTGATACGTCAGAGCCCTGTGCCATGTGACCGCGGCGCCCTAGATGGAACATATGGGTCCAGGAGGTCAGTGATGTAGGGTGGAGCCAGATTGTGGAGAGCCTTGTAGGTCAACAGCAAGACCTTCAAATCTGCTCCAGCAGGACGCGGCAAACCAGTGTCGAGATGTCAGTACAGGTGTGATGTGGTCGTACTTGTTTTTCCTGCTACGTGCTGCTGCGTTCTCCATGAGCTGTAGGCAGCGGAAGCTCTTTAGGGGCAGACCAGAGAGAAGGGCAACAGTCCGTTCTAGAAGAAACAAAGGCATTGCACCAAGACTCCCGCATCATCATCCGACAAACTTCAAACTTTACTGTGATGGCTTGTGTTTGAGGCAGAGTGCTACACACATCATCTCTGTTTTGTCCATATTTAAAAGCAGGAAATGATCTGATAGCCAGCGCTTCACAGCCACAAGACAAGGCTGCAGGTTATTAATCCCGCCCAGCTCTGCCCCGTAATAGGGATGTATAGTTGTAAGTCATCTGCATACCAGTGGAAAGAAACCCCAAACGATCGCAGAAGGTCACCGAGTGGTGTCAGGTAAAACGAAAACAGTAATGGCCCCAAGACAGACCCCTGAGGGACGCCATGCTTCATGACACGAGCCTTTAGAGTTCACGTTCTGTGTTCTCTCAAACAGGTATGATCACAGCCAAAGAGCATGCTGTGTTGTACCAGCTAGGGTCTCCAGCCTGGCCAGTAAAATATCATGGTCCACAGTCTGAAATGCAGCACTCAGACTGAGTTACAGCAGAACTCTACTACCAGTGGATCACACTCACGTGGGTCATGCACTATGGAGCCAATATGAAGGCAAGCATGGCTGGGATCTCACAGTACTGACTCATTCAGCTTTGAGGTATTTTGGCCGCTGCTGCTCTCCGTAGCTGTTTCCTCATCTCTCCAGGATAAACAAATCTCCGTCGGCTGCTACGGTGAAAAGGCTCGCTAAAACACAAAAGAACGTCTCCAAATAACGAAAAACCATGAAGCCAAATGCAAAGTTTAGGACAGAACATTGATCCACAGGTTTCCTGATCCAGCAGATGTGTGAGAGTACACATGATGACTGCTTCGAGACGGAGCTAGCTAGCAGCTAGCGTTAGCTGCTCCTGGAAACTTTAGAAATTCACTGGTTGTATATTTATATCGATATAAACGTCACTGGGTCATCTTGTTTCTTCTTTGGAATTATAAATGTCTATCGCCCAGCCAGAGCCCAGCCAGAACCCAGCCAGAGCCCAGCCAGAACCCAGCCAGAACCCAGCCAGAGCCCAGCCAGAACCCAGCCAGAACCCAGCCAGAGCCCAGCCAGAACCCAGCCAGAGCCCAGACAGAACCCAGCCAGAGCCCAGCCAGAACCCAGCCAGAGCCCAGCCAGAACCCAGCCAGAACCCAGCCAGAACCCAGCCAGAACCCAGCCAGAGCCCAGCCAGAACCCAGACAGAGCCCAGCCAGAGCCCAGACAGAACCCAGACAGAGCCCAGCCAGAACCACCAGTAAGGAGTTGCTGTCTACCAGCTGGTTTATGTTACTGGTTAGTTCTAGTCAGTAGTGGGTCTGGGTGGGAAGTGATGAAAGTTTGGACCAGAGTTTATCGCAGAAAAGGTTCCGATTCCTGCAGCATGAAGTAAAAGAAGAACAGTTTGGCCCATAAATCTGCTTCAACAGAAACGTTCTGATTGACGTTTTAATGGTCTGTCAGACGAAGCTCTTGGCCGTTAAACGGTTCTGTGTTAAACCTGCCTGCCCCTCTGGGAGCAGACCGATGCGCCTCCTCTCGTCACTAAATAAATAAACCTGAAGGGTTAACTTTGCCAGGGGACTTTGGAGGACACGTATCCCCATCAGCAGGAGCGTTGGAGAAAGCGTGACAGGTGTCGGTGCCGCTCTGGGACTGAACATTCTCTCTCGGCCGTAGGTTGGTGGTCCTCATGCGTGCAGCTCGGCTCATTAAGGAAGGCCCGTTTCATTTCTGTAACACCACTAATGAGGGATAGAAACGTTGACCATATTACCGCCTCCCAAAGGGAGGAGACCTCCCCGAGCAGCACCATATGAAAGCCAAGAAGTGGAGCAGGGACTCGTGAGGAGAAGCGGTCATTTAGGAATTCTGGCCTCATCAGGGCTCCATAATTAGGAATAAGTTTGGATCCACGTTCATACTTCATGTGATGGATTCCATAAACGCAACGCCGAGGAGGAAGTTGTCTCACTTCCTGGTTCACAAAGTGGGAAGGGTCAAAGGTCATTTCTAAACTGATTCTTTTTTTGGAAAGCTGTTGATCCTCCCAGCAGGTTCGCTCTGAGGTCAGAGGTCAACTCTACAGACCTCAGTCATCAGGTCAAAGGTCAAAGCAGAGCCGCTCAGACAACTTCCAGAACAATGAGACCAGAGTGGAGACTTAGTGGAGATTTACCCAGAATGCATTGCAGCACCAACAGCTGATCCCAGGTGTCGGCACGGTGGTGGAGGGCTGATGCTTTGGGCTGCTTCTGACCCAACAGGAGACTTCTACCAGGTCATGAACCAGAACCATGATCCAGAGTCCAGACCAGAACCAGACTGAACCTCTAGTTGGACCTTCAGAGAGCCAAACCCACAGTGAGGAAATCCACTGCTTAAGGCAGCATGTTCACTTAGAGACGAGGAAGAACTAATGCAGGTAAATACCCAACGGCTGTAGGCTGGAGCTGTGACCTTCAACCACTGAAAACTACAAATACATAGAAAAATGGGTTTTCTAGAAGAAACAGCAGAAAGGACACAGACGCTGAATATAGCAGGAGAGGACAATTCAAACCTTTTCCATCCAGAATGGGAGCGTTCCTGTCCACAGAGGACTGTCTCTTGTCCTCGGGACGTTGGACAGCAGAGACGTCTTCTAGACTCACCACTGCTGCTGTAACCGACCAACACTGGCTGGTCATAATGTTTTGGATCTGTCAGGTTCCTGTTGGGTCGTTTCCTCCTCCAGAGGCAGAGCATCTTTCACTTCATCCGCTCTTCGACATCGACATAAAAACGTTCCAACTGGAATTACACCGGCAGCTAACGGGATCGGAATAAATCAGGACCGGTCCGGGGCCGTCTGCACGTCCTGCAGGACGAATTAAAAAAAAAACAGGAAGACGTTCGCTCCTCTGATCAGGATCCACCCCAACGTAGAGGGGTGTGTGTGTGTGTGAAATGGGATTTACAGATCTACAGGCTGCTTGTTTTTCCAGGGATCACACTCGGAGTATTAGTGGGGTCCTTGGACACTCTGGAGATGAAGCAGCGCTCCGAGTTAATCCAGAGAGGACAACAACTTCCAGACTTCAGTCAGCATTAATCCTTCTAGTGTTTAGTTAGAATATAAGCAGCATCTAATCAGAGTCAGTTCCTCTCATTTCATTAAGATAGTAAGTAATTGGATTAGAGCGGGTAGCCTTGGGTGACGTTCGTTATTCAGGTCTGAACGTCACACGTGCTGCTGCTTCTCAGGAGAAACATTTAAACTACCACAAATACAAGAAGATGTTATAGATGACAGTAAAACCAGGTTCTTTAGAGGGAGAGTCACACCATGGGTGGAGTCTAATGCCACCCACACTTCCTGTTAGAAAAAGGAGGCGTCGCCTGGCTGGATGAAGCTAAATACACATCGCCCGGCCAAAATAAACGGTCACACACTCTAATATTACATCTGACCGCCTTTAGCTCTGATTACAGCACACGTTCTCTGTGGCGTTGTTTCCATCAGCTTCTGCAACGTCACCAGATTTATTTCCATCCAGTGTTGCATTAATGTGTCACCAAGATCTTTCATTGATGATGGTAGAGTCTGACCGCTGCACAAAGCCTTCTCCAGCACATCCCAAAGATTCTCCATGGGGTTCAGGTCTGGACTCTGCCTCTCTTCTTACCCTGATGCACCCATCACTCTGGAACAGGGTCCATCTGGACCCATCACACCAGTTCTGAACCCAGTTTTAGTCGTTTCTCCTTAGATGTTTCCTCTGCTTGATGCATGCCAAAGATGTGACCCTTCTCACACAGACTAACATCTGTTCCACCACCACCAGATGTGTCTTTCCTCATGGTTGTTGAAGACATGAGAAGCAGCTCGTTGCACCAGTTGGGTTAAATAACCTGTTGCCCATGCAGTCATTATCCAGTAGGAGGCTCCTACCTGTTGGCTCAGTTACATCCAGGTGGAGACTTTTTTGGCGGTCAGTGTAGATAACAGGAGAAACAAGAGTGGGGGGGGGGGGCTTCATATGCTGACCAAAAGTTAAATTACCATCTCCACAGGTGTGCTGTGTTAGTGCAGCACACCTGTGGAGATGTCTCAGATTCATCTGATAGAAGATGGTGGGTCGTGTTGATGGAGCTTCTCTGTCCAGAGTCTGTGGTTCCAGCCGTTCCTGCCCGCCTCTCAACCTGACTGCCACCCACAGGGCATGAAAATCCCAGCTCTCTGATTGGCCGAGACTGTCTCCGTACTACTTCGTGTTTTTGGTGAGAAATGACGCTGCCGCGACCCCGTCGGAGTTTCTCTCAGAACTTTGTAGTTTATTATTATTTTAACAAGTTTCTCAGCAGGTGTGTGTGTGTGTGTGTGTGTGTGTGTGTGTGTGTGTGTGTGTCATGGATCTCTGAGTGAACCAGTGGGCTGAACAAGACGAGGTCCGGTTCTTAGAGGTAAACGTGTCCCTGCGCCATGACAGCTCCGAGTCTTTTAAAGGGGACCTAGAACGTAAACCAACATGTTCCTTGTTGTTGTTGACTAAGACAGCTTGGGTGGTCAACAGCAGCACGCCAGAGTCAAAGCCGTGTGTGACCTACTTTTTATGTAAATTAGAAAGTTGAAAAAGGCGAGAGAAAACCTGTTCTGAGAAAGCCTTCCTTAACACGTCACTAGGGGGAGCCACGCCTCCTCAAACCTGCATGTGTCTGAGGCCTTCTGGGAAAACCAACCAATCAGCACGTCCTGGCCAAGTGGGAGGGGCTAACAGCTCTTTTCACTGAAGGCCTGAGTAAGGGGGTTTAGAATGGCCTGTATCAGGGCTCCTGGGACAGATGAAAGACAAAACAAATGTCTTATGCTTTTTGGAGGCTCAAAGCTCTGTTTTAGATGGTTGATTAACTGCATTCTAGGACTCCTTTAAAGAGAACAGAAATGGCCTCTTGTTTTCCCGTCATCATTGACAGCGTCTCGGTTGCTTGTGGAGGCGCCATCTGGACCGCCGTGTGCTGCGAGTTCTGATTGAGCCCGTTTCAGCCTGCTAGTCTGGACAGCCTGTCATCAGAGGCGCAGGACGGATCCCAGCAGGGACTGATTGACACAAATACCCAGTGAGCTGCTGCTTCAATGCTGATACTAATGATGCAGGACTGTCACATGTGTGGAGAGTGGGCTCGTCCCAGGACAGAACCGGTCCTGCTGTCAGGTCCAACAGACAGGAAGTTGTCCCAGCGGAGCACAGAGGGCGTCGTCTTCTTACCAGAAGCTGCTCGGGGTCAGGTCGACCCGTTTTAATGTCCTCCTTTATGTTGGTGGATTACAAACAAGACGTTAAACGTGACGTGATTCATGTTTATGACTCGGTTTTAGGCATGGAGCTCCTGGTGCTGACCCGTTTGGGTTTTATCAGAACCAACATGCTGGTTTATTCTTGCTTGAATTTATATTTAAAGGTTAATTTCAGCTCCAAACCATAACAAACATCAGCTAAAACACGTTTGATCCAGATCCACAACCGGGCTTTTATTTTGTTGTTGACTCACTTCCCCCCTTTCTGACGGATTCAAACACACACACACACACACACACACACACACACACACACACACACACACACACACACACACACACACACACACACACACACACACACACACACACACACACACACACACACACACACACACACACACACACACACACACATACACACACACACACACACACACACACATACACACACACACACACACACACACACACACACACACACACACATACACACACATACACACACACACACACACACACACACTGTGCCATAATAGGGCTTTCACATCTGGGTTGGCCCTAGTAGGTATATTGTCATTGTTTATCTGGTCATTAATCTGTTCATTTATCATTAATCTGGTCATTTATAAATAATCTGGTTATTTATCATTAATCTGGTTATTTATCATCAATCTGGTCATTTATAAATAATCTGTTCATTTTTTCATTAATCTGTTCATTTATCATTAATCTGGTCATTTATGATTAATCTGGTTATTTGATCAGTAATCTGGTTATTTATCATTAATCTGTTCATTTATCATTAATATGGTCATTTATAAATAATCTGGTTATTTATCATTAATCTGGTTATTTATCATCAATCTGGTTATTTATCATCAATCTGGTCATTTATAAATAATCTGTTCATTTTTTCATTAATCTGTTCATTTATCATTAATCTGGTCATTTATGATTAATCTGGTTATTTGATCAGTAATCTGGTTATTTATCATTAATCTGTTCATTTATCATTAATATGGTCATTTATAAATAAT
This sequence comes from Aphyosemion australe, assembly GCA_006937985.1. NCBI lineage: Eukaryota > Metazoa > Chordata > Actinopteri > Cyprinodontiformes > Nothobranchiidae > Aphyosemion > Aphyosemion australe. The sequence goes on along the minus strand of SSNS01000149.1, from coordinate 557,341 downwards.
CTGGTCATTTATCATTAATCTGATTTTCATTAATCTGTTCATTTATCATTAATCTGGTCATTTATGATTAATCTGGTTATTTGATCAGTAATCTGGTTATTTATCATTAATCTGTTCATTTATCATTAATATGGTCATTTATAAATAATCTGGTCATTTATCATTAATCTGATCATTAATCTGTTCATTTATCATTAATCTGGTCATTTATGATTAATCTGGTTATTTGATCAGTAATCTGGTTATTTATCATTAATCTGTTCATTTATCATTAATATGGTCATTTATAAATAATCTGGTCATTTATCATTAATCTGATCATTAATCTGTTCATTTATCATTAATCTGGTCATTTATGATTAATCTGGTTATTTGATCAGTAATCTGGTTATTTATCATTAATCTGTTCATTTATCATTAATCTGGTCATTTATAAATAATCTGGTCATTTATCATTAATCTGGTCATTTATGATTAATCTGGTCATTTATAAATAATCTGGTTATTTATCATTAATCTGGTCATTAATCTGTTCATTTATCATTAATCTGGTCATTTATAAATAATCTGGTCATTTATCATTAATCTGGTCATTTATGATTAATCTGGTTATTTGATCAGTAATCTGGTTATTTATCATTAATCTGTTCATTTATCATTAATCTGGTCATTTATAAATAATCTGGTTATTTATCATTAATCTGGTCATTAATCTGTTCATTTATCATTAATCTGTTCATTTATCATTAATATGGTCATTTATAAATAATCTGGTTATTTATCATTAATCTGGTCATTAATCTGTTCATTTATCATTAATCTGTTCATTTATCATTAATCTGGTCATTTATATGGTTATTTGTGTCAAGCCCGTGTCTTTGGTCCCTCGTGCTCCAGCGGCTCCAGCCTGTTAGTATTCTGCAGGTATTCCAGCGTCTGCAGCTCCGGCTCATCTGATGAGTTTCTGAACCAGTAAATCTGAGCTAAATCTGTGGCCTTCTCCGCGGGTCATCTCCCGGGCTTCTGCAGAGTGGGACACAGCTGTGACTGTAGAACCAAGACCTTTCAAGTTCATGGTTTGCTTTTAAGAAGTGGAGGAAATCATTAGGAGGCCCGGCGGGTGCAGCAGGGTTCTGTGGGACCGAGCTTTGTGTCCACCTCAAGCTTCATCTGAAAATCTGACCTGTGACTTCAGAGAGCTCTGACTCGTCCTCCAGGGAACGCTGAACCGGTCGGTTAAAGCTTCAAAATAAGTCTGATCTGACTCAGATAGTGGGTTCATGGGAGGACGTCTAAAGCCTGGTTTTAAATCCTACCTGAAGGACGAAGCAGCCGGAGCAGCTTTTAGAGTACTTTAATGACTGAACCAAGTCTTCCTGGTTCGCTTTTACACTGAAGACGGATCATGTGGGATGGGATCCATGATTTTATTATCAGATGTTTGGAAACAGATGTTCCTCACCGTGGAGGAAAGTAATCTGGTGTGATTTTAGTTCATCAAGAACTCTGGGATGTTTCCTCCCAGCTGGTACTGGGTTTGCTCTGGGAAAAGAATGATGAGTCGGAAATATTGATTGAAAGCTGCGTCACATTTTCAGCTCAAATTAAAAATGGTTTTGGCTGCAGAGGATCTCCCGTCTATTGATCCGTCATCGGAAAATCCATCTGTCATCAGCCGGAGGAGACTTTAGCAGTGTGGAAACCTGGAATATGCTGATGGACAAGACGTGATTCCATATTTATTAGTTCATCATGAAAATGTGAAGCTGGACTCGGGTCAGAAAAGGAAGCTCGTTGGACTAATTTCATTTGTTTGTTTGTTTATGAAGCACTTTCATGCTACCAGTCAAGGTAGTCCACAGTGCTGAACACAGCAAAGCAACGACAAAAGGAAAAAGTAAAGTTTGTAAAAGAAACGATCGAAAATGGATGAATACGCAGAATAAGACTAGAGTTTTAGAGTTGAATTTTATTTAACCAGGAAAGAGATTCGGGTTCTTGGCGAGATCAATGCTGCTTGTTTTCTAGAGCCTCAATAAAGTCAAGGCTTACTCTTAAAGCTGCTGCGGTTGCGCCGTGCCCTCAGCAGCGATCACAGGTCAGATAATCCAGAAGAGTCCGGTTTGTGTCACCTCGATGACAGAGCCAGCTTAACACCGAGAAAGCACGACCACCCCGGTGGATGATCTCTGAGATCTGGATGGAACGGGTCGGAGACAGAAGCGGAACAAGTTGACCTTTCTGGTTCTGGCCCGACACCACTCTTCCCTCTGTGTTTTTGCATAGGGCTTAGCATACAGCTAGCTAACCAGCTAGCTAACCACGGTTCTATGATAGCAGGTTTATTTCTACCCTGAACAGAGCCAGGAGCATCTTCAGCAGATGATTACGGTAGAGCTGTTCTCATTTCCAACAGTTCATTCATGCTGGACTGAATCTATTAGCAAATTAGCTCCACCAAGCAGTTTCTTCACCAGCCGCTACTGGAGTTTTTCATCATTTACAACCGTATTCAGGGATAATCCAGGGGTTATGAAGGCTTCGTCTTATTTTCTTGTCTTTTTCTGCCGACAGCCGGCACTTCCTTTCTCACCTCTGTGTGTGTGTGTGTGCGTGCGTGCGTGTGTGCGTGCGTGCGTGCGTGTGTGTGTGTGTGTGTGCGTGCGTGTGCGTGCGTGTTCTGCGGGGTTAAAACGGCAGCCTGTTTTTTAGTGCAAGCGCTGCTGCCACCTAGTGATTGGAGGTGGTTTTGCGTTCCGTCATTGAAAAATATGCTAAAAATATTCTCCTGCATCTTGTGCCCCTCCGGGGGGTCGCGCCCCACTAGTTGAGAAACTGGGTTAGATAAACCCTGTGACGTCCAGCTCCTCGCTGCCATGCCGATCATCCGTCATCCTTCTGTTCAGTAAACGTTTCCGGCTTCCACGTATTGGCGACTCAGCCTGGAGGTTAGAGAAGAGGGCGTGTGAGCAGCAAGTCACTGCCTCCAACTTCCTGACCATCTGGGAGGAGAAACGTTCTTCACCATGATCAGACTCATTTCTGACATTTTCAACCAAGCAGCTTTAGTTTAAGGACAACCATAAAGTTTAAGGCAGCTATATTTGTATAGCACATTTCACACAGAGAGACAATTCAGTGTGCTTTCCAGGAGCAAGAACAGCAAAATCAACGTGACAGCATAATTAAAATACAATCAGAATCAGATAAAAGACTAAGTTAAAGGTGTGGAACACAGAAAACTCATGTTTTACTGATTATCTCTGATTCTAACGGGTCACTCTGAGTGTTTCCTGCAGGCTGAACATGAAAATAGTCTCCTCCACCTATCTCCTGCATTAGCTTCTGATAGAAAATAGACTCTAGGTGAAACTCTAGGATCAGAAAATCCTGACAGATCTACGTCACACTGTCACTGAACATTCATGGACTCACCCATCTTGACTCACGACGGGGAAGGCTGTTGTTGGTTTAGCGTCCAGGAAACAGCAGAGAACGTCTGGCTAGTAGAAGCTAACCGTTAGCATTAGCAACTCCACCACACAGCAGAACTCCTCCAGGCTTGTGTTATTGGTGGAGATAAAACATCAACGTTGCAGAGCAAACAGAGTCAGTGGTAGAGTCGTGTTGCTGTTAGCCAATCAGAGGAGAGATGTCCACATATCAGGAAGTAATACTCCAGATCCTGTCGTCTGCTGCAACAGCAGACTTGTCGGTGCTGATCCAAGTTTTTCTGGGCTTTTTTTTTTGCCCTGACTGTTATATACGACATTCATTCCTACCAGAGACCACTGCAGATGTATTGATTAAACAAGTTTCTCACACCTTTAAAGGCTGAGCAGTTCCAGTGCAGAAGGTGCAGCATCAGAGACATTAATTCATAGGCTGATGAACACGTGAAACACTTTTGATTTAGAAGTGACTGTTGTTGATTCCATCTGTGTGCAGCATAGTAGCTAAAATGTTTTATAAGAAACAACAAAACCTGCTGATGCTGCTGTAAAGATTTTGTTCAGTTATTAATATTACTGTTATTATTATTATCATCGTTATTATTTTTATTACTATTATTGTTATTATTATTATTATCATTGTTATTGTTATCATCATTATTATCATCGTTATTATTATAATCATTATTATTATTATTATCATCGTTATTATTATAATCATTATTATTGTTATTATTATTATCATTATTATTATAATCATTATTATTATTATTATCATCGTTATTATTTTTATTACTATTATTGTTATTATTATTATTATCATTGTTATTGTTATCATCATTATTATTATTACTATTATTGTTATTATTATTATTATTATCATCGTTATTATTATAATCATTATTATTATTATTATTATCATCGTTATTATTATAATCATTATTATTGTTATTATTATTATCGTTATTATTATTTTTGTTAATATTATTGTTCTTATTATCATTGTTATTGGTATTATTATCGTTATTATTGTTGTTATTATTATTATCGTTTTTATTATTATTGTCATTATTATTATTATTGTTGTTGTTATTAATGTTATTATTATTATTATTGTTGTTATTACTATTATCGTTTTTATTATTATTGTCATTATTATTATTATTATTGTTGTTATTATTGTTGTTATTATTATTATCGTTTTTATTATTATTGTCGTTATTATTATTGTTGTTATTAATGTTATTATTATTATTATTATCGTTTTTATTATTGTCATTATTATTATTATTATTATTGTTGTTATTAATGTTATTATTATTATTATTATCGTTTTTATTATTGTCATTCTTATTATTATTATTGTTGTTATTAATGTTATTATTATTATTATCGTTTTTATTATTATTGTCATTATTATTATTGTTGTTATTATTGTTGTTATTATTATTATCGTTTTTATTATTATTGTCATTATTATTATTGTTGTTATTAATGTTATTATTATTATTATTATTATTATCGTTTTTATTATTGTCATTATTATTATTATTATTGTTGTTATTATTGTTGTTATTATTATTATCGTTTTTATTATTATTGTCATTATTATTATTGTTGTTATTATTGTTGTTATTATTATTATCGTTTTTATTATTATTGTCATTATTATTATTGTTGTTATTAATGTTATTATTATTATTATTATTATTATCGTTTTTATTATTGTCATTATTATTATTATTATTGTTGTTATTATTGTTGTTATTATTATTATCGTTTTTATTATTATTGTCATTATTATTATTGTTGTTATTATTGTTGTTATTATTATTATCGTTTTTATTATTATTGTCATTATTATTATTGTTGTTATTAATGTTATTATTATAATTATTATTATCGTTTTTATTATTGTCATTATTATTATTATTGTTGTTATTATCGTTTTTATTATAGTCATTCTTATTATTATTATTGTTGTTATTAATGTTATTATTATTATTATTATCGTTTTTATTATTATTGTCATTATTATTATTATTATGGTTGTTGTTACATTGTTTGACTGGTAAAAAGGTAAATCATGAGAATAAACATGTAAATAAATATTATTTTCAGACCTAAACGTTTGCTCAGAACCAGCAGAGTGGCTTTAACTCACTGGTCGGGTTAAACTCACCTGGATCTCTGGGCAGAATCCAGTCCAGGTGGGTCCAATAAAAACTTAATCAACTGATGATCAGAACCAGTTTTTATTTTAGATCATAACTTCCTGTTTTATGAGGGTTTCTACCTTGCTCTTCCGCTCAGATCTCCATCCTCTTCCTCTGGGATGCTGCTTAGTCCACCCCCCCCCGAGGCTCTGACCCTGTGCCCCCTGCAGACGGCTCGCGCCTCATCAGGCATCTTCCTCGCTCCGTTAGCGGTGGGAGGCTGATCGCTGGCAGCTGACGTGCTCTGATGGTGGGATCATGACGCAGATCACAACCAGTGGGCGGTGTCGGTGAAGCTGGAACGCTCTGCTGGATTTTCAGCTCCCCGATTGGGTCTTTATGGACAGTTTGACGTTCAGGTTTCAGGTCTGTTTTAAAATCTAAATGGTTGTGGTTTAACAGAACTTCCGACTAAAGGCTCAGAGTTCCATGAATGAATCTGCATCCTTACATGTCAGAGTTTATCTGTAAGATGTAGACATGAGGTATAAATATACCATTATTGATTATTAATTATATATTTATGATGCTTTTTTGATCTAATATTTAAAGAGCCAGTACCACCTAAAGCAGCTGTTGTTGCTGATAACCTGTAGAGATGAGTGTCTAATAGTGCTGTACACATGTGGGATCACTATTGTGGCGGTTTAGTGCATCTAACATAAACTTTAATAATTCAGCCCAAAACCATAATTCCATCTCCATCTTCAGGTTAAACTCTGCTCCACACTGATCTAGAATCAGCCACAGCTGATGCTGTAGAGCTGCAGGGTGACGTTGTCTCTACCGTACTACGTGGCTGCGCTGCACTGGACTCCAGCTGAGTCTCAGCCACACCTCCACCTGGCTCAACCACTCACCTGCAGGCGTGACACGTTAGGGCTCAGAGCCGCGCGCCTCCTTAAAAACACGTCCTCCCCCTTTCTTCTAGTGATGGAGGTGGACAGGAAATCCTCCAGCCTGCTGCAGGTTCTGTGTGTGCTGGCTCTACTGAGCAGTGAGTCTGGTGTTAGAGTGTGTGCGTGTGTGCGTGCGTGCGTGTGTGTTGTCTAGCCATCTTAGTGAGGACCATGACGAGCTTTTCACCTGTAAAGAGAGGACCATCAGTAGCAAAGTGAGGACATTTGCCCGGTCCTCACTTTGGTGCAATCTTCCAGAGCTCTACTGGTGGGTTTTAGAGGTCTGGTGTGAATTAAGTTTAGTTAGGGTTAGGGTTAGGGTTAGGGTTAGGCATAATACAGTCACTAAAGTTTACAAAAATGAATGGAAGTCAATGGATGGTCCTCACTAAGATGGCTAGACAAGAATGTGTGTGTGTGTTAATGACTCGTTTTTCTGACTGAGAAACTCTGAGCACGCGTGGGGGGCTTGAGGGGAGTGCTATCAATCACTCGGTCCTCCAGGCGACGCCTCCTTTAGGAGCATTTTTCTAACAGGAAGTGTGGGTGACGTTAGACTCCACCCATGGTGTGACTCACCCTTTAAAATGAACATTTTGAACAAACCCCCACAGATGGAGGCGGAGCCACCTGGTCCGGAGCAGCTTCTAATGGTGCGTTCGCACCGGCCTTGACGTATGCGTCAAACAACGCATACTTCATGCCGTTTTTGACGCCTATATATTTTTGACATTGACGCAGCTTGCGTTGACGCAGCTTGCGTTGACGCAGCTTGCGTTGACGCAGCTTGCGTTGACGGTTGCGTCGGCCCCACGGGGAGGGGAAGGGAGGAAAGAGCGCGTGCGCGGCTCTCTGTTGCCAGATGTTTGTAACAATGGCGGATCCTATCGAGACAATGTCGGCATAAACGTTGAAAAAACACTCACCCGACACGCCGAGTTCTCTAGCAATCCTCCTCCAAGCAAGGTCCTTTCTATTCCGATCTCGGTAAGCGTAGCAAGACGGGTCATACAGTTCCCGATAGTTGCAAACGGCGATGATAAGTTTCTCCTCCAGTGCTGAATGAATTTGTCTTCTTCTCTCGCTCTGCTGTGACGTATCAACTGGCGCTCTGATTGGTTGACGCTTGTAAAGCGACGCAGAAAGTTCAGCTAGCTGAACTTGCTTTGACGTTTGCGTTGAAGCTTGAAAAGCGTGAAAAGTATCAAGCTTTGACGCGCCCAACGCTCACAAAGCGACGCAGGGACTCTGACGCAGCTCTGAAGCGCCTTACCATAGACTTAACATTGAAACTTGACGCTGGCGACGCATACTTTATGGCCGGTGTGAACGCAGCATAACACCTGAGTCGGACCCCTGTCTGCTGATGCTGATTAACAGTAGAGGCCATCTTGGACCAGGTGACTCCAACAGGAGTGGTAGATGTTCATCCATCACCTGGTTTATGGCAGCAGGCCAGAGGAGTCGAGTCTTGGACCCTTTGGTCCAGATCCATCCAGCATTCCTTTTAGTGCCCATTTATCCGTTTCCTGTTTTATTTTGAAAGGCTGGATGACGCTGGCGGGAATCAGCTGGAAACCAATCAGAGGAGAGTTTTTATCAATAAACCAGCAGGAACCGTTTTAGTTTTTCTGTAGAAAAAATCTGAACAAACTGAAATGATTTAGTTTTGGTTCCTGGAGAGAAAACGGGATGATTCTCCCAAGCAAACACGGAGAAGGACCTGCTGAAGGACGGCTCGGATTCTCCAGCAGCTCCTACTGATGCTGAGTGAGCGACCATGACCTCTGACCTTTCAGAAACCAGCACGTCCTGGTCTGAGACACGGGATGCTCTCAGCTGCTTCCTGCTCTGATGATGGCGGTTCAGAGAGTCAGAACCACAGAGTCGGTCCTCGTTTTCATCAGCTGCTCTACCCCTCACCACCATCATCAAACCACTGAGTCAGCTCCTCCAGGGCTGAGGTTCTGGACCAGAAGATGTGGAATGTTCCCTCCAGGTTGGGAGAGAGTCTCTGGGAGGAGTTCTGCTTCCTGAGTTCTGGTAGGATAGAGGAGAGATGGACCCACGGATCAGGACGTGGTCTGATGAAGAATGAGCTGGTCCTGGTCCATCTACACCCTCATCTATGGTCCTATCTGGACCAGGAGAACCAAATCTGGGATCCAAGAGTCTGAAAGGATCTTCCTCTGTAAGGTGGCCGGGTTCAGGAGAGGAGCTCGGAGTGGAGCTGCTGCTCCTCACCAGCCGTCAGCTGAGGTGGTTCTAATCAGGATCCTCCTGGTCTCCTCCCACTGGAGGATCTCTGGCTCTGGGAGGAGACCAGAACCAGAACTCTCTGGAGGGACCTCATTATGTTCCTCATCAGGTGAGTCCTGGATCGCTGATGAAGAGCTGCCACAACCCTGTTGGTCTGTGGCTCCATCAGCTGCTGTTTCACTCCTCAGAACCAGAGCCGGCTCTGCTCCGGACCAGCCGTCTAACGACACTCATCACAGCATTCCGACTTCCTTCGGAACACAGAGACCGGAGCAGCAAGTCACCCACAACAGATTCTGCTTCAGTCCGTCCCTCTACTGCCCCCTGCTGGATCCAACAGTCACAACTGAAAAATTCCAGGATTCTCCTTCTGCTCCTCAACAAACTCACCGTCTCCGAGCCAAATAACAGGAAACAGGCGTTTGAGTCCTCGGATCTGAGTGGACATACTGGTTTTCCAGTCAGTAATCTGGGATTTCAAAAACACAATCCTCATGAAGTTATTAAAAACATCCGGAAATGACAGCAAACGTTAGAGCAGTGATCCCAGCTCCCGTCCCCGGGGGCCGGCATCCAGCAGGTTTTACTGTGTTCCTGCTTCAACACACCTGGTTTTAATCAGCAGGTGACTCACAGGCCTCTGCAGAGCTGCATCAGGTGTGCTGGAGTAGGGAAACAACTAAAACATGCTGGCCCTCGGGGAAGGGGTTGGGGGTGTGAGTGAGCTCAAAATGTTTAACCTGAATCTGAGTTTCAGTGAAAGGCTTCTGCTTCGAGGCTCCGCCTCCTTTGACTCACCTCTTTGACCTTTGACCTCCATCAGCAGGACAGGTAAACGTCGGTGGTCAGATGAATCCATGGAGGTTTCACTTGGATTTATGTTTCTTTCTCATTAAGGTTTGTGGAACTGGTTCAGCCTTAACCTGTTACCTGCACAGGTGAGCCTGAAGCAGCTCCTCCTGAATATGATGACCTGGTTCAGACATGATTATCCAATCAGGAGGCAGCGTGGGGTCCAGTCCCCCCCTCCCTGTTTCTCTCTCATTTACCTGATAACACCTGGATGACAGGGAGACACTCGTCGTTCAGGTTCTGGGTTGTTGCTGTTTTAGGAAAACAAAGTGATTTTATTTTGTTACAACAGAAACCTGATTGAATTATTAATCGTGCTCTGTCGCCCCCTGGTGGACAAACAGCATGTTTTCATTCTTCTGTTGCTGCCCAGATTTCATTCAGTTGAACTTATTCAGTAAATCTTTATGTTGAGAATCGCTTCATTTAAACGTCTGACCCCCCCCCCCCCCCCCCAGATCAGTCACATGATGCTGAACAGCGTTCTCTATAATATCTAACCTCCATCTGAAAGCATCAGGAGTTTCTGGCCTCCTCAGCAGACCCAGACCTTCCTGTCCCGTTTCTGACGGGTCTCAGCTGTTCTGACTGGTTTCCTGGAGGCAGAACCTCAACCGTGACTTTTCACCAGTGCTCCCAGCAGCGGGGAGTTTGTTAAACACAACACTGGTCACAGCTACAGCACGGGTCACGAGTTCTGCAGGAACCAGATGGTTGGCTGCTCTTCGTCTAGAAATCATTCTCTAAACTCCTGAACCCAAATCATTCAGAACCACGTGCCGGGTCACTGACAGAAAAGGGATTTAAAACTGTTAATGTTTAGGCTTAGGGTGGATCTGCTAACTTCACAGGTCCAAATGCTTCAGAACTTTTATTCATGTCCACATATTCTCTTCCAAAACAGGAAAAGAAAAGAGCATATAACACATCAGAGCAAGAAATCAGATCTATCGTTATTCAATTAGCTTTAAACCCTAAAAGGTTCAATAAAACAAAAGCAAATCAGCTGTTCTATCCGTCTCCATAGAGACCGTCAGTCAGAAACCAAAAGATTTTATTCTGGACTTAGTTTTCTTCAGCCCTTCCCATCAGGTCTAAACTGTTCTGAATCTGCTCCCAGATAGAAACCCGATCATCCCACAGGAGCTGCAGCCCAACAGGCCCCAGAGGTTTGTTTTATCTGGTCCATCTGCTCCTGGCTCGCTCCAGGAAGGAGGCGCAGATCCAAACAAAACATTAACGAAGCACCTGTGGAAGCTGGGATTCTTCATAAACTAAAAAATGAATAAGCTCTGTGATCCCAGGCCAGTCCAACAGTTTCCTGGGCGTGGAACTGGACTCGTCCCTCATGAGAATCCCACCGCACGAACAGACGCTGTACCTGTGTGAAGACGACACACTCCGTCATCAACAGGTCCAGGTAACATTCCTGGTAGGGTGCTGAAGGACTGTGCAGAGGGACTGAAGGATGTCTTCACAGACATCTTTAACCTCTCCCTGAAGCAAGCCATTGTCCTCATGCTTCAAAGCCATCACCATCTTACCTGAGCCGAAGAAATCATCCCCGCCAGTCCTGTGGCATTGACACCCATCATCATGAAGTGCTTTGAATGGCTGGTCATGTGACGTCACACATCAAGTCCACCCCGGACCCCTTCCAGCTTGTATAAAGGGCTAAAAGATCCACCGAGGATGCAATCTGCTCTGCCCTCCACCCAGCGCTCACTCACCTGGACAGCAAAGACTCATGTAAGAACGCTGTTCATAGACTTCAATACCATAATACCACAACTCAGTCTGGGCCTCAGCACATCCCTCTGTAACTGGCTGCTGGACTTTCTCAGTCAGAGCCAACAAGCAGTTCATGTTGGCAAAAACACCCCGAGCAGCAGCATCACTTTGAGCACAGGGGCACCACAAGGCTGTGTGCTCAGTCCTCTGCTCATCACCCTATTAACACATGACTGCACACCAACCTACAGCTCAAATCACCTTATGAAGTTTGTCTACGACAACTCTAGTGTCACTGACCACTACAGGAAAGAGGTCAAGCTTCTGGCCATGTGGTCCAAGAACAACAACCTCCAGCTGAATGTCAGCAAGACCAAGGAGATTGTTATCAACTTCCAGAGAGGCCACACCAAACACCTGCAACTGGCCATTGATGGTGCTACTGTGGAGAGGGTGAGCAGCACCAAATTTTTGGGGGTGTACATCAGTGAGGACCTCTCCTGGACCACCAACACCGCATCACTGGTGAAGAGAGCCCAGCAGCGCCTCTACGTCCTGCACAAACTCAAACAGGCCATCATGACCACCTTCTACAGAGGAACTATCGAGAGCATCCTTTCCAGCTGCATCACTGTGTGGGGTGGGAGCTGCACTGACTACAACAGGAAAGACTCACCATCAGCTTCATCCACCAAGCTGTCAGGCTACTACCCCCCCCCAAATATAGACTATAGACTCTGACCCACTGAAAATATCTATCTCTATATGGAAAAGTGGCACATACTGGTATTTGCTACTGCAGCATGCAGGTTTCTCTCCCACCACCAGCACCTGTGTCTCATGAGGAAATGCTAATGGAGACTCTACTCGTGCAATACTCAATTCAATTCAATTCAATTCAGTTTATTTATATAGCGCCAGATCACGACAAGAGTCGTCTCAAGGCACTTCACAAAGTAAACATTCCAATACAGTTCAGTTCATAAGCCAATCAGTAAAAAAGTTTCCTATATAAGGGACCCAGCAGATTGCATCAAGACACTGACTAGTGTCATTGTGTTGGTACAATCCTCATACTAAGCAAGCATTTAGCGACAGTGGGAAGGAAAACTCCCTTTTAACAGGAAGAAACCTCCAGAGGATCCTGGCTCAGTATGAGCAGCCATCCGCTACGGCTCACTGGGGGTTGAGAAGACAGAGCAGGCACAGGCACACCCCACACCCACACCCACACACACACACAAACACACACACACACACACACACACACACACACCACATATATCAAGTAGTGTTTCTATGGCTACACTGTGATTTCTTAGTAGAAGTTCTATTTAGTAAGAGTAAGAGAAACTTTATTGTCTTTATCTGAGTGAATCTATAATTAATTCAATAGGTGAACTAATAGTAGCACATTCTATGTTAAAGAAAGTAAGATGTAATATCAGGAAAGGGAGAATGTTAGGTGGTTGGCAGCAGTGTGCCAGCCGATGGCCCCCTCCATGAGGCCACCACAGCTCAGCAGAACGCCAGTGTAGCTTCTTCTGGGGAGAAAAACACTTAGAGAGAAAATAAAGTTAACAGCTGAAATAACAGGAAATAATGCAATTAGAGAGTGGTGGTAGAAGAGAGTAGCAGAGGATGGAAAGTGGTCAGTATGTCCTCCAGCAGTCTAAGCCTATAGCAGCATAACTACAGAGATAACTCAGGATAACCTAGCCTTTTAGATGGAGGCATGTGGGAGGCAGGGCCAGGGAGAAGTCTTTAACGACAGTAGTCCCCTCTGTACACTCCACCTCCCTCTGCTCCCCACTCGTCTAAACCTGGGCTAACATCAGAATTTAACCATAAGCCCTATCAAATAGAAAAGTTTTGAGCCTAGTCTTAAAAGTAGACAAGGTGTCTGCCTCACGCACTAATGCTGGGAGCTGGTTCCACAGTAGAGGAGCCTGATAGCTAAAAGATCTGCCTCCCATCCTACTTTTAGATATTCTAGGAACCACCAGTAAACCTGCAGTCTGAGAGCGAAGTGCTCTGTTAGGAACATATGGAACAATCAGATCACTGATGTATGATGGAGCTTGATTATTAAGAGCTTTATATGTGAGAAGGAGGATCTTAAAATCTATTCTGAATTTAACAGGCAGCCAATGTAGGGAAGCTAAAACAGGAGAGATGTGGTCTCTCTTTTTAATTCTCATCAGAACTCTAGCTGCAGCATTTTGGACCAGCTGAAGACTTTTGACTACATTCTGTGGACCTCCTGATAGTAATGAATTGCAGTAATCCAACCTTGAGGTAATGAATGCATGAACCAGTTTTTCAGCATCACTCCTGGAAAGGATGCTTCTAATCTTAGCAATATTCCGAAGGTGGAAAAAGGAAATCCTACAAACCTGTTTAACGTGGGATTTGAATGACATGTCCTGGTCAAAGATTACACCGAGGTTCTTTACTTTGTTCTCGGAGGCTAATTTAATACCGTTTAGATTAGGTGATTGACTAAGCAGTTTCCTTTTCTGAGGTTCTGGTCCAAAGATGATAACTTCAGTCTTGTCTGGATTTAACAGCAGAAAGTTTAGAGTCATCCAGATTTTTATGTCTTCAAGACAAGCCTGTAATCTACCTAACTGATTAGGTTCATCAGGGTTTATGGATAAATATAACTGAGTATCATCAGCATAACAGTGGAAGTTTATCCCATGTTGTCTAATGATTTTACCAATTGGAAGCATATATATAGTGAAAAGAATTGGTCCAAGTACTGAACCCTGTGGTACTCCACAAGTAACTCTAGAGTATGAAGAAGATTTCTCATGTACATGAACAAACTGAAATCTGTCAGATAAATAAGATTTAAACCAGCCTAGCGCTGTTCCTTTGATCCCTACAACATGTTCAAGCCTTTCTAAGAGAATATTGTGATCGACTGTGTCAAAAGCAGCACTACTCAGCTGCACCAGTAGGTGGCAATAACACCACATAGAGATTGAGTTAGATATCCTGTTTATTTATTATAACCATACAAGATGAGAAGAAATAAGCAGGTTTTACTGCATCAGCTACAGGTATGATTTCAGCTCTACAGTGAGTGTGTGTGACTGGGGGAGGGAAGAGGAGATCTTCTAGCATGCTAGCCGCTGATGACCAGGCCATGGCTGCCAGGATTCTCCTCCACAATGGGATTAAACCTAAAGGTGGGATTAAATTAAAGGTTGAAGCTAAAATAGTACTTTAATCCAGAGGAGAGTAGCCCAGGTGTTCCTGGTGTTTGAACGCTGCGGTTCTGTAACCTCATTGGTTCTGGCTCTGATCCATCATCACCTTCAGGCAGCTGCTCCTTTACTCAAGTCCTGACCTGTCCGAGGGCCCGCTGCTGTTAGGATCCTCCCGTGGAGCTGGTGGGACCGTCACGGCCCAGGCCTGTTGTCACACGTCACAAACATGATCATTGATCCAGGATGGATTCAAACCTGTTGAACGTGTTGGTTTCTTCATCACATCCAGCTGGATTTCTTGGGAACACAAGCTGCTGGTTAGTGGCTGCTCTGTGGTTTTCCAGCCCTGCAGGAGTCTGATTTCAGATGTTTCTCTGAAAATCAGGAGAAAAAGCCCAAAATTCCTGCAGCTGAGCAGGAAGCGCCAGAATAAAGACATAAAACCTGGTTTCTATGGGTTTTAGGGTTAGCTGCAGCTTTAATGATCTGAATAAAAAGTTCTGATGAGTTCCTGAGATGTTCTGGTTCTAATCCCGGATTATAATCCTCCAGTACGGCTGCAGGAAGTTTTTGAGCCAAAAGGAAAACCAGAATGCTTTAGGAGCACCACCCCACCCCGCAGGAGGAGGGTGGTTCTGGTTCTGGATGCAGTTCCATCAGAGTTTTTACGCACAGCCAGCGATATGATGGACGCGAGGCACACCGGTCCCGTTCTCCTCCTGGTCCTGGTCCTGGTTCTGGTCGGACTCTGCGTGGCCCCCGCGGCCGCCTGGGACCTGGTTCTCCTGCACACCAACGACGTGCACGCGCGTGTGGAGGAGACGAGCAACATCTCGGGGAAGTGCGGCAAGAGCGGCGAGTGTTACGGCGGCGTCTCCCGGAGAGCCACGGCGATCAACCGGATCCGCCGAACCGAACCCAACGTGCTGCTGCTGGACGCCGGGGACCAGTTCCAGGGGACGGTCTGGTTCAACTACTACAGAGGAGCCGAGGCGGCCCACTTCATGAACAAACTGGGTTATGACGCCATGGTAAGAACCAGAACCAGAACCGGGCCGGTTCTAGGGAGCAGGGGTCCGGCCCGGGTCTGGGATGTAACCCTGGAAGATCCAGAACCAGGTTCTACTGATTCAGTCACCAGGAACAAAAATAATAAAAAACATTCAATCATTTATTTAACAAATAATCTATTTATCTACATTATTATTATTATTATTATTATTATTATTATTATTATTGTTATTATTATTATTATTATTGTTATTATTATTATTATTATTATTATTGTTATTATTATTATTATTATTATTAGTGTTATTATTATTGTTATTATTATTATTATTATTATTATTATTATTATTATTGTTATTATTATTGTTATTATTATTATTATTGTTATTATTATTGTTATTATTATTATTATTATTATTGTTATTATTATTATTATTATTATTGTTGTTATTATTATTATCATTATTGTTGTTATTATTATTATTGTTATTATTATCATTATTGTTATTATTATTATTGTTATTATTATTATTGTTTTTATTATTATTGTTATTATTATTATTGTTTTTATTATTATTATTATTGTTTTTATTATTATTGTTATTATTATTATTAAGAATAACTGTAGAAACAACCCGTTCACATCAGGCTGAACCGTGGGCATGCAGCCTATCATTATTTATTATTATTAGTTATTGTTGTTATTTAGTATCAATTATTGTTATTAAGGTCAGTTTTATTTATAAAGCAGGCTTGTTGTGGCTCAAAGTGCTGTTCATACACATCCATGACCAACATGCAATAAATAGACTAAAAACACAAATATAAACAACACATAAAACATTTTGATAAAAGATCCATAAGAGAAAAGAAACGAACCAACATTAAAAGCCAGGTCAGACAAAAGCGTTTTGAGCAGTGCCCGACTCTGAGACGACCTGAGCTGCAGAGGGAGGTTGTTCCAAAGCTTTGGAGCGGCCACAGAAAATGCTCCATCACCTCGCGTCTTAAGGCGAGCATTTGGAATGGACAGCAGTGACTGGGAGCCTGACCTCAGATTCCTGGCAGGAAAGCAAGTTTACAATAAGTCATGGATATAAGGTGGGCCAGACCAAGAGATCCAAGTGCAGTGGACCTGTAACCAGCTATGATCACGCTTCCTAGTACCTGTTAAAAGATGATTTATTATTAATAATAACAATAATGGTCCATTATTTAAACCGCTGCACGAGGGGGGTCCATCACAGGGACCTGTTGGATCCTGAATTCCTGAAGTTTTCCTGTAAACAAGCTTTCCCCAGAGGAAGTTCTGCCCTTTAGCAGCAGCAGCTTCCTGTTGGTCCTCAGGGCAACAGCATCAGAGGAGTTAAGTGCCCACCCCATAATCGGAGGGTTGCAGGTTCGAGTCCCGTTGTGCTGGGGTGGTCGGAGGGACCGGTGGGGCCTGTGCTCGGCAGCCTCGACTCCAACAGTTTGTCCCAGGGCAGCTGTGGCTACAGTGTAGCTCATCACCACCAGCGTGTGAATGGATGAATGACTGGTTGTGTTGTAAAGCACCTTGGGGGGTCGTAGAACCCTAGAAGGCACTAGGTCAATTACAGACCGTTCAGATGTTCTGTCTGTTCTTCAGGCTTTTGGGAACCATGAGTTTGATAACGGAGTGGACGGACTCCTGAAACCCTTCCTGGAGAAGATCAACTGCTCCATCCTCAGCGCCAACATCCGCCCGGACCCGACCCTGGCTCCCACCTTCGGACACACCTTCCTGCCCTATAAAATCTTCACTGTTGGTGACCAGCGGGTGGGTGTAGTGGGGTACACCTCCCGGGAGACCGCGACCCTGTCCAGACCCGGTAAGAAGGTCCCAGCTGGTTCAGGTCCAAACCCTCCCAGATGTTTTCATCCTTTATGGAGTCCAAAGGGTCCTCCTCTGCTTCCTGTCTGGCAGACGGGTCTGGGTCTGCTGCTGAGTGGATCAGCAGTTCTGGACTGGGTCAGGGGTTTTAGTCTGAACTTCTGGTTCTGGTCCAGAACAGATCCAGACCTCAGACCTGAAGCAGAAACAGTGAGGAGGTTCCAGGAGTCAGGGTTGGTTCTGGTCCAGCTCAGGAAGAGTTACACGTTCCTGCAGCAGCTCTGGTGTGAGGGCGTTGGCCCAGCTCACCCAGTAATTAATCTGAACATAACCCAGTTCCCACTGGGATCTACAAACCACCAGAGGAGACAAACATGGAGCGCCGAGGAAAACCCGTCCCTCTGGATCAGTGGTTTGGGTCCTGATCTTCTGGGTTCTGGTTCCTGTCCTTGTGCAGGTCTGAGTCTCACCTGTCTGTCCCCCATCAGGACCTCACCTGAAGTTTGAGGACGAGGTCGTCGCCCTGCAGCCACAGGTGGACAAGCTCCAAACGCTCGGGGTCAACAAGGTCATCGCCCTGGGTCACTCCGGCTTCTCCGTGGATCAGCTGATCGCCAGGAAGGTCCGAGGGGTCGACGTGGTCATCGGAGGTCACACCAACACCTTCCTGTACACAGGTAGAGTCCAGGTGGTATCGGGCCGATACCGATACCAGAAAAAAGTGAACCGATACCAGGTACTGATACCAGTTGCCTGAAAGTGGCTTCACTGTGACTCGTCATTTCTGTTGTAGTTTTCTATCTTGACCAATAGGGGGAGCTGTTTCAAACATTGTGAATGAAAGCAGAAACAGGCTCACACCTGAAAATGCAGAGATGACTATTTTCATCAAAAAGAACCTGCTGCTCATGTTTCCCAAAAACGCTTAGTTCAGAATCCACACTATTGCTGCTAATGCTGACTATAGTTTTTTTATTTAAATGTGGACGCTGTGATAGGTTCATAAATGTTATGTTCATGAAAGCTGGAGAAGTGCCAATTAGTTCATTTTGTTTGTAGAAAACTGTGCAATGATTTCACAGAAAATGGTTATTTTTCACCTAATATGTTAGTTTTGTGATCTCCATTAATATATTTTATTTTTTATCTAACTCAACGTCTTTTCCTGTTGAAAGAAGAGAAAAAAATAAAACATGTATTCCAATTCATTGCATTTTTGTGTGGTAGAAGTATCGGTATCGGTAATCGGTATCGGCGAGTACTCAGATCCAAGCATCGTATCGGTAATCGGTATCGGCGAGTACTCAGATCCAAGCATCGTATCGGTAATCGGTATCGGCGAGTACTCAGATCCAAGCATCGTATCGGTAATCGGTATCGGCGAGTACTCAGATCCAAGCATCGGAATCGTATCGGTTTGGAAAACAGTGGTATCGCTGCATCCCTAAATTAAACAACTCAGAACCTTTAGTCTGGTTCTGGAGAACAACCAGGTTCTGGTCTCCAGGCTTGATTTGGCCTTTAATCCCAACATTCCCTCCTGGTGATACTGGGTGATTCCCAGTAGAAAACGCTTTTCTGCTCTGATGTTAACTCAGATTTTGGAATCATCACCAACAGGAAATGATTTCATCAACATGTTTAAACGGTCCCAGTTTAAATGTTTTGATTATCCGAGCCGGAGTTTCCTCTCCGTTAATCCAATGTTTGTGTTCCTGGTGAGAATGTTTTCCTCCTCCTCTCCTCTGAGCTGAGGGAATCTTCTGAGTCAGGAAGATTTAAGTCTTTGTCCTCCTCCTGCAGTAAACATGCTGTCAGCCACCTCGGCGGTCCATAAATACTTCCTCATGTCCAGACAGCGAGTGGGAAAAACAGGAAGTCTGTAGTTACTTTAACCGCAGACCACGGAGAAATGTGTCTGCTCCACGAGGATCCCATCCTGGCTCAGAGGAAGACCTGCAGCAGATCTTCAGACAAGAACCCAGGTCCCTCTGAGTCAGCAGCAGCTGCTCGATGACATCATCAGTGGGTCATGTGGTTCTGTCACTAACATGTTGGTCTAAAGCAGGGGTGCCCAATCCTGGTCCTGGAGCATGTTTTAGTGGTTTCTCTGCTCCAACACGCTTGACTCAGTGCTTGAATCACCTGCAGCAGCTCTGCAGAAGCCTGCTAGTCACCTGCTGGTTGAAATCAGGTGTGTTGAAGCAGGGTTCAAACTAAAACATGGATACCGGCCCGAAACAAGCTGTTGCTAAGCAACAGGCTCGGTTCTGACCCACGACCCAGTCAGCAGCCCGAGGAGGGAAAGGTCCTGATTCTGGAACAGAGCAACTGTTCCAACTGGGCCGAGCCGAACATCTGGGTCCCATTACTGACCCGGTCCAGGTGTCCTCCTGGTACTGACCCGGTCCAGATGTCCTCCTGGGACTGACCCGGTCCAGATGTCCTCCTGGGACTGACCCGGTCCAGATGTCCTCCTGACTGACCCGGTCCAGGTGTCCTGGTACTGACCCGGTCCAGGTGTCCTCCTGGGACTGACCCGGTCCAGGTGTCCTCCTGGGACTGACCCGGTCCAGATGTCCTCCTGACTGACCCGGTCCAGATGTCCTCCTGACTGACCCGGTCCAGGTGTCCTCCTGACTGACCCGGTCCAGGTGTCCTCCTGGTACTGACCCGGTCCAGATGTCCTCCTGACTGACCCGGTCCAGGTGTCCTCCTGGTACTGACCCGGTCCAGATTTCGTCCTGACTGACCCGGTCCAGGTGTCCTCCTGGTACTGACCCGGTCCAGATGTCCTCCTGGTACTGACCCGGTCCAGATTTCGTCCTGACTGACCCGGTCCAGGTGTCCTCCTGACTGACCCGGTCCAGGTGTCCTCCTGGTACTGACCCGGTCCTCTGGGTCCCATTACTGACCCGGTCCAGGTGTCCTCCTGGTACTGACCCGGTCCAGATGTCCTCCTGACTGACCCGGTCCAGGTGTCCTCCTGACTGACCCGGTCCAGGTGTCCTCCTGGTACTGACCCGGTCCAGATGTCCTCCTGACTGACCCGGTCCAGGTGTCCTCCTGACTGACCCGGTCCAGGTGTCCTCCTGGTACTGACCCGGTCCAGGTGTCGTCCTGACTGACCCGGTCCAGGTGTCCTCCTGGTACTGACCCGGTCCAGATTTCGTCCTGACTGACCCGGTCCAGGTGTCCTCCTGGTACTGACCCGGTCCAGATGTCCTCCTGGGACTGACCCGGTCCAGGTGTCCTCCTGACTGACCCGGTCCAGGTGTCCTCCTGGTACTGACCCGGTCCAGATTTCGTCCTGACTGACCCGGTCCAGGTGTCCTCCTGGTACTGACCCGGTCCAGATGTCCTCCTGGTGCTGACTTGGAAGTTTTAAATAGTTCCAGAGGAGTTCTGGACTGAAGTAAAGCTGAAATGCTTCTTGTCGTTCAGACCGGATCGGGACTCTGAAGAACCGGGTCTGGTTCTGGACTCCTGGTTGTGATCCTTCTGAGTTTAATAAAGTTTGATAAAATAATTGAAACTTTGATTTGATCCACAGCTTCTCTAGATTTTTCTAAAACTGTTTAAAACGTTTTATTTTCTCTGATCTGAGACGTTTTTCCGTGGGAATCTTTGGTTTTCCAGGTCCTGCTCCCTCCAACGAGTTCCCAGAAGGCCCGTACCCGTTCATGGTGACTTCAGAGGATGGGCGGGAGGTTCCGGTGGTGCAGGCCTACGCCTTCGGGAAGTATCTGGGTCATCTGAAGGTGACCTTTGATGATAAAGGCAACGTGGCGAAGTCCTCGGGGAACCCCATCCTGCTGGACAGCAGCATCCCGCCCGGTACCGGATCTGTTTCGTTTTGATTTAGACGACTAAGATTCCTGCTTTACATCAACGTGTGATGTCATATGATATTTCCTTTTGCTGCTGAGGACACGCCCATTTAACCACGCCCCCTGCTACAGCTGGGTTTTTTAGCAGACGTAATGGTAACTGTGGTCTGACGTTTCCAGGTTAAAACAAACTCCTAACTGTCTGCAGCAGCAGGAAGCATCACCCGGTTGGGAAGTTTCAGGAGCGGACCTGAAACTTCCCGATCCCCTGAAGGAAACGTCCCGTCAGATAAACTCTGACCTAAAGCAGTTTATCCCACAACCAGACTGGGGCTCTGAGACGGGCTGCTGGTACCCAACCGTGGCTCATCCCTTGAGTTAGGAGTCTGAGTCAGAATGTGTTCTGGTACCAGAACCGCTCTAATCCTGAACCCTGTCTGTGTCAGATCCAAAGGTTCTGGCCGACGTGGACAGCTGGAAGAAGAGTTTGTCCAACTACTCGTCCCAGGTGGTGGGACACACGCTGGTGTTCCTGAATGGCTCCAACTCCGCGTGCCGCACTCAGGAATGCAACCTGGGAAACCTGATCTGTGATGCCATGGTGAGGGTTCGATTCCCGGGTCCAAACGGACCGACCCGAGTTCTGATCAAATATCAGTTTGTATTAAAAAAACTCACATCTGCCTTCTCAGATTTTATTAAACCAAACTAGGATGAAAACTATTTTGTGTTTAGAGAAACGGTCTGTTAGTTCTGAGACCTGCAGCCTAGAACCCGACTCTCTCTCTCCAGCTGGATAACTTCATCCGGTTCTCCGACGGAGACCAGTGGAACCACGTGAGCGCCTGCATCATGAACGGAGGCGGAGTTCGGAGCTCCATCAATGAACGCACCAGCAATGGTACATCAGAGAGGACCTGGTTCTGTTTCAGATGGAGACGCTCTCAGACCCGACCCGGTGGTGAGGAGGTTCTTGTGTTTGTCTGCAGGTTCCATCACGATGGAGGACCTGCTGGCTGTTCTGCCGTTCGGAGGAACCTTCGATCTGGTCCATCTGAACGGGTCGACCCTGAAGAAAGCCTTCGAGCACTCGGTGAAACGACACGGCAGCCGATCTGGAGAGTTCCTGCAGGTCGCAGGTATCTGTACGAGTCCAACCCGATGGTACCAGCACAGAACCCTGGGTCAGAACTTTAGGATAGGTCCATGAGGAGCAGCTTCCTGGAGACGTTTGTTTGTTCTTTCGGATGGATCCGAACCTCGGATTCGTTCTTCGAGCTCCTGTTAGTCCTCCGGCACCGATGGGAGAACCAAACAGAACTCTGGTTCTGAGTGTTCATGAAGCTGACGTTAGAAACTCCTTGGTTCTGACCCAGAAGTTCTGATTCATGTTGGTTAAATATCAGACGTCCTCTGGTTCCCGATGGTCTGATAGGAACCAGGACCTGGACTGGGATCACGGTGGGACTGGTACTGTGGTACCGGATCCGGTCTAAGAGTCCTGGAATGGTTTCAGTCCGTGTTTGATCCGTGTGTCATTCCTACCGGGCTGTTTTCCTAGAAGTGAGCGTTTAGTTGGGACACGAGGATGCGGACAGGCTGGTGGAGTCGGAATTCTGTCGGAGCGTTTATGGGCGGAACATCACGGAGCTGCTGCAGAATCTGATGAATGTGGTTCTGGTCATCTCCAGTAGAACCAGACTGATGGCTCCGTGTTCTTCAACAGGATTCCGTGTGGAGTACGACCTTTCCAGACTTCCAGGACACCGAGTGAAGAGCCTGAGCATCCTGTGCACCAAGTGCCGCGTTCCTCAGTACGAAGCAGTGAGAGACGAGATGGTCTACAAGGTGGTGATGCCGTCCTACCTGGTGGACGGAGGGGACAACTTCAACATGATCAAAGAGGAGCGGCAGAAACACGACAGCGGTGAGACGTCTGGTGAGAAGACCTCAGGAAGGTTCTAGACCCGTTTACTGATCCTGGTTCTGTTCCCTTTCAGGAGATTTGGACATTTCCGTCGTGTCCAACTACATCGCTCAGAGACAGAAAGTCTATCCTTCTGTTGAGGGACGCATCAGGTTCTACAACTCAGCCTCTGGACTTGAGGGACCCGGTTCTTCACTGGTTCTCCTGGGTCTGCTGTGGCTGATCTGGAGTCAGTAACGTTCCTCTGAAGACAGGAAAGTACTTTAACGATTTTATGAACTGAAGGAGAATTTCACAGATCCCAGAACAGCAGAAAACACTTTCTGGACAAACCCACTCAGGCCTCTGTGGACTTTGACCCTGCAGTTCCTCTACAGACCACCAGGTGGGAGCGTCCCGCTGAAGGTCCCAAAGGGCGGGGTTTTAATTATTTGATGTGGAGTTTCTGCTGATTGAAGCGTTTCAATCAATTCATCAGCGAATCGGATCCACTTCCTGTTTAGAACCTACTTCCTGTTTAGGACCTACTTCCTGTTTAGGACCTACTTCCTGTTTAGGACCTACTTCCTGTCCAGTTCCCCTGCAGCACTTGAGTCAGATTTTATTAAGAAAAATTAAATAAAATCATTTTTATTATAAACATGAAATCAAATGTTACAGGAAGTTATTTATAGCTGAAATATCTTTTAATCTTTGTTTTAATGTCTGACTGGTTCTGCTCCTGCTGGTCATCAGAACCCAGAAGACGATGTTCTGGAACTCAAACGGATCCGTCTGTTCTGTAGAACCGCCTCCTCTCTCTACTGCTCGGTCAAACGGGTCGCAGCAACAGAACAAGGCCGCCATTGTTATGTAGAACAAGGCTCCCGCCAGTCAGAACCCTTTTTATAGGTCCCAGAACCGGCGCTGACCCAGCTGGCAGCAGCTGGGCCGGGACCAGCTGCCAAACACACAAAACAGGAAGACTGAGTGGAAAACTGATCCAGTCAGAGGACCAGAAACATAAAACTCTGCTGTTAGAACAAAACCGTTTAAAAGTTCTGATCCAGTCGTTTTCCTTCCCAG
This sequence comes from Aphyosemion australe, assembly GCA_006937985.1. Taxonomy (NCBI): domain Eukaryota; kingdom Metazoa; phylum Chordata; class Actinopteri; order Cyprinodontiformes; family Nothobranchiidae; genus Aphyosemion; species Aphyosemion australe. Next base: position 533,026 of record SSNS01000149.1, on the reverse strand, counting down.
CAGCCAGACCGACCCATTAACCCGGTTCCGATCTGTAGTTCTGTAGGTTCCTATTTCCACTAACCCGATTTAGGTCCAGAAATCAGAAAGTCCAAATGCTTCAGAACCAACTGGAACGGGTTTCTTATCATCTGAATCAAAACGTTCCTTAAAGAATTCCAAAGGAAGCAGCTGATTGTTCCAGATAACAGGACTTTTGGACCAGAACCGTCTCAGCAGGCTCACAAGTCTGATCGTTAGATGTTTTTTTCATCACAGTTGAACTCTAATAAACTCTTAGATAAATGAATGAACCACACAATTTATTGAGGTAATAAAGTGCTTTTATTTTCCTAACTTGAACTCCTCTGTGATGATTGGTCTGCACAGGTGAGTTTTATTCTGAAACATGTTTTTATCTGAGTGACCTCTGACTTCCACAGCTGTTCTGTAAATCCTGACAGACACGGTTAAAGGAAAATAGGAAGAACAATCAATAATTTATCCGTGCAGCAACGAAACTAGATGGAGAGACGAGATTCAGAAGGAAATCTTGGAATTTCAGATCAGGAAGTGGACATCTTTTTCACACGATGAAGGTCTCCTTTCCTCCCTGCTGAGGAAACATGAAATCTGAGTTAAGTCACATTTTAAAAGAACCGAGTTCTGTTGACTAAGCAGATCAGGGCCCGGTTTTTCAAAAGGTTTGATCCAGATTTAGTAAACCTTGTTTTTGCGATCCGTGATCACGTAATCCAGCTTACTTTTGAGCCAGTTTTTCAAAGCAACATCGGATTGGATCAATCTGATCCGGATAGGAACTTTTCAGGATCACCAAATCTGGATAACCAGTGCTCAACCAGGATAGGAAATCACAATGTAGAACTATAGATATGTAAAGAGCAACAAGTAGAATAGCCAGTGTGGGGTCAATATAAGTTTATTTGAAATGAAAACACGTTTAAAAGAAACTTTTTGGGTTATTCTGTAATCATTGCATGCATCACTAATAAATATTCTAGAAACAACAATATTTTCGATTGTGATGAACATATAGATCCGTTAGTGGCAGAATAAAATGGATTGTTTTTGGTCCATTTTGAGGTCAAACTCTTTCTACGATGCTGTAGGCCTCTACTGAAAGGCTGGACACGTTAAAGCCTACCTAATCACTGCAGCCTGCAGACGGAACAACAAATAACATTAAGACCTTATGAATAAATAGGATATCTGGTAAGATGCTGCAGGATCCAAATATAGTATTATTTGGTACATTTTTAAAGTTTTCATTACATTTTGGGCATGAAATCCACGCTGAATCCACCCTTCTGATGGGATCAGTTTAATCCAGATTTTTTGGATCAAAGTGATTCAAATCCTACAAAAAAGTTCTGATCCGAATCAAAACCAAGATTGGATTACGTGATCTAATCCAATTATGTAATCTGTTTTTTCTTTTGAAAAACCCATTTTCAAGATTTGATCCAATCCGTTATCCAAAATCCTAGTGGATTACGTTTGAAAAACTGGGCCCAGGTGCTGGTCGGTACTGGATCAGTGCGGACTGCTGGTTCTGGGCTTACTGAAGAGAACCGAGCTTTTGGACCTTTAATCTGTTCAAAGTGAAGCTCAGCGTATTTGCAGACTTTTATTTTGAAACAAATTTTAATAAGTGAGAGTGATTTTATTTCAGGACATATTTATTTTATCGATACTGGCTTTTCGATGTCGACTTTTTTTTATGCTGCCCCCCGCCATAAAAAAAGAAAAACTAAAACATTTTAGGTCACTAACGTCACATTTCTCCTAGCAAGCTTAAACTTTAAACGTTTACTGTGCAAAAGGACAACCAAGGCAAGGCAGTTTTATTCATATAGCACATTTCCTTTTACAAACAAACCATCCATCCATCCATAGGATGTGTGTTAGTCGTGTTTATTCTGTTTATTGCAGCTATGGTGAAAAAACTTTATACTCTTTATAAAGATCTTTATGAAGGAAAAGCCTTGATGAAGATTCTTGTTTTGTAGCTACGTGCTGTGTAGCTAGCTAGCTACACGTAGATACGTGCTGTGTAACGAGCTAGCTACACGTGGCTACATGCCGTGTAACTAGCTAGCTACACGTGGCTACGTGCCGTGTAACTAGCTAGCTAGCTAGCTACACGTAGATACGTGCTGTGTAGCTAGCTAGCTACACGTAGATACGTGCTGTGTAACGAGCTAGCTACACGTGGCTACATGCCGTGTAACTAGCTAGCTACACGTGGCTACGTGCCGTGTAACTAGCTAGCTAGCTACACGTAGCGACATGCTATGAGGACAGCATACGTTACACAGGGCAGGTTTCTACTTCACAAGTTGTTCCAAATAAACTAAAATATCTCAAAAACTAAACCTCACATCTGTTGTATTTTAACATTTTCAGAGAAGAGAATGGAAAATGGCCCTGGAGCTGAGCACAGCCACCACCGGTCCCTCCAGCCACCACCAGCAGGCAAGGTGGGTAAAGTGTCTTGCCCAAGGACACAACAGCAGCTTTCTCTGCTGGCAGCCTGGATTGATCCTACAACGTTTCAATTACTGGACAACCCGCTCTGAGCTACTGCTGCCCTGAAGTAGCTGTGTGGGATGTAAAGGTTCTGATACACCTGGACCTGTCTGGAACACTGATACCGATATTTTCCAATATTAAATTTTAATGCCGATATTAACGGTAGACCGATAATACTGAATGTCTCTACTAAAATTTCATTTCAGCCGCTTGTATCCGTGATCTCGTTCTTTCGGTCACTACCCAAAGCTCGTGACCATAGGTGAGGGTAGGAACGTAGATCAACTGGTAAATCGAGAGCTTCGCCTTCCGGCTCAGCTCTCTCTTCACCACAACAGACCGGTACAACGCCCGCATTACTGCAGACGCAGCACCAATCCACCTATCCATCTCCTGATCCACCCTTCCTTCACTCGTGAAGAAGACCCCGAGATACTTGAACTCCTCCACTTGAGGCAGGACCTCGCCCCTGACCTGGAGAAGGCATTCTACCCTTTTACGACTCAACTCTTTAGTGACTAATCTGATAATCCTCCACATGCCCTCTGATGGACAGTCTGGGTACTGCAGGCCATACTTGACATTTATATAACTGTATTAACTCTTACTTTCATCTGTCTGGATTGTTTACCTTGTTGAGTTCAGGAAACAGCTGGAGTACAGCGATGTCCAGCAGGACGTAGGACATCTGAGGAGGACAAACAGAGTCAGTAAATCATCAAAGTTCCCAGAACCCTGACCCAAACCCGGGTCACCATGTGGTTCTATAGAATGATCATGTCAGCTAAGCCCCGCCCCCCAGCATCTCACCTGCTTGTTGAGCAGCGGCTGCTGCAGACCGTCAAACAGGAGCTGGACTCCTTCGTTTACGGATTCTTCACCGATTAATTTCACCACAAAATCTGGAAATAAAAATATTTATTTATTAAATGTGTGGAACAACTTCCTGACCCGTTTCCTTCGGTCTGATTTGGACTTCCATCAGCGTTCCGTCCATGACGGAGGAGGAACCGACCCGGTAAATAGTTCTTCATCTCCTCAAACGTCTGCTTGGCCCGGACCAGCTTGTCCTCGGCGGTTCGCTGCTCGCCGCTCTCATGGAAAACAGAATCTGGAGGAACACCAAACCATTAAAGAACCAGATGGATCCAAGCTGTTGGAACCTCCTTGGTTCTGGGTTCTGGTGTGGGTCTGACCCACCTCGGAGCTGAGTGATAAGTGACACCAGCCGGTGTTCCTGCAGGACCGCCTCCAGCTTGGACTGCATGTACTGATCCATATAGGCCTCCAACGAGTTCTTGAACAGGATCCTTCCAGCAGCCAGGATGTGGTGCAGCCAGTCCGGAATGTGGAACACTATCCGACCTGAGGACCAGAACCAGAGATAATCAGGAGTCTGGTGAAACTAACCAACCAGAACCTCCTAATGAATCGTTAAGGTGCTGAGTCCTGATGTACGGCCCGTTAGCGCCCCCTGCTACTGGACCAGTAGATCACAGGTCTGACTATGAGGAGAGAAACGGTTTCCTGATGGTCCGAACTCAAGACTTGATCAGATATGAGCGACAAGCTGCTGTTCAGATCAACTGATTGTTCCACAGCTAAACCAGTCAGTTACTACATAAACCAGTTAGCCTGGTAACTGGTTCGACCTAGTTACACCTGGTCTACAGGTAAACCGATAACTGGTTAGATTGACCTGGTCCCATGTTCTGATTTGGTTCAGGTTAGTTTGATGTGTTGTAAGTTTGACCTTTGACCCCAGCCTGGACTGGCGGTGGTGATTTGACCTTTGACCTCTGGCTGATTTAGCAGCTGTTTCTTCTCAGATGGAACTTTCACACATTAACGTGATTTTACTTCTGTCAGAAACTTCAGAGTTTTATGATTTTAATTTGCTTTTATTCTGACTTCATTTGTCTTTTAATCAGAAAAGTGTTTTTATACAGAACCAGCAGAATCGGACCCACATGAAAAAAAAAACACCTTCCAGTTCTCTGATTGGTCGCAGCGCTCCAACCAATCAGATGATCCGACTCAAGGAAACGTTTCCTGGTTTTGTTTAATCTTCAGGATTAAAAACTTTATACTGAATGAAGATGATTTCATTCTTCTCCATTCCAGACGGGCGGTTCTGATCCATCTGGAACACCAGGAGATGATCTTTGGTAACTCCTGGTCTCATTTAAACCAGCTGAGATCATCAGAACCACCTCTGGACCACACTGGTTTATGAGTTCTTATAGGCTGATTTAAGAACCAGAACTGGGCCGACTCACCGACACACATCATGTAGTCGTACATGCCGTCCACGCTCATCGTCTCTGTGAAGTAGTTGGAGTTCCGTTTCCGCTCCGGCCCGTCGGACCGGCTGTAGAGGCTGTTGGAGAGCTACAGGAGAGAAGGCAGACATCAGGACAAGGACAACCCGTCGCTTACCTGGTTCTGGTTTATGACTCAGATTCTTTAAAAGCCAAAAACATCAGAGGATAAAAATGTGTCTGTTTCTTCTAGCAGCCGGAACCAGAACCAGTATCACTAATCACAAGTGAACAGGAGGAGACGGAAGTTTCCTTTAATAATCACAAATGGTTCCTCCTGGACCTGATGAAGATCCAGACTTCTGCTGGTACCTTCTTGTTCCCTGCAGTCGGGCTGAGGATGGTGAGTTCTGGTCGGTTTGGTTTGGGTCTGGGCGACTCGCACGAGTTAAAGAAGGACTGGATGAACGGATCCAGGTTCTGTCCTTTCTGCAAAAATAGAACCACAAACAAACATCTGGACCTGCCTGGAACATCTGAAACATCTGGACCTGTCTGGAACACCTGGACCTGTCTGAAACATCTGGACCTGTCTGAAACATCTGCAATATTCATGTGTTCTATAATTGTGCAATACTGGATTCTCACTGTTGTCTGTGTCTCTTACAGTATGCTGCATAGTGCTGGTACCAAGTCTGTTTTTATCTTTATTTGTGTTTTTTTAGTGATCTAGGATTACAATACTAGATTACTGCCTATGTGTATATACATGTATCCTTGTTTTTATCTTCTTCTCATTACCTTTTGAGTGATGGTGCTGCTGTGACAAGTGAATTTCCCCACTGAGGGATCAATAAAGTCTATTCTATTCTACCTGGACCTGCGTGGAACACCTGGACCTGTCTGGAACACCTGGACCTGTGTGGAACACCTGGACCTGTCTGGAACACCTGGACCTGTCTGGAACACCTGGACCTGTCTGGAACACCTGGACCTGCGTGGAACACCTGGACCTGTCTGGAACACCTGGACCTGTCTGGAACACCTTGACCTGTCTGGAACACCTGGACCTGTCTGGAACACCTGGACCTGTCTGGAACACCTGGACCTGTCTGGAACACCTGGACCTGTCTGGAACACCTGGACCTGTCTGGAACACCTGGACCTGTCTGGAACACCTGGACCTGTCTGGAACACCTGGACCTGTCTGGAACACCTGGACCTGTGTGGAACACCTGGACCTGTCTGAAACATCTGGACCTGTCTGAAACATCTGGACCTGCGTGGAACACTTGGACCTGTCTGGAACACCTTGACCTGTCTGGAACATCTGGACCTGTCTAGAACACCTGGACCTGTCTGGAACACCTGGACCTGTCTGGAACACCTGGACCTGTGTGGAACACCTGGACCTGTCTGAAACATCTGGACCTGCGTGGAACACTTGGACCTGTCTGGAACACCTGGACCTGTGTGGAACACCTGGACCTGTGTGGAACACCTGAACCTGTCTGATCCAACCCTGTCAGTGATCCTTTAAACTGGTTCCAGACTCCAACGGGTCTCCAGACGTCCTGAAGGAGGTTTCCTCTGGACTTGGGCTGATTTCTGACCCGGGATCCTGGTCCTGGTACCAGAACATTCTAACTCATCTGTTATTATTAACTCACCTCTTTTATCAGTTTCCCTGGAACAGATTTAAAGATTTTTCCTGAAAAACACAACGGTCATCAGAAACTGCTGAGCTGAGAGTTTAGCTTTTGGACCAGAACCCGACCCACCCAGGTTATTAACATCTGGCAGCATCCGGTCCAGGAACTGGGACTCCATGCTGTTTGAAGACAGGAAGTCGGCCAACAGCTGACTGTTACGGAGCTCAGGAACCTGCAGGAGCCTCTGCACACAAACACATCGGGTCATCAAAACCACCATCGGACCAGAACCAGAACCTAAGCTCAGGTGCAGTCAATCGTCAGTCAGCTGATTCTAGAGGTCTCCTGAAGCTGTGGACCAAAACCACCAGGGTCCAGTACCAGTAAATATTCCTGAAACTCTTCCCGCTTGGATTCCAGGAACTCGTAATTCTTTGGTCCGATGATCCTCTTGGATGGAAGCTGAACGTCTGCAAACGTTCCTGCAGAAGAACAAAAAACCAAATGATGCCAGAAAACCCTCTGCTGGGCAATGATGTCATCAGGACACCAGTTACCGTGGAACTCCGTCAGTTTGGATTCCAGGACGTAGAACTCCAGGTATCTTCTGCCGACACTCCAGCCTTTGGTTTCATGTCCAACTGGAGGAGGAAGAACAGAGAACTTCAGACGGATGTGTTGAGAACATCTGGAGGAGCTTCAGCCAGGATGTGTGCTAGTCTGAGCTGTCAGATGGTGCTGACCCGCTCCAGAGGTTCCTCAGAAGAATTCATCAGCAGGCTGATGTTTTCCTGCTGACTCAGGACTGATCTCTGAGGAGGCGGGGCTGAATGTGGACCTGCTGCATCGTTATTAAAAGCATGTGTGGTTTCCCTGGCGATAGAGGGCAGTACATACCTAAATCACTGCAAGCAACCAGTAGTTTGGTGTTTAAGTGAGACCTTACCAACCATTAGGGTCAGAAACCCCTGGGAGCGTCGTAGCTCGATTGTTTTACACGTTTGGAGGATCGACAGAGGCTGATTCTGCTCACGGCCAGTCCTGACTAAATATTTGTTAATTAGAGAAGATGTTTTTAAAAATATTCATCTTCCACAGAGTCATGTTGTCTTCATGTTCTGATTCAGGTGTCTCAACCCGCGATCGTCATAATAAATAAATAAGGACACTGATGAAAACGTACCCGGCTTTGCTGTGGCCGTGACAAAATAATCATAGACCTCCAGACTTTTGAAAGTCGTTAATATTTCATGAGTGACGGGTCTGTTAAAGGAACACTTGGCTTGTTTTTAGCACCCCCTAGTGTCCGTTAGTGGAACCAAAAGTGAAACTTAATTCCTGGCTGTGCGTTGGTCTTTTTAACACCTTAATCTAACAGCTGAAACGTCTCCTCAGCCTTCATTAGTGTCTACAGGAGCGGTTCATCACTAAATCAAACACATCAGCTGTGTTCATGATACCAGCTCCAGTGGCCTAGTGGTAGAGTGGCCGCCCCGGGACTGGGAGATCGGGGTTCGATTCCCGGTCGGGTCATACCAAAGACTTTGAAAAAATGGGACCCAATGCCTCCTCGCTTGACACTCAGCACTAAGGGGTTGGATTGGGGGGTTAAACCACCAAATAGTTCCCGAGCGCGGCCACAGCTGCAGCTCACCGCTCCTCACATAACATGCAGGAAACATGCTGGAAGCAGACTGCAGCACCAGGCATGTCAGCTCCACTTTACTAAGTCCAACAGGGACCAGACCGCCTCTCTGAAGTTGCAAGTTGCCTCAGAGGGCGGTGGGGGTCTGAGTGACATCATTAACCCTGTAAAGGCTCATTTTAGCACAAACTGGCTCAAGAACATGATTTAAAATATGAGAAAGTTGCAGAGTGTGGCTTTAAAAAGGAATAAATGTCTCCCCAGCAGAGTTGTGGAGCGAACCAGACCAACGTTTTCCGTCATCCCGGAGCTCATACGGGCTTTAAATAACTTTATTTTTGAACAGATTTGAAGCTCCTCTCAGCCTCCTCCTGTCTGTAGACATTAAGGTCTTTATATTTCGCCCGTACACTCTCGTGAAAGTAGGCCATGCTGTTTGTGTTTTTGCCACACAGCCACTCGCGCACAACGATGTAAAACGATGTCACCTAGCCGCCGGGGTCCAGTGTGTTCATAGAGATCTTCATTTAAACTGTAGAGGGTGAGGGGATCAGTAAAGGCATTTTGTCCTCATAGGCTCCTGTAGAAGGAAACATGGCGTCCCCCAGAGACTTAGACCCACTCCCATGTATGTTAGACGGTTTCATTTGGATTTGGATGGATATTTCCAGAGATTAATGGCAAAAGCTACACACTGTCAGAAGATCCAGATGTTTGTTGGTGCTGACTGTTCATCCTGTCGTTACGTTCCACCTGGATGCAGAACACGGGGATCTTCTCCTTCTTCATGACATCTTCACAGAAGTCAATGAAGGGAATGGAGACACTCCAGTCCAACAGGTTCCGCTGGTTTACAGGTACGCTGGTCGGCTCGGTCAGGCAGAAGTCCTCCAGGACCATGGTGGCCTCCTCCACCTGCAGAGACACACGGAGTCAGAGCTGGATCAGAGGACGCACTCTTCTCTGGTACCATGTCTCACCGCATCGTCGTCGGCGTCGTTGGCGCTGGGCGGCAGCAGGGCGCCCTCCATCGTCTGGCTCTTAAACACTCCTTTGATCCTGCTACCAATCCGGCTGATCCCGAACGTCTCGCCTCGCCTGGACGGATTTCTGTAGTGATCACAGAAAATCATCATTACCAACATCATCTGACTCCAGTAGGTTCAGATCAGGTCAAATGGTAACTGGCCTGTATTTGTAGAGCGCCTTCTTAGGGTTCTACAACCCCCCAAGGCGCTTCACAACACAATCAGTCATCCACCCATGCACACGCTGGTGGTGATGAGCTACATCGTAGCTACAGCTGCCCTGGGGCGCACTGACAGAGGTGGGGCACCACCGGTCCCTCCAACCACCACCAGCAGCAAGGAGGGTTAAGTGTCTTGCCCAAGGACACAACAGCAGCATTCTATGGGGGGAGCCGGGATCGAACCTGCAACCTTCTGATTACAGGACAACCCGCTCTACCTCCTGAGCCCAAAGGTCAATTCAATTCAATTTCAATTCAGTTTATTTATATAGCGCCAGATCACGACAAGAGTCGTCTCAAGGCACTTCACAAAGTAAACATTCCAATACAGTTCAGTTCATAAGCCAATCAGTAAAAAAGTTTCCTATATAAGGGACCCAGCAGATTGCATCAAGACACTGACTAGTGTCATTGTGTTGGTACAATCCTCATACTAAGCAAGCATTTAGCGACAGTGGGAAGGAAAACTCCCTTTTAACAGGAAGAAACCTCCAGAGGATCCTGGCTCAGTATGAGCAGCCATCCGCTACGGCTCACTGGGGGTTGAGAAGACAGAGCAGGCACAGGCACACCCCGCACCCACACACACACACACACACACACACACACACACACACACACCACATATATCAAGTAGTGTTTCTATGGCTACACTGTGATTTCTTAGTAGAAGTTCTATTTAGTAAGAGTAAGAGAAACTTTATTGTCTTTATCTGAGTGAATCTATAATTAATTCAATAGGTGAACTAATAGTAGCACATTCTATGTTAAAGAAAGTAAGATGTAATATCAGGAAAGGGAGAATGTTAGGTGGTTGGCAGCAGTGTGCCAGCCGATGGCCCCCTCCATGAGGCCACCACAGCTCAGCAGAACGCCAGTGTAGCTTCTTCTGGGGAGAAAAACACTTAGAGAGAAAATAAAGTTAACAGCTGAAATAACAGGAAATAATGCAATTAGAGAGTGGTGGTAGAAGAGAGTAGCAGAGTATGGAAAGTGGTCAGTATGTCCTCCAGCAGTCTAAGCCTATAGCAGCATAACTACAGAGATAACTCAGGATAACCTAGCCTTTTAGATGGAGGCATGTGGGAGGCAGGGCCAGGGAGAAGTCTTTAACGACAGTAGTCCCCTCTGTACACTCCACCTCCCTCTGCTCCCCACTCGTCTAAACCTGGGCTAACATCAGAATTTAACCATAAGCCCTATCAAATAGAAAAGTTTTGAGCCTAGTCTTAAAAGTAGACAAGGTGTCTGCCTCACGCACTAATGCTGGGAGCTGGTTCCACAGTAGAGGAGCCTGATAGCTAAAAGATCTGCCTCCCATCCTACTTTTAGATATTCTAGGAACCACCAGTAAACCTGCAGTCTGAGAGCGAAGTGCTCTGTTAGGAACATATGGAACAATCAGATCACTGATGTATGATGGAGCTTGATTATTAAGAGCTTTATATGTGAGAAGGAGGATCTTAAAATCTATTCTGAATTTAACAGGCAGCCAATGTAGGGAAGCTAAAACAGGAGAGATGTGGTCTCTCTTTTTAATTCTCATCAGAACTCTAGCTGCAGCATTTTGGACCAGCTGAAGACTTTTGACTACATTCTGTGGACCTCCTGATAGTAATGAATTGCAGTAATCCAACCTTGAGGTAATGAATGCATGAACCAGTTTTTCAGCATCACTCCTGGAAAGGATGCTTCTAATCTTAGCAATATTCCGAAGGTGGAAAAAGGAAATCCTACAAACCTGTTTAACGTGGGATTTGAATGACATGTCCTGGTCAAAGATTACACCGAGGTTCTTTACTTTGTTCTCGGAGGCTAATTTAATACCGTTTAGATTAGGTGATTGACTAAGCAGTTTCCTTTTCTGAGGTTCTGGTCCAAAGATGATAACTTCAGTCTTGTCTGGATTTAACAGCAGAAAGTTTAGAGTCATCCAGATTTTTATGTCTTCAAGACAAGCCTGTAATCTACCTAACTGATTAGGTTCATCAGGGTTTATGGATAAATATAACTGAGTATCATCAGCATAACAGTGGAAGTTTATCCCATGTTGTCTAATGATTTTACCAATTGGAAGCATATATATAGTGAAAAGAATTGGTCCAAGTACTGAACCCTGTGGTACTCCACAAGTAACTCTAGAGTATGAAGAAGATTTCTCATGTACATGAACAAACTGAAATCTGTCAGATAAATAAGATTTAAACCAGCCTAGCGCTGTTCCTTTGATCCCTACAACATGTTCAAGCCTTTCTAAGAGAATATTGTGATCGACTGTGTCAAAAGCAGCACTGAGGTCCAACAAGACCAGAACAGACACAAGATTCTTATCTGAGGCCGTGAGAATATCATTTGTAACTTTCACTAATGCGGTTTCAGTGCTGTGATACTCTCTAAAACCTGACTGAAATTCCTCAAACAGATCATTAGTGTTTAGATGCTCACATACTCGACTGGCCACTATTTTCTCAAGGACTTTAGATAAAAATGGGAGATTAGATATTGGTCTATAATTCATTAGGTCATCTGGATCCAGAGAAGGTTTCTTAAGTAGAGGTTTAATTACAGCAACCTTAAACTCCTGCGGTACGTATCCATTTACTAAGGATAGGTTAATTATATCTAAAATGGGGGCAGTAACCAAAGGAAATGCTTCTTTAAATAATTTGGTTGGGATTGGGTCTAAAATACAAGTTGAAGGTTTAGATGAAGCTAATATTTTTGATAACTCTGAAAGCTCAACTGCATCAAAACAGTTCAAACACAGATGAGGTTCTACAGTTACCTCAGATGCTGCCTCACTTACTGAGGAAGAAGAAGTCGTGTTGGGGAGGATGCTGATGATTTTGTTTCTAATAGAATCTATTTTATTAGTGAAGAATTCCATAAAGTCGTTGCTGCTGAAGGCTAAGGGAATAGCTGGCTCAGAGCTATGATTCTGTGTAAGTTTAGCAACTGTACTGAAAAGAAATTTAGGATTATTCTTATTCTCCTCAATTAGTGACGAATAATATGCAGTTCTAGCTTGTCGAAGCTTATTTTTATAAAGCACTAGACTATTTTTCCAGGATAAGTAGAACTCTTCCCGGTGTGTAGAGCGCCATGTTCTCTCCAATTTTCTAGAGGTTTGTTTTAAAGTACGCAGTTCAGAATTAAACCAGGGAGCCAACTTCCTGTGCTTAATGACCTTCTTTTTTAAAGGGGCAACATTGTCTAATGCCACACGTAAAGAGGAAGTAACACTATGAACTAGACCGTCAATTTGTGAAGGGCTAGAAATGAAATAGTTGCCCTCTGCTAAGTTACACTGAGATTCTGAAGACAGTAAAGATGGAACAGCTGCTTTAAAGTTTGCTACAGCGTTATCAGATAAAGATCGACTATAGTGGAATTTACTTTCATGTCTGGAGAACTCAGTTATAATAAACTCAAAAGTTATCAAAAAATGGTCCGACAAGACAGGATTGTGTGGAAATACTGTTATCTCCTCACACTCTATACCATATGTCAGCACAAGGTCTAATGTATGATGGCAGGAGTGGGTGGAGCTATGGATTGTTTGAGTAAAACCAATTGAGTCTAAGATATTACTAAAGGCTACGTTGAGAGGATCACTTTCAATGTCAACATGAATGTTAAAATCCCCAGCCACAATGACCTTATCAGTATTTAACACCAAATCAGACAAGAAATCTGAGATCTGATCCAAAAATTGAGAGTAGGGGCCTGGTGGACGATACAAAACTACGAACAAAAGTGGTTTTAGAGCTTTGCAATCTGCATTAGGCAAACTAAGAATTAGATGTTCAAAAGAACTGTAGCTATTAATTGGTTGGGGACTGATTAATAAATCTGAATGAAAGATGGTTGCTACTCCTCCTCCTCGCCCTGTACTACGAGCAATATGATGATTTAAATAATTAGAAGGAGTGGACTCATTTAAACTAACATAGTCCTCTTGCTGCAGCCAGGATTCTGTGAGACAAAACAGAGAAATCTGATTATCACAAATCAAATCATTAACTAATAAAGTCTTTGAAAAGATAGATCTAATGTTCAATAAACCACATTTAATTGTTCTAGTTTTCTGTTCAGTAGAATTTGTTTTTATTTTTATGAGATTATCATGATTTGCTCTATTAAGCCTGATTTTTAATCTGTTTGATTCTGGCCGTGGGCAGGACACTGTCTGGATGGGGGAGTGGGTGGGTAACAGTACAGAAGCTGCAGAGGGGAGGGTTAAACTACCACTCTGCTTCCTGGTCTGGACCCTGGGTTGTCAGGGAGGACTAATAAAATTGGCCATATTCCTAGAAAGAAGAGCTGCACCATCCAAAGTGGGATGGATGCCGTCTCTTCGGATCAGACCAGGTTTTCCCCAAAAAGTTTTCCAATTATCAATGTAGCCCACGTTGTTTTCGGGACACCACCTAGACAACCAGCGGTTGAAGGACAGCATGCGGCTAAACATGTCGTCACTGGTCCGGTCAGGCAGGGGGCCAGAGAAAATTACGGAGTCCGACATTGTTTTGGCAAACTTACACACCGAAGCAACATTAATTTTAGTGACCTCCGATTGGCGTAACCGGGTGTCATTACCGCCAGCGTGAATAACAATCTTACTGTATTTACGCTTATCCTTAGCCAGCAGTTTCAGGTAGGATTTAATGTCGCCCGCTCTGGCCCCTGGCAAACATTTGACTATGGTTGCTGGAGTCTCTAATGCCACGTTTCTGACTATGGAGCTACCTATAACCAGAGTCGGCTTCTCAGTGGGTGCGTCACCGAGTGGGGAAAATCTGTTTGAAACGTGGACGGGTTGGTGGTGTCCCACGGGCTGGGTTCTATGCTTCTTACGTACAGTCACCCAGCCGGCCTGAGGTCCCGGCTGCTCGGGTTCTACTGGAGGACCGCTACGGGGTGGTTCTGATCTAGTTAGCCCCGCGCTAGCTAAGTAGCTACGGCTATCTACAGGTTTTTCAACAGCGCGGAGCCGGGCCTCCAATTCCGACACCCTCGCCTCCAAAGCTACAAAAATGCTACATTTATTACACGTACCATTATCACTAAAGGAGGCAGAGGAGTAACTAAACATCTGACACACAGAGCAAGAGATAGGAGACGGAGAGGGAGAGACAGAAGTAGCCATAGCCGCGCCGAGGCTAAGCTAACTAGGCAAACAACCTTTCACACCAAATAAAACTGCGTGCGAACTCAAAGGGTTCCCTAAACGCTAGGTGCAACAGGAAATGTGTGTTTTCGCGTGCTTATGTACTACAAGAACTCAAAAATGTCTCAGTACAGAGAAATCAAACCAATTTTAGCAAGCCACAAACACCGAACAGCTACACTGAGTGCAAACACTGAAACAGGAAGTGACGTAATGCCTTACCGCAGGTTCAGCCAATCAGCGAAACACCAAACCAAAAGCATGCTCAGGAGCCTAGTCCTGCAGCTGACACAGACTTAAACCTCTCAGCGTTCATGCCCCGCCCCCTGGAACAGGCGGTTCTACTTCAGCAGAACGATGGATGCTCGGCTGGTTTCATCCAGACTGAAGCTGCTTCTGATATGGAACTAAAGATCTGAGCAGAACCAACCTGTTGATCCTGGAGTTTCTGGTGGGAGACTCTGCTCCTCTCAGCAGGTGCCTGAAGTACTGGGAGGAAAAGAAACATGATGTCAATAAAGCATCAGCTGGTTTCATCCTGTCACGATATTCCGCTTTGGCTTCTAGCAGATAAAAGTCCTAAACGGCTGAGGGATGAAGCTAACAAGGAAAATCTGGGAATTGTCTCAGACGTTTCTGACGAACATCAAACAGGAGAAGATCTGGAACAGAAAGACCACTTCTGGGACATCCAGATGTTCTTACTGGTCATGAAGTTTTATTCCTTTATTCTTGTCATTTTAAAGGAGAAATCCAGAGTTTTTTTCAGAAGGCACCATCTAGAGCAGGGATTCCCAGAGCTGCCTCTAGGGGGTGCGCGAGGTAAAAAGCGTAATGGCGGTGAACGGTGATTACACATAAAACAATGCCGCCAATTTGCCGCAAAGCCGATGCGGCATCTGGGAGCCTACGGTCATTAAGAGCTCAGACTGTGGCGGTAATGTTGCGCAATCATGTCTTTTTTATAAAAGATTACGCGATGGCGGCATAAAGGAGGCATTGAGGCGGTCTCATGTGTATCTTGGACATAACTTGCTTTCTATTGCGATCGAAACGGCGCTCCTTAAGTTTTTATTTTCAGGAGCAGGTGTGTGTCCTCCACTCTAACGGAGAGAAGCTCCTGGAGCTCCGCATCGCTCCAGTTTATCATTTCAAACGTGTGCGTTCTAAAGTATGACTAACGGCGTTATACCTGCTGATCACCTGTCTGTCGCAGCTACTGCAGCCGCAGAGACCCTGAGTGCAGCGGCAACAATCAAACCCGTGTGCCGAACTAACTTAACTTGTTTAAAAGTGATGGAAACTGCATCCTGCAATGAAAAATACCGCGCTGAAGTGGATTTAATACGAGTTTTGAAGAACAAACTCCAGGTGAGTGAGGTGAGTTTTATGGCTCTTCCGATGCGGCTAATAAATAAATAATAATAATAATAATAAATCTCAACACACAAAGTTGTGAGATTATTTATTTCTTTTCTGCACTATTTAGTCTGTTTTAATTATTAAAATCTGTTATATGGTCACTGACAGCAGTCATCCTGGACACAGCTGCTGGACTTTTCTGGTCATCTTGAAGACGTTTAGCCTCTCGTCCTAGAGGCTCCTCGTAGGAGGCTGGGAGTTGTGGTCAGAAACAAACACCCTGATTGTGCTGCAAGTCTCTTTGTTTTCTTTCTTTCTTGAAAACATGTTTTTGGGGGATGGGGGTGCGTCAACGCGGTCGGGACATAGAAGGGGGTGCGCGGCTACATAAGTTTGGGAGCCGCTGATCTAGAGGTTGATAAATGTATCGCACCTTAATCCTCTCCCCCTGCTTCCGTCATTACGACTGAAAGCAACGTCCCTCGTTGGTGAGCGGGGAAAAGCCCAAGTCTAAGTTCTCCAAAGTTGATGCCAAAGCCGTTTCAAACGAGCCGTCGCCATCTTGGTTCCTTCGCTCAGTCGCAGTAACATCCCGGCCACCAAACCGACAGAGCCCTGTGACAGTTTCTGTTGTGTTTGAGTAACTTATTGTGGCGTATGAATGACAGCAGCTGGCCAGCAATAACGTTTTTATCCATCTGTCGGCAGACACAAGACTGGGGGGGCCTGCTGAGGTTCCTACGGAGCGTGGCTAGACGACCTGCAGAGCAAAATCATTTTGCTTCAGCTGCTGTCCTTCTAGACATCTAGGCCAGCGGATTGTAGCTTTAGCTGAGAATTGGACCCCTGATCCAGACAGACCTGGAAGCACCATGGGGGACATCAGAAACATCAAACAGCTCACCTCGTCGCTGTGGCAGAACATGGGAGTGAAGACCTTCTCCAGCAGAGACAGCACGTGTTCGTACGCCTCGAACAGGCAGCGCATCGTCTGCAGCTTCACCACATCAGAGTACGGACCTTCAGCAACTGTCGGACAACAGCAAAGCACACTGTCATCTTCTACAGCATCAGGCCACACCCACACCTGTAGCATCAGGCCACACCCACACCTGTAGCATCAGGCCACACCCACACCTGTAGCATCAGGCCACACCCACACCTGTAGCATCAGGCCACACCCACACGAAGGTAACTACAGGATCTAATTAGGAGGCTTGTGATTGGCTGCTCCAGATGTTCTTACTGCTCCGGATGTCCTCCGTGATGAAGGAGTCGAAGCGGATCTTGTCGATGCTCTCGTCCAGGCAGTAGGTCTGGTAGATGTGGACCACCTCGCCGTGCAGACGCTGAAGCTCTGAGTCGCTCAGCTCTGGACTCAGGATCTTATCGTTGAACTCCTCTGGAGGACAGGTGGAGGGTTTGACGCCGATGGCGGTTCTAGGATGTGACGATGCGGTTCGTGATCTTACCGACGGCGAGGCAGAACTGCAGCACGTGGACGGCTCCTTCCTGCTTCAGGAAGTTGATGAAGCGAAAGAGGAGGTCCTGCTGCTCCCTGATGTCCTTCAGCTCCAGCTTCAGCACCTGGAGAAGCAGATCCTGTTCACGGCTCCTGCAGCTCAGGAAGCTGAACCGGGAAAACCGGAGAGGAACTCACCGACGGCTTCCTGCTGCTGACATCAGCGTATCTGTGCAGAAACGGAACCAGAGCAGACGGAGCTTCTGTGGCTTCTTCTGGCTGCAGGAGAACATTCAGAGTCAGACGTTCTTCACCAACCATAAAGCTGCTCAGAACCAGAACCGGACCTGCAGACTTACTGGAGTCTTGTCCACAAAGATCACAACCATGAGGTTCACCGTGTCCTGAAACCACATTTAGGATCAGACTTATGAAACCAGAACATCTCAGAACCGGGTCACACGTGAGGAGTCTACTGCTGGCCTCACCGGGTCGGCCATGAAGTCCATGGTCGGCAGGATAACGGATCCGGCCATCACCTCCCGCAGCAGCAGAGCCAGAGACCTGAACCAGAACCAGAGGTTCAGGTGAAGAACCAGGCGGGGTCTCTGACAGAGACCAATGATCCAGTTTAAACTGGTTCTGTTCTGACTTGACTGGACCTGGCGGTTCTGGACCGGATGGGGGTTCTGGACCTACCTGCAGTCTGTGGCTTTAGGAGGCAGCAGGAAGGGGAACAGCATCTCCGTCAGCTTCCGGAGGTACAGCAGCTCGTCCTTCCGGCTCTGCAGTGCCACGTGGAGGTCGGATCCGTACTCCTCCAGCGCCGCCCGCTCCAGACTCTCCCGGTTCCTCACTGGACACAACGAGCCGGCACCAGGAGAGTCCGAATGAGCCCGGATGGGTTTGATAATAAATAAATGTGTTGGGAGACGACCTCTGACCTTTGACCCGAGCTTTCGCCACGATCTCGATGTGCTTCATGATGGCCTTCATGACTCGGTCCGTAAACACGGCCGGAACGTCCACCTGCAGAACAATTGGGTCACGACTAGAACCAGAACATCAGAACCAGCAGAGCCGTTAAAAGCTCAAACTCAGAAACCAGAGAGAGTAACCGGGCCGGGTCAGAACTCGGAGACCGGCTAAACCTGGAATGGTTTCTGGTTCTTTATCATAAATGGATCATCTGTCAGAACCAGAACCGGTTTAACCCACATGATAACTAGTTAACAAGCAGCTAATTAACTGAAGGTTCTACTAACGAGGACATTCATTCACTAATCAGGTCTTTGTTTTCCTGTCAGACTTTTGGGTTTCTCGTGTTTGGAGTCTCAGAACCGACTGGGTTGAGGTGAAGAATCTGTCACCTTCTGGGCCCGGCGGATCAGAACCGATGCAAAGAACCGGAAGATCATCCTGACTTCATCCAGACACCCCTCGTCCTCCGTGATGTCCCTGAAAGCAGACGAGAAGGTTTAAAGTGCTCCTGGTGGGCCGGTTCTGATCAGAACCTGTCCGAGTCGGTCTCACCTGTACCAGGGGTACACAAACGTCTCCAGAACCAGCTTGAAGACCTGCAGGTAGAAATCAGAACCACGCTCTCACCTGGATCTTTCACAGAGACACTAAAGCTGTTCCTGCTCTCAGGTACCTCGGCTACAGACGTGTCCACTTTGGACCGAACCTTCAGGTCCAACCAGGGCTGGAAGTTCTCCAGGAGCAGAGCGGACCTGGAACAAACCAGATAACCCGTTACTAACCAGTCCTGGTTAAAGCCAGAGCCGGGACCAAACAGAAGAGATGAAAATCACAAGAACTAAAAATAAAAAGTTTAGATTAAAAAACATAAAGAAAACATAAAAACGATGATCGGAGACAGAAGCAGCATCATGAAGAGAAGGTAGTGATGAAGAACCAGCAGCAGGTCCCACCAAAGCCACCTGAACAGGTGAGTTTTAAAGGAGACCACTGAGTCCACTGGTCTCAGGCTCAGGGGGAGAGAGCTCCAGAGTCTGGGGGCCACAGCAGCAAATGATCTGTCACCTTTGGTCTTTAGCCTGGTGCTGCACAACCAGTAGGCTTTGATCACTGGACCTCAGGGACCTGCTGGGGGTGTAGGGACTGAGAAGATCACCAATGTATGATGGTGCTTGTCCATGTAAGGCCCTAAAAACCAGAACCTGGATCTGGAAATGAACCCTGAAGTTAACCAGCAGCCAGTGAAGCTGGAAGAGGAGCGGGGTGACGTGGGTGTGTTGGAGGACTTGGTCAGCAGCCTAGCACAGGCATTCTGGACCACCTGTAGACGCTTCAGGGAGGTTCTGCTCAGACAAGAGAAAAGCCAGTTGCAGTAGTCTAAGCGTGAGGAGATGAAGGTGTGGAGAACAATCTCCAGTTCAGAGCGGGACAGAATGGGACTCAGCTGATCAGGCTCATCCCTTGAGTTATCAGAGGTCAGAGGTGGGGTTAGGTGTGCAGGGTGTGATGTCACTGATCAGCGCCAAAAAGCGTCCACAGCAACAGTAACAGGAGAAGCTTTATTCTGTCCAAGTCCAGCATGACTTCATCTGTTCGGAGCACGAGAGCAGCTGGGTCATGTAAAATTCTCTCAACTCAACTCAGCCTTTATTTATAAAGCACCTTACAGGCACAGGAAATGCCACCAAGGTGCTGTACATCAAAAGAATAAAACCAATAAAAACCAACAAACACAATCAAACCAACAAGTTAAAATTACAAGTTAAATCATATAAAACATCAGCAATAAGCTAACCCACAGAGTTAAAAGCCAGATCATAGAAGTGGGTCTTCAGCCTCACTTTAAAAACCGCCACTGATGGAGAGAGCCTAATAGTTAGGGGCAGTGCATTCCAGAGTTTCGGTCCAGCTACAGAGAACGCCCTGTCCCCTCTGGACTTCAGCCGAGCCTTGGGAGCTGCAAGCAGCAGCTGGTTCTCAGAACGTAATGTCCGAGCCGGAGCATATAGCTGCAACAAGTCTGCCAAATAAGCTGGAGCAAGTCCATTCAGCGCCTTAAACACCATTAAAAGAAGTTTAAAACGAATTCTAAAATCGACAGGTAGCCAGTGGAGAGCAGCTAAAATTGGTGTCACATGATCATACTTTCTTTTACCTTCTAAGAATCTTGCTGCAGCATTTTGCACAAGCTGCAGTCGAGCTACTGTACTGCTACGTACACCAAATAAGACGGAGTTGCAGTAGTCGAGGCGCGAGGTAATAAAAGCATGAACAACAGTCTCAAGGTCCCTTCTAGATAAAAATGGCTTTACTTTAGCCAAACGTCTCAAGTGATAAAATGAAGAGGATACTACAGCACCAACATGGGCATCCAAGCAGAATGTGCTGTCCATCTTCACACCAAGATTGACTGCAGAAGCACCCAAGTAGGTACTCAATTTCCCACAGTCCACCTGGGAAAAATCAAAATGTCCACTGGGTCCAAACAACAATGCCTCAGTTTTTTTGTCATTAAGACACAGGTAGTTTTCTGTCATCCATGCCTTGACTTCTGCAAAACAATCCATGAAATGACTTATCGTGTGGTCTCCCGCGCCATCCAAAGGTAAATACAATTGGCAGTCGTCGGCATAAAGATGGAAGCCCATGCCATACTTCCGTAGGATGTCACCCAGTGGCAGAATGTAAATAGAGAACAACAAGGGTCCCAGTATCGAACCCTGTGGTACCCCCCAAGGCAGATGTGAGAAGCTGGATGAAAAACCACCCATCCTCACGCAAACCATCCTGTCATGGAGATAAGATCTAAACCAGTTCAGGGCTTGACCAGCGATTCCCACATAATGTTCAAGACGGTGTAGCAGCACTTCATGGTCCACAGTATCAAATGCTGCTGTGAGATCCAACAGAACCAGCAGGACTGGATTACCCCCATCTGTAGCTAAGAAGATGTCATTGAAAACCTTAATCAGGGCAGTTTCAGTACTGTGCAGCATTTTAAAACCTGACTGGAAGGTCTCTAAAATATTCAAGTCATTGAGAAAGTCCAGTAGCTGAGTGTAGACACATTTTTCTAGCACCTTACTCAAAAAAGGGAGCTTAGAAATCGGCCTGTAATTAGCTGGCAACGAAGCATCCATCCCAGGTTTCTTTAAAAGCGGGTGTGTTTTTTTAAAATCTGTCGGCACAAAACCAGAAGCCAAACTGCTGTTTATAATGTGCAAAATCATTGGTGCAACTTCTGAAAAAACTTCCTTAAGAAGACGTGGGGGCAGAATATCCTCTGGTGACCCACTGGGTTTTGCCTCCTCAATGTGGCGTTCAATGACAGGGAGAAGCTCCGTTTTTTACAGCGCTCTGTGACTACAAACGTCCATCACTAAACTGACGTCATTGAACCGGAAACGGAGAAGAGCAGAGGAACAATATCTGAGTTTAGCGAGCTTCTAATCGTTCTCCAGGAGGAAAGATCCACCATGACTCTGGTCATGAGGTAAGCAGCAGCTACGCCAGGGCAGAGCACATCCTGTGGTGACATCATACATGCGACGTCTGATTTGTAGTCGTAGTAATTATGAAATTTTACAAGCTGATGAACCTCGACGTACGTGACCGGCGTGGTTGAAACACTCATCTTTACTTTTCATTTAAACTGAAGGACGTGTGATTCAGGGCGGGTTAGACAATAGCTCTGAGCCCCGTTCAGGGAGCCATGAGCCGACCGGAAGGGGAGGAGCCTCAGGCTTCCTATGGGGCGGCCACGCGGAAAACGGCCGTTCAGCCGGTCTGGTGAAGCGGAGACACGTGAATGCCGGGAAGTTCTGGTAATGGAAACACGCCTAAAGTCTGAAGAACTGGACCAAAGCAAAGTCTGGACCTAGAATCTGAAGCAGCAGGTCTGGGTGAAGACCCGGTGGACCTACCGGTGGCGCTGACACTTGACCTTCCCACAGACGGTGCAGCTGTGGCCCAGAGGAAACAGCTCCGGCTCCCGTCTCTGTTGGACACAAAAACATTCAGCGGTTCTGTGAAGAGTTATCCGAGTCCAGACAAACGGACCGTACTTTGTTTCTCAGCTTCACGGTGAAGATGAAGTTTGGAAGCAGCGATTCGGGTCCGAGCGAGCAGTAGAAGGTCACCACGCCAGCCAGGAGCGACCAGAACATCATCAGGATGTGGAGATACCTGCAGGAAGGAGAACAGGAGCGGGTCAGAATACCGAGGAGCAGAACCTCTGGTCCTGGAGCTCCAGGCAGAGCTCATGATGGTTCTGAAGCTAACCCTAGCCCATTCCTGCAAAAGAATGAAAACCTGAATCTTTACCAAACCAAATGTATTTAGAGCACATTTAAAAACAGCAGACAGCTGCTGTGTTGGCCTTGGTGGTCTAGCGGTTAAAGCATCTGCCTTCCATCATGTGTTGCCATGTCCTGACGCCGGTTCGACTCCCGGTGTCAGCACTAATTTATTTATCCAGCTGAAGCAGATTTCATTGTTTTATATTTTAGTTGGATCGATTATTTTCTGCTAAAGATCTTTGAATTTGGTCGTTTCCAGCAGCTTTTAGTTGATGTCCTCTGCTCACCTCACATGGACTCACACTGGCTACAGAAACAAAGAGACGAGTCCTGATGTTTAAACAGTTTACCAGTAAAGGGTTGAAACATAAAACTGGTTAGTGGAGCTGCTGAGACCAGGAGAGGAACGGGTGTACGGTCATAGCAGAGCAGCATGGAGGCAGGTGCTCTGACCACTAACCCCTAACACACATGACCTGAGCCTAACACACATGACCTGAGCCTAACACACATGACCTGAGCCTAACACACATGACCTGAGCCTAACACACATGACCTGAGCCTAACACACATGACCCGAGCCTAACACACATGACCTGACCCTAACACACATGACCTGACCCGAAGACACATGACCTGAGCCTAAGACACATGACCTGACCCTAACACACATGACCTGACCCTAACACACATGACCTGACCCGAAGACACATGACCTGAGCCTAACACACATGACCTGACCCTAACACACATGACCCGAGCCTAACACACATGACCTGAGCCTAAGACACATGACCTGACCCTAACACACATGACCTGAACCTAACACACATGACCTGAGCCTAACACACATGACCTGAGCCTAACACACATGACCTGACCCGAAGACACATGACCTGACCCTAACACACATGACCTGACCCTAACACACATGACCTGACCCTAACACACATGACCTGAGCCTAACACACATGACCTGACCCTAACACACATGACCTGACCCTAACACACATGACCTGACCCTAACACACATGACCTGACCCTAACACACATGACCTGAGCCTAACACACATGACCTGAGCCTAACACACATGACCTGACCCGAAGACAAAAAAATAAATCAAGACACTATACACACCAGTAGCCCCTATGTACGTACACACACACACACACACACACACACACACACACACACACACACACACACACACACACACACACACACACACACACACACAGCATTATGGATAGGGGGTTGAGAAACAATGTGGAAGTAATAATACATAAAAGTATCAGCTGTTCTACTACAACTACTATGTACTAAGTGGTAGATATGTGTAATACAGGCATGAACATGTCAGCACACAGGTACGATATACATACATCAGGTGCATCATGCATGGAGTGGTGACCGTAGAGTTAAGGTGCACAGACATACACTGCTCACAAAAATTAAAGGAACGCTTTTTTATTGGGCCTGGCATGAAATCAATGAAACCTGTCTGATAATTTTCTGGTTGATGAAGCAGCTGAGGGCATTGTTAATCACTTTCAGCTGTATTGGTGTTCATGGACTTAACGACAGGTGCACTAAAGTGGCAACAATTACAAAACCCTCAAAACAGGACTGGTTTAACATGTGGAGGTCATTTCAAGTTTCTCCCTCTTGATCTTTTTTGGCTGGTTTTCCACTCGTGCTAGTTTTGGCTTGAGTAATTATCTCTACTGGCAGCATGAGGCCATTCCTTAACCCTACAGAAGTTGCACAGGTTGTCCAACTTCTCCAGGATGGCACATCCACACGTGCTGCAGCAAGAAGGTTTAATGTGTCTCCCAGCACAATCTCCAGAACATGGAGGAGATTTCAGGAGACTGGCGGTTATTCTCGGAGAGCTGGACAGGGCCGTAGAAGGTCCACAACCCATCAGCAGGACCGATACCTGCTCCTTTGTGCAAGGCGGAACAGGCTGAGCACTGCTCGTGCCCTACAGAATGACCTCCAGAGGGCCACTGGTGTGAATGTCTCTACCCAAACAATCAGGAACAGACTTCATGAAGATGGCCTGAGGGCCCGACGTCCTGTAGTGGGCCCTGTGCTCACTGCCCAGCACCGTAGAGCTCGACTGGCATTTGCTCAAGAACACCAGAATTGGCAAGTCCGCCACTGGCGCCCTGTACTTTTTACAGACGAGAGCAGGTTCACCCTGAGCACCTGTGATAGACGTGAAAGAGTCTGGAGAAGACAAGGAGAACGTTATGCTGCCTGCAACGTCGTTCAACATGACAGGTTTGGTGGTGGGTCAGTGATGGTCTGGGGAGGCATATCCATGGAGGGACGCACAGACCTCTACTGCCTAGGAAATGGTGCTCTGACTGCCATAAGGTATCCAGATGAAATCCTTGAACCCTTTGTCAGACCCTACGCTGATGCAGTAGGTCCTGGTTTTCTCCTAATGCACGACAATGCCCGGCCTCATGTGGCAAGAGTATGCAGGCAGTACCTGGAGGATGAAGGAATTGAAACAATTGAATGGCCTTCACGATCCCCTGACTTAAACCCAATAGAACATCTGTGGGACATTATGTTTCGGTCCATTAGGCGGCGCCAGGTTGCTCCTCAGACTGTACAAGAGCTCAGGGATGCCCTCACACAGATCTGGGAGGAAATGCCACAAGACACCATCCGTTGTCTCATTAGGAGCATGCCCCGACGTTGTCAAGCATGCACACAAGCTCGTGGGGGCCACACAAGATACTGAAAAGCATTTTGAGTTGCAGAAATNTGTGTTCCAGAATGTGTTCTAGAATGTGTGTGCTAGAATGTGTTCCAGAATGTGTGTGCTAGAATGTGTTCCAGAATGTGTTCTAGAATGTGTTCCAGAATGTGTTCCAAAATATGTTCCAGAATGTGTTCTATTTGTTCCAGAATGTGTTCTAGAATGTGTTCCAGAATGTGTTCTAGAATGTGTTCCAGAATGTGTTCCAAAATATGTTCTAGAATGTGTTCTATGTGTTCCAGAATTTGTTCGAGAATGTGTTCCAGAATTTGTTCTAGAATGTGCTCCAGAATGTGTGTTCTAGAATGTGTTCCAGAATGTGTGTTCCAGAATGTGTTCTAGAATGTGTTCCAGAATGTGTGTTCCAGAATGTGTTCCAGAATGTGTTCTAGAATGTGTTCCAGAATGTGTGTTCTAGACTGTGTTCCAGAATGTGTTCCAGAATGTGTGTCCTAGAATGTGTTCCAGAATGTGTGTTCCAGAATGTGTTCCAGAATGTGTGTTCCAGAATGTGTTCTAGAATGTGTTCCAGAATGTGTGTTCCAGAATGTGTTCCAGAATGTGTTATAGAATGTGTTCCAGAATATGTTCTAGAATGTGTTCCAGAATGTGTTCCAGAATGTGTGTTCCAGAATGTGTTCTATAATGTGTTCCAGAATGTGTTCTAGAATGTG
This sequence comes from Aphyosemion australe, assembly GCA_006937985.1. Classification (NCBI taxonomy): domain Eukaryota; kingdom Metazoa; phylum Chordata; class Actinopteri; order Cyprinodontiformes; family Nothobranchiidae; genus Aphyosemion; species Aphyosemion australe. The sequence continues at coordinate 506,963 of SSNS01000149.1, read as the reverse complement.
TTCCAGAATGTGTTCTAGAATGTGTGTGCTAGAATGTGTTCCAGAATGTGTGTGCTAGAATGTGTTCCAGAATGTGTTCAAGAATGTGTTCCAGAATGTGTTCTATAATGTGTTACAGAATGTGTTCTAGAATGTGTTCCAGAATGTGTTCCAGAATGTGTGTTCTAGAATGTGTTCTAGAATGTGCTCCAGAATGTGTGTTCCAGAATGTGTTCTAGAATGTGTTCCAGAATGTGTTCTAGAATGTGTTCCAGAATGTTTTCCAAAATATGTTCCAGAGTGTGTTCTATGTGTTCCAGAATGTGTTCTAGAATGTTTTCCAGAATGTGTTCTAGAATGTTTTCCAGAATGTGTTCTAGAATGTGTTCCAGAATGTGTTCCAGAATGTGTGTTCTAGAATGTGTGTTCCAGAATGTGTTCCAGAATGTGTGTTCCAGAATGTGTTCTAGAATGTGTTCCAGAATGTGTGTTCCAGAATGTGTTCCAGAATGTGTTCTAGAATGTGTTCCAGAATNACTTCTCCAGGATGGCACATCCACACGTGCTGCAGCAAGAAGGTTTAATGTGTCTCCCAGCACAATCTCCAGAACATGGAGGAGATTTCAGGAGACTGGCGGTTATTCTCGGAGAGCTGGACAGGGCCGTAGAAGGTCCACAACCCATCAGCAGGACCGATACCTGCTCCTTTGTGCAAGGCGGAACAGGCTGAGCACTGCTCGTGCCCTACAGAATGACCTCCAGAGGGCCACTGGTGTGAATGTCTCTACCCAAACAATCAGGAACAGACTTCATGAAGATGGCCTGAGGGCCCGACGTCCTGTAGTGGGCCCTGTGCTCACTGCCCAGCACCGTAGAGCTCGACTGGCATTTGCTCAAGAACACCAGAATTGGCAAGTCCGCCACTGGCGCCCTGTACTTTTTACAGACGAGAGCAGGTTCACCCTGAGCACCTGTGATAGACGTGAAAGAGTCTGGAGAAGACAAGGAGAACGTTATGCTGCCTGCAACGTCGTTCAACATGACAGGTTTGGTGGTGGGTCAGTGATGGTCTGGGGAGGCATATCCATGGAGGGACGCACAGACCTCTACTGCCTAGGAAATGGTGCTCTGACTGCCATAAGGTATCCAGATGAAATCCTTGAACCCTTTGTCAGACCCTACGCTGATGCAGTAGGTCCTGGTTTTCTCCTAATGCACGACAATGCCCGGCCTCATGTGGCAAGAGTATGCAGGCAGTACCTGGAGGATGAAGGCATTGAAACAATTGAATGGCCTTCACGATCCCCTGACTTAAACCCAATAGAACATCTGTGGGACATTATGTTTGGGTCCATTAGGCGGCGCCAGGTTGCTCCTCAGACTGTACAAGAGCTCAGGGATGCCCTCACACAGATCTGGGAGGAAATGCCACAAGACACCATCCGTTGTCTCATTAGGAGCATGCCCCGACGTTGTCAAGCATGCACACAAGCTCGTGGGGGCCACACAAGATACTGAAAAGCATTTTGAGTTGCAGAAATGAAGTTTTTGAAATAATGGACTAGCCTGCCACATCTTCATTTCACTCTGATTTTAGGGTGTCTACACAATTAGCCTTTCGCCAGCCCCGCCCCCAGAACGGCTATTGTCCAATCACACATCATAGCAACCGTAACTATCTGACAACTCCAAACAAAATGATGAAGCTAAGCCTAATTTACTACTAAGCATTAGCCTCGATAGTAGTCGTTTCCCCTTCAGAACCTCCTCATCCAGCTCAACCAGCAACAGCATGAGTGCTCCCCCCGCCCGCGGCTGGGCGGAGGTCCGCCTCCCAGACTATCCAAGAGCCTTTATAGACACACCGTGCCGGCAAATCAGCGTAATATTACCTCAACCGTGTGTCTTATAAACGCACATTAAGCCTATTGGCACAACAGCGGGTGGTGTCATGATCACGTGATGAATTAATGCCGAGCTCCGGCCGGGAACTAAAAATGAAAGTAAACACGGGCATAAAAAGTTACATTTTATAAACAGACTCAGCTGAGATGATAAACTGAAGCGATGCAGAGCGCTGGGAGCTTTTCTCCGTTAGAGCTGCCTGCAGCTCAGATCATCTGACAGCTCACAGGGACACCGCATCACCACCACCGCTCCTCGGATCCACGTGTCCCCGGACGCCAGACCTTCTCCCAAACTCCCAACTCCTTGTTCCCTGCTACGCTTCGCTCAGCGGAGCAGACACTAATATATCCCTCCACTGCATACTGTAACCCTTTTGCCTCCATCTGGATGATATTGAGGAGAAATTGCTCCAAAAAATGTCGCTGACATGCATCTGTCTACTTCTTTCCATCGCGGAAATCTGCGGAGCTGCAGTATTTGATCCACTTATTGTCGGAGTTGGCAACAGTAACTAAGGGGGGCGGGGCTCGGCGACAGGTCAATTGAGCCCTGTGTAGGCTGAAAACTTTTATTTCCATTAAAAGACTTGGCATCCTTTTGTTCCTAAGACATTGCCCTGTCGTTATTTGTATAGATATCCAACTTCATATTGAGATCTGATGCATCTAATGTGTTTCTTTAAAGTGTTCCTTTCATTTTTGTGAGCAGTGTATATACGCAGACGCCTCATGGACTGGCACTGCCTATTGAGCTGCTGTAGTGGCCGGCAGCCATCTTGGATGGGTCTCTGTTCGCCACCAGTGCATTCATTTCTACTGCCAGCGCCCCTACGTATTCACGTCTATGTTAAGGTGGCTGAGTGACTCGTGATGACATCATCATGTGTTCTAAAGCCTAAAGCCTGGTTTATACTCTCTGTGAGCTCCGCAACGGAGAGACGCACACGGAGCGTCTGAAAGGTTTTCACATTCGAACTTCTGTTCAGGCAGCGGAGTGCTGCAAAGCAATTCCCCGCCAGGACAACAGAGGGCGTAGCGCTATTCTGTGATATCCTGCCACCATGACGCTCATGTATCCGGTTCACGATAGTGTATTTACTCATGTGTTTACATTGTTTTAATGTATTTCAGAGACTTTTTAACACGGACTAATTTGTCCTTCATTCTCCTCCACCTCTTCATCCAGTCGCCACCTCTAAACCCACGTGTCCATCCACGTTTGCTCCGTATTTTGTACTCCTTCAGTCACGGGTGAATAAACGTTCATATTTTCGGACTTTTCCGCGATGCGTTCTTCAATCTATTCTGGGTCTGCTGCTACATTTTTTTTTTTTTACTTATTAACGGAGCAACGGCGGTGCTGATTAAGTTACAGGAACCGTCGTCCTGACCAATCACAAGCTTGCGGGCTCCGTCACTTTCGACGAATGTTTAAAATTTGGGGCATGTCTCCATCACCATCTGGGAGCCAGTCGGAGAGCCCTTGCGCCGACGCAAAATGGCGGTGCGTGCGTCCGTTTCACGCAGACGGACCGAGTATAAACCAGGCTTAACTGCTGCTGGAATGAATGACCTGTGGAAGCTCTCCTTCCTGCAGCGGGGGTGCATCAGTCTCTGACTGAAGGAGCTGCTCAGCTCACCCACAGACTCCTGGAGAGGGTGATATGGGTTGTTCATGATGGATGTCAGCTCCTCTCTCCCACCACCACCACAGACTCCAGAGGGCATCCCAGTACAGAGCTAGACCTTCGCACCAGTTTGTAGATCCTGCTCCTGGCCCGGTCCGTGCATCTGCTCCCCAGAAAAGTGCTGATGCTACCACCGAATCATAAAAGGTTCTTAACAGCGTCCTGCATACTCCGAAGGAGCTCAGTCTCCTCAGCAGGTGGAGTCGACCCTGCTGGTATAAATTAGCCTTATGGAAAACGTCTACGTCAATACGTGTGAGAGCACAGACCTGCTGACGGAGACGTGTCAACTAGGCTTAAGCCTGATTTATACGTTTTCCTTTTCTACTTCTCCACTGGTGTGTCAGCGTTGTGACGTAAACTCAGGGGCGGGTCCAGAGTAGTTTCTGGCCTCCCCAGGCCCCCCTTCTGGACCCGCCCCTGTATAAACTAGGCTGTTACCCTACGACACGTTCTCAAAGAACAATGAACATTTATTCTAACTTAGAATTTACTCCTCTAGGGACATTACAAGCCGGCCGAACGGTTCTTCCTCTTCTTCTTCTTCTTCTTCTCCTCATCTCGCTTCTTCTCTCGGTCCCTCTTTTTTCTTTCTTATCCCTCAGCTCCACCTAGTGGTTGAATCAGTCAATTACAAGACAACACAGGCTAGTTTCCATCGAGGCTTTTCCAAAATACCTGAAAACTTGCAGCTGAGAAGGGAAAATTCAGCTAAATACGGGGTTGGATATCTTTCATAACAACATGTCTCATGGTAACGAGCACCAAAAGGGGGATTTTCCCTGATCTGGCTCGTTTAAAACACTAAACTTGTGTTAACCAGAAGTAGGTCACGTGAGAGCCGACAGGTGATGACACTCACCTGTTGAGCAGCACCGTGAGCGACACCAGGCCCAGCAGCAGGCAGCAGGACACCGGATATTGACGTCCGGTTTCCCGCACAGCGTCCACCTTCAGACCCCTCCTCAGAACCTCCAGGTGGGTCCAAACTCCCGCCATACCTGTCCGCGGGAACCCGGAAACACCTGGTCCTAACCACAGCTCGGACCGATAACGACCATGTTTGTTTATGATAAACCCGAATCAGCAGTTGGGCGTCAGGTTCCGGAAGTCCCAACGTCCAGCAGAACACCACCTCGCGCAGTGAAACATCCCGTTAACGGCTCGGTCTCCGTTATTTAGTCCCACACTCACGTTCGTTCCTTCTTTAGCGAGTTTTCTCTTCGTGTTTGGGACTTTGTGACTTCCTACCGGAGCGGAGCGGAGCGGCGGGTTAATCCGGGGCGGGTTGCCAGGTCCGGTCAGAAAACCGGAACCTTTTGTTCCGAAAACAACCAGTTCACCAACTTTACCCCAATCAGAAACGGCTTCATTTGAGTGACGTCATCTGTAGCTAAACAGAACTTTAGATTAAAAATTCTGGTTATGGAAAGCCATTGTGGTACATAATACCGAAGCTCTGCTGCTGAAAAACCACCAGAGGTCACGTGGGTGTTTAGAGTTCACTGTGATGACGTTTCCATTTTAAACTCCATGAACAGCCTCAGCTCAGAGAAATGGTTCATCCTTCAGGACTAGCGAGCTAACAGCTAGTCTGGTCTGGGTGTGTTTCCGTCATTAGTCTACATCAGCTGCTGCTGACTGTAAAGAACCACAGAACTCTAGGCTGGCAACCATCCTAGGGAATATCGATATAGTCTGGCCATTGACGACTCAGTCATGGGGCGGGATCTACGGTTGTCTTTCAAACCGTCTCTGCATGCTATTGGATAACAAACAACGTGACGTACTCACAGCTACGGATGTCAGTCAACGAGACAGTCCGACACACTCCGTCAAAGATGCAAATACATCCTTTTTCTAAATGAACCCAAGTGCCTCTATCTGCTCTTGACTCGAAGAAAAGCCCAAGTCTAGATAGTCCAAAGTTGATGCTGAAGCCATTTAAAACAAGCTGTTGCCATCTTTGTATTTTCAGTAACATCCCGCCCACCTGACGGAGTGCTGTGATTGGCCAGCTACAATACTGGCCGGGACTGCTGAGGTTCCAATGGAGCGTTGCTAGACTGACATGCAAAGCAAAATTATTTTGCTTTGGCAAATGATGGTCTAGATTCTAGGCTAATAGCAGTCCACTACAGAGAGAAACCAGTGGAGGGGTTTATGTAACATCACATGATCTGTATTTCTCCAAACAGAGGCTGTTTACAGCAGATGAAACAGGAAGAATAACTTTTATACAGACACACTTGAGAATGGTTGAAATGCCCCTTAAATTTTAACTCAATCTTCTCACTGCTGCTAAAGTAAAAATCTGGTGTTAAAGTTCAGAATCAACTCTAAAAACACCAGAAGTGTGTTTTTAACCTGACATGGCAACCCATAATCCAAACACCACCACTTCCGGCTGGATCAGCTGTAGCTCATGGGCCTGTGTTGTTCCTCCTGAGGAAGTTTGTTTCACTAACAGAAAACAGTCGTTCACGCACCCATCATGTGCAGTTAAATAATTAGTTTTCTAGTTTTGTGATCTGTTCAGCGCTCCAGTAAGAACTCTAACACAGACGGATTCAATAACTTTATTATAAAAATAGGTTAAAGTCATGTCGCTGTACAGTATAAAACATTTCATTTAGAAAACACAAATCAAGATATTTGACCTTTCAAATAAAAACTTTTACAAACGGAGTTAAAAACGGCAACAAGCTGCTGGATCTTCTGGCCTCTGGCATGAGAGGAGGCAGAAGCACCAACGTTACTGATTTCCTACATTTCCCAGAATTCCTCTGAGCTGTCAGTCAGCAGCGAGCTTTAAAAGTCCAGAGAGACTAGACGGCCCCTTTAGTGGGCAGGTCACCATCCAGAGAGTTTCTGCAGGCACCTGATAAAACAGTGTCCAGTATCTGTTACACATGCAGGTAAAACAATGATCACCTGTTCACAGGTAAATCACATGATGATGGGAGGAGTCTGAAGTGCTGCGGTTCACTGGATGGTTTCAGAAGCAGAAAACATTTAAATTACTAAACAGAACGCTGATCCCAGCTGGAACGCTGATCCCAGCTGGAACACTGATCCCAGCTGGAAAAGGCTGATGATCCCAGCTGGTAAAGGCTGATGATCCCAGCTGGTAAAGGCTGATGATCCCAGCTGGTAAAGGCTGATGATCCCAGCTGGTAAAGGCTGATGATCCCAGCTGGTAAAGGCTGATGATCCCAGCTGGAACGCTGATCCCAGCTGGTAAAGGCTGATCCCAGCTGGAACGCTGATCCCAGCTGGAAAAGGCTGATCCCAGCTGGAACACTGATCCCAGCTGGAACAGGCTGATCCCAGCTGGAACGCTGATCCCAGCTGGAACAGGCTGATCCCAGCTGGAACAGGCTGATCCCAGCTGGTAAAAGCTGATCCCAGCTGGAACGCTGATCCCAGCTGGAACGCTGATCCCAGCTGGAAAAGGCTGATGATCCCAGCTGGAACGCTGATCCCAGCTGGTAAAGGCTGATCCCAGCTGGAACGCTGATCCCAGCTGGAAAAGGCTGATCCCAGCTGGAACACTGATCCCAGCTGGAACAGGCTGATCCCAGCTGGAACGCTGATCCCAGCTGGAACAGGCTGATCCCAGCTGGAACAGGCTGATCCCAGCTGGTAAAAGCTGATCCCAGCTGGAACGCTGATCCCAGCTGGAACGCTGATCCCAGCTGGAAAAGGCTGATGATCCCAGCTGGAACGCTGATCCCAGCTGGTAAAGGCTGATCCCAGCTGGAACGCTGATCCCAGCTGGAAAAGGCTGATCCCAGCTGGAACACTGATCCCAGCTGGAACAGGCTGATCCCAGCTGGAACGCTGATCCCAGCTGGAACAGGCTGATCCCAGCTGGAACAGGCTGATCCCAGCTGGTAAAAGCTGATCCCAGCTGGAACGCTGATCCCAGCTGGAACACTGATCCCAGCTGGTAAAGGCTGATCCCAACTGGAACACTGATCCCAGCTGGAGTGCTGATCCCAGCTGGAACACTGATCCCAGCTGGAAAAGGCTGATCCCAGCTGGTAAAGGCTGATCCCAACTGGAACACTGATCCTAGCTGGTAAAGGCTGATGATCCCAGCTGGAGTGCTGATCCCAACTGGAAAAGGCTGATCCCAGCTGGTAAAGGCTGATCCCAGCTGGAGTGCTGATCCCAGCTGGAACAGGCTGATCCTAGCTGGTAAAAGCTGATCCTAGCTGGTAAAAGCTGATCCTAGCTGGTAAAAGCTGATCCTAGCTGGTAAAGGCTGATCCCAGCTGTTAAAGGCTGATCCCAGCTGGAGTGCTGATCCCAGCTGGAACAGGCTGATCCTAGCTGGTAAAACCTGATCCTAGCTGGTAAAACCTGATCCTAGCTGGTAAAGGCTGATCCCAGCTGGAACGCTGATCCCAGCTGGAACAGGCTGATTCCAGCTGGTTGTAAATAAAGCTTGGTGGTATTAGGTTTGGTTTAGTTTTTTTTTGAATGGTCAAAACCATTTTAGTGATGCTGAACTGAAACCTCAGAGTTCTCAGACTAAATTGGTTCTGGTTCCATGTTAAACCTGAACCCGGGTCACTTTGGATCACCCTGGTTCTGGGACTGCTCTACATCTGGCCTCTGATTGGATGAACCTGTCAGCATCTTCACTGAGGCGTCGTCTTTGGCGTTTCTGGTAAAAGCTTCATTTACAACCAGACCGTGGACTTATTCGTGATCATTAATGACATCACAGTGGCGTTCCATCATGGAAGACAAAGGATGGCGGCGTGGGCGTGTTTGATGCAGAAGCAGCAGCTGAGGCTCGCCTCGTGCTTCGCTGCTGTCTGTGCAAACCTCTGAGGGGGTCCAACCCGGGACAGCGCCGACATCAGACTGAGGTAGTTCACGCACGTTTCTGCTGGAATACCTGGTCGTCATCACCAGGTGACCACGCCCCCACGCCGTTCAGTCATCAGTCAAGTCCATCACATTAAATAAATCGAGTCCAACTCAACCACTTCAAATGAAAAGTGCAAAGCTTTATCCAGGATCAGGAACTCCTCCTCAGCACGTCTCACATGGCTGATCTGGATCTGGGTGAAAGGGGCGGGGCTTATAAACGCTTTACAAAAACATCAAATAAAAACAAGAGCAGTTCTGATTCTCTTCAGATGTAGTGGAACATCTGCTCCTCCAAAAGCTAGAATAGCTTTGGAGCGCTGAGTCAGCTGACCTTACCGTTCCCTCGGTGGGCAGCCAGCGGTGAGCCACGCCTGCTCCGTCTTCATAGCAACGCATCAGGACCAGCCTCCACCCCTTGCTCCTGCTAGTCAGGTGACAAAAGAAGCAATTAGAGAACGGAAACAGCATGTCACACACACACACACAGCTCTGAGCATTAGCAGGGGAAGCATTCGCTCACACACGTAGTCATGCATTAGACAAGCAGCTGGTTCTGAGAAGCAACAGGTGAAAGGCTTAGAAAAGGGACAGAAAGCAGGTGCGCAGCAGGTAACTCTAGAACAGGTGAGTCATGCAGCACAGACTGGGACATGCGGGGTTAGTATCCAGGCCTTCAAACAGCAAGAAGATCCTTCTGGGACAAGAAAAGCTTCACTTTGAGACTCAGTCAAATTGTGCTTTTACTCCCACCCCCACGGGTCGTAAGGAACGTGGGCGGGGCTTACTCTTGATGCTGCCTTCACGCTGAATTAACGACACCAAATTGGCAGACGTGTATGTTTTTGGACATGAGGAACTCATAAGGATGGAGTATGTCACTACACATACAGAGCACTGGAGATGCCGACTACAGAAGTAGGTGACTTGGAATTTGATGGCATGCATGGTGACACTGTAGCATGTGGCCAACACTGGCAAACCTTTGGTCCTTTTCTTCCACAAGGAGCCTTAAATTTGAAGGAAATTTGAAGAGAGAATTTGCCGAAACATGAATTTGAAACACAATTTGAAGTTTTGTACACGTGTGCGTGTATGTTTATTAATGCAGACAAACAGCAAAGAATACAAGCCAAAATGTAAAGCCAAAACCAGGAGCGCCGCGGCCCCGTTTCCTTTTCTGTTCCAGAACAACACACGCATTACTTTGACAATACAAATTGTAATTTCATTGGTTTTAAATACAAGTGTAGGAGACATTAGCTTTGTTGCTGTTAGCTACTGAAAACATGGAAACCAGAATGTCTAAAAACACACAGAGCCGAAGCCAAAACGCCGCTCCAGCACAGTTTTCATCTAAAAAAAGTTTTTAAAAAGTTTGCTGTGAAAATCTTTAGCGACCATCGTAACAAACAAGGGGAGGAGAAGCAGTTGGCCAGAAACACGTGGGAGTGTGACTACGTTTGGAGTCCAAGCAGATAATTCAAATCAAGATCTTGCCAGATGTCACCAATTTGGAGGAAAAACAGAAAAAATGCAGGCAACTGTAAAGGATCGAGGGCCAATCGGATCAAGTCTCTAAAAAGACAAAAAGAAAGACTTTATTTTAATCAGAGCCCTACGGGTCTACTTCCACTGTTGCCCAAAAGAATCCTGATAAAATTCCTGGTTGTCAGATTTGTAACCAGAATAGTTACCAGAATGATCACCACCATGGAGCGGTTGCTGAACAATGGGTTGCGAGCCCCAGTTCTGATTATTGGTCTGGCGCCGTTTGGAATCGGGCTGGTTGTACCCGTCAGCTTTGCGCTTTCCTCCTACATTTCCACCGCGGCCACCCCGAGCACCACGTACCCCTCCTCGCCCTCTCGGCTGCATGCCTCCTCTTCCTCCGCGCCCACCTCTGCCTGGTCCGGGCCCACCGCGCTGGGAGAAGTTGGCCCTGCCTCTGGGTGGCCCGGCGCCGCCACGTCCTCTAGATGGCGAGGCTCCGCCCCGGGGCCCTCTGCTGCCGCTCCGCCCTCTGCCTTGGCCCTGGTAGTCGTCGTAGCTGTAGTACGGGTCGTCGTAGCCGCCGCGGTAGCTGTGGTAATCGTAGCTGTAGTAGTCATAGTAGTCGTCGTAATTGTAGTAGTCAGGAGGGTAGGAGTAGCCGCCGCGATTGGCCCCTCGGCCCCGCCCCCTGGCAGGAGCAGATACGTGGGCAGGAGGGGGGAAGTGGTAATAGTCATTATACCTGGTGGAGGAGAAAAAACAAAAGAACAAAGCTCTGAACGTCCAGTTAAACCAGTAACTGGTCAAATGAGAGAAGTAGAAGCTGTTTGTTTCATTAGAGCTACTAGTGGTGATGTCATCCTGCTGCTTCCTCAGGGGGAGGGACTTACATCTGTGATCTAGCGGCTTGTCTCTGGGCTTTGCGCTCTTGTCTTTTCACATCCGGCGGTTTGGCAAACACGATTTCGATGGGCTCTCCTTCCAGCTCCTGCCCGTTCAGGTCTTTTAGCGCCTGACAAACACAAACCAGGTTTAGGATGCGGTTGAAGGCGCCTGTAAGGTGTTGTGGTTCTGCGGTACCTTTGCTGCTCCGTCCCGCTGCTCAAAGTGAATAAAGGCGTAGTCTTTTAGTTTCTTCACTCGCTCTAAATTTCCAAACTGGCTGAAAGTCGTCTCCAGCAGCTCCTCCGTAACCCCGTTGGCCAGATTCCTGACAAATAAAACCTTCACCTGCAACAGGAAGCGGCAGCAGCTCAGCCGCGGTACTTTTTACATGAAATATCAGTATCTACCTCCAGCCTCTTCAGGCTCATTCAGTCTTAGCTCACCTTGGCCATGACATCCGGGTCGGGGTCCTCGATGGGATCGGCCCACTCCACCGTCACCAGGTTGCCCCAGACCTTGACCTTACCGCTCATCAGCCGGCGGCGGGCCTGAGCAGCTGTTTTGTGGTCTTCATACTCCAGGAAGCAGAAACCTCGGTTCTTCTTCTTGTCATCGGGTTGATGGTACAGAATGACATCACTGAGACCTTCTGCTCAGACAGGAAACGGCGATCACAGAGGGCTCAGGTGTGTTTCTACAGCAGAGCACAAACAGCAGAGCTCACCTGTGACTTTAGAGAACTCTTCTACGATCTGCTCCTTGTTTTTGTTCTTGGGAATGGAGCCAACAAACAGCCTGTTGTTGGCCACAGATATGCACACTCCGATGTGCTTCCCAGGGCGGATCTCGTAGTTATTACACTACACAACACAACACAGAGCACGCTTAGAGCTGGCGAGTCTACCTTCAACACCTTCTGTGTGTTTCACTGACCAGCTTCACCGCCTCCTGGGCTCCTTCTTTAGCGCAGAAGGTGACGAAGGCATAGCCCCTGTTCAGGCTGCTCAGGGGGTCCATCATTAACCGGAGGTCCCAGATAGGCCCCGCCTTCTCAAAGAGCGGAACCAGCTCATCTTCAAACAGGTCACGGGGAATCTTCCCAACAAATATCTGCAGGAGAGGGGGGTGGGGTTAAAGTCCAACCGTGTCCGTTAGCCCGACTGAACCACTGGACGGGTTAGGGTTAGTAATACTGGTATTTACTGTGCTTTGTTCTTCATCTCCCGTTGTGTGTGTGTGTGTGTGTGTGTGCGCTTTTTAAGCTAAAACAGACCCGTAGACGTCTCACCTCAGTCCCGATGGTCGGCTGGGGACCGGAGAACACAGACTCAGGTGGAGGTCCTCCATACTTCCTCTGGCCCGTCGTTACATCCAGGGTGTAGTTGGTTCTTTCTAGCAGTTCTTTGATCTTTGCCTCGTCTGGTCCTTTAGTGGAAGCTGAGACTTTAGTCCCTTGTTTCTCTCTCTGCCTGTAGGTCTTCATCACCCCACAAAGAAAGGCACTTTTGTTCTGGAACAAACAAAAAGTCCTTTTCAAATGAAAAAGGTCAGCGAGAAAGCCTGCAGGTCAGGTGAGGACACGTACCTGTACATGTGACAGATCACTTTCCTTAAACTGGACCAGCACCTGCAGAGCTCCGTCTTCATTAAACTCTTTTAAAGCTTCGAGGGCTCGCTCATCCAGGTCACTGTGAGCCACCAGACCTGTGGAGGGGAAGGCATCAGCAGGACCCAACATTACTACTGATGGTCCAATTAGTTCAAAACAGGCAATAATTTGAAACCAGAGCAGCTCCAACTAGTAGTTTACTTAGATTGTTATTATTACTATACTTTTGTTGGTTAGAATTTTATTTTGGAAGGAAACACTGATGTCAGGTGAACAGCAAACCTTACCTTCTGCAAACAGCTCATCTAGCTTCTCAGCTACCTTCTGAGATAAACCAGCTTCCAACAAGGCCTGGAAATGTTCTGAGTGGGTCACTGCTGATGTGTCCATGGGTTCCCCTGTGTTCCCGTTCCCGTTAACGTGATCTGTGGCCATGTCTTCAGACATCTGCAGACACATTAAAGCTCAGTTACCACCGGTGGATTCATGGGAGGGAGAAGATCTGTCTCCAAACGGCTTCACCTCTTACAAACTAGCAACACCAACCAGAGTTTTAAACAGTTTCTACAATCAGTGATTCTGACCACATCCAGAGGAAACCAAAGGAAAAACGGCTCAAAGGAAATAGAGCAGACTACAGGAGTCTGTTATGAAGGGGTAAGAAAATATCAAACACTAAAATTTAGCGATATTTCATGATATTGAGAATTTACATAAACATGTACCATTTCTTTTTTGTAGTGCAATTCAAACTCCGAACACTAGTTGGCAGCACCTTTTACCACCTTATTTTGGACGGAACAAGATATCGCACACAGTGCTGCCACGAGTAGTCGATTCGTCACGATGACATCACCAAACAAAACTGTCGACAATAAATTTAACGAGGAGCTAGACAGTAAACCAACATGTTCCTTGTTGTTGTTGAGTAAGACAGCTTGGGTGGTCAACAGTAGCATGCCAAAGAGTCAAAGCCGTGTGTGACCTACTTTTTATGCAAATTAGAAAGTTGAAAAAGACGAGAGAAAAAGTCTGATCTGAGAAAGCCTTCCTTAACACGTCACTAGGGGGAGCCACGCCTCCTCAAACCTGCATGTCTCCAGTGTCTGAAGCCTTCTGGGGAAACCAACCAATCAGCAAGCAGCTCATTATCATATTCATGTCCTGGCCCAGTGGGAGGGGCTAACAGCTCTTTTCACAGCAAGGCTGGTTTAGGGGGTTTAGAATGGCCTGTATCAGGACTCCTGGGACAGATGAAAGCCTAAAGAACATTTCTGATGCTTTTAGAGGCTCACAGCTGTTTTAGATGGTTGATTAACTGCATTCTAGCTCCTCTTTAAAATCAATACACAAACACATTAAAAGGAAGCACGTCATGATGGAGAACGAAGAGGGACAGTCTCCTCTGTAAGCTAATTACCTCTCGTTAGCTGCTAACATCAACATAGCTGTAGCAACAACAGTAGTGATGGTGATTTTGTTACCTTTAGCACACGCATTTGCTCTAACGTTACAAACTGTAATGATTTATTGTATCCCGCTACGTATCCCGATCCTGCTCAACAGACAAGTGAAGAAGACCAAAATAACAGTCAGTACTCTGATTTATTTGCAGACATCTGTGAGTGGAGAATAAAGGATTTCCCAGAAACGCTGGAGCCCTGTTACACCATTACATTGACATTAGTTTTACTGTACGCGGAGAATTATGCTTTAGATTTGAACAAGAGGAACCTTTGGTTTGTCGGAGACAGGTGGAGGAGAATGTCAGAGGAGGCTCATCACCCACACATCAAGGACAGCATGGCCTCCAACCCTCAAAAGAGAACAAGGACCTCATGTGCATGGGTGGACTTGCTTGGAGCTACTTTTGCCTCTACTGGTGACAACACTGCTCCCAAATCAAAGATGATGTCGCTGCGGCTGAGATCAAGAGGTTCAGGGACGAGACCTCTTGGCGTCTCACAGAAAGTCCTCCCAGTGGCACAAGTGTCTCTTCTGCAGGAGTCATCGTGAATGCAGAGAGAAGAGCCCTGAAAGCCGAGCACGTTAACCAGCTTGTTTTCCTGCACAAAAACCTGGAGATTGATAAAACACTGACCTGTAAAATCTCAGATTTCAGATCGTTTTAGATAAGTAACTTAAGCACTTTTATTTGTCTAAGGCAGATTCTCTTTTAGGTTGCACAAAGATGGCCTTTGTCCATGTTTACCTGGAAGAATTCTTAAAGCGCTTTCATTTTGATTTATATTTGCGTTAACGTTAAAAGTGCTTTGTTTTGGTTTTTCATGTTAAACACAATACTTGATATTTCACTGAAGTAGCTGACATAACCTCTGATACTGGACATTACTGCAGTTATTTTGAACTTAAAGAGCAAGTGTTTATTTCCTTTAGTGAAATGTAGAGCCCTCTATTTTGGTTGCAACAGCTCATGTTAAGCATTTAATAGTTTGGATTGTTTTCTGTCAGTTTTCCTTCCTTTAAATTCAGTCTCAGAAACATCGTCTGGCTTTTAGCATCAACATATTGTATTGTCTACTCTGCATCGTGAGACGTATGGTATGACCAGATTCTTGCTGGTACACACACCCCTGACTATGAACACATAAAACAACTCCGCTGATGCTCTCATCTTACACCTGACTGGTTCAACTACCGATCTGTTCTCATCCAAACCTGATTTCGGGTGAAGTTAAAGTTCATGAAACCAGTGACGTGTTTGAACCCTGATGGTAGTATCCTGATCCTCCAGGGCCACCGTCCTACAGGTGTCTGCTCCAGCACACCTGGTTGCTATCTGCAGGTGATTTAACCACTGACCCAGGTGTGTAGGAGCAGGAAACAACCAGAACATGCTGGACGCTGGCCCGGGAGGACCAGGGTCAGACTCCCGTGGTGTTTGTGGGTAAACTACCGTTCACCGATCCGAGACCACCTGTTGTGATCCTAGACGGTTTAAACACCGCTAACTCATCTGTAGCACCTGTTTGTGTTTCCGGATAAGTTCAGACAATTGGCGCCATCGTGCCGGACAGCACACGGACACCGCCCGACCACAGATCCGTTTGTTTGTTACTAAACTGAACAACCCGTTACCGACAGACCGGAGAGTCGTTAAACCCAATAAAACAGGAATGTGAAGCCCCAGCGCAGCGACCTCGGTCTACCGGAACATAACGGCTGAAACCGACACTCTCGCCACACCGGAGAGCGCGTGGTAGCAGCCGTGAGGGGCTCGAGTAGGCCTCGGTAGTTACCGCGCCCCCCCAGGTGAAACGTGAATGTTTATCGTGATGTATTAAACACTGTTGGCTAACAGCCTTTACTCTCTTTTTACAGCATTATCCCAATAACGGAATCGTTCGATGCGAGTTCGTTTCTTTCCTCAATATACCGGTTAGCCGTGTAGCACAGCCGCCGAGCAGCGCGGTATAGAGGCGCGTGCACGAGCCAAACTCGCGCCTAATCTCTGTTTGTTGTTACCTACCATGCGAAGCTAACTGTGGGTGCACGATGCTGACCCGCCGTGTTGATGATAGTCCAAATAAGAGAAACGTTAGCGCCGGTGATCTTCTGCTTTACACCCGGGGATACAAAATGGCGTCTGTGTAACGTCGCGAGCGCTGCTTCTTCATTTTAGCATAAACGGGGTTTCTGAGTGAGCTTCACAGGGGCTCTTCTGGTTTCATTCATCCGGTCAGGGTGAGCGGCTGTAGGTGGGCCCTAGGTGGGACCTGGGTGGGACCGACATGCCTGAACGGGATCAGTGGTCTTCAGCAAGAGGCTCCCCAGGGTTTCCTAAAGTCTCACATCATCAGGTCAATTTATAACACTTCTAAAAGACAGAGAACACAACCCTGAACAAATGTGGCTGATCCCAAACCGGTTACACTTGGTAACTGAACTTGGTAGAATTTTATGGCAATAAAAGCAACCTAGTGTTGGACAGAACTATGAGGCTATGTTAGCATTTTTCAAAAACTGAATAATCTTTGAAGTAGGCAGAGGTGTTCAAGGTATTCACATTCATTATTCAGGTACTAGGGTTTAAATGACTTCTGTAGCAGTTAAAAGAGCGAGTCACCCCAACTATAAATGTGTCTAAGTTCACGTTGACTACATTTTAGTGCATCTTGATTAAAATTTAAATATCCAGCTTAAAACTATCAGTGTTGCACCCTCTTCAGGTTAAAACTCTGCATAACACTGAATTTGAATCATCCATGTGTACCATGCACTGTAGCTGTGGGGTGTAAAGCATAGATATGTATATAAACATATATCATATACATATCTATGGTATAAAGTCCCGGTCACACCAAGTTCTACGGCTAAAGGACTGCTTCATGTGAGGACTAGTGAGGTGGTGCACCGTACGGCCCCAGATAGAGGGAATCAAACAGCACATGTCTCTCTCCAGCAGGAAACGCTAACGCCACAAGCATACTCACTGAAATGCTTACATCACTGAAGCCGACGGATACACTACATCAACATGAAAAGTGAAAAAACACTTATTTTATTAGACTCTGAACCAAACTCCAACAGGAGTGATCCACATGTGTGTAGCCTCCACTGTTGCTGATGCTGCTCTCACATATACTCTTGTCACTTGTGTATTTTCATCCGTCAATTCCAGACCAGAGTCAGGTTTTCTGATGCTGCTTGAAGACTACTGGAGGCTGAATTTGGTCGTGACTGTTCAATAAGCTGTCACTGGGTGACTTGCTCTTGAAGTTGAAGTATCAGTTCAAACTTTGAATAAAAGTAAAAAAGTAGAGGCTACTATAGTTTCAAAACTATTTAGAGTATAAACATAGCTAAAAGCAGTGTAAGTAAAAGAATACCGTGAAGAAAAAGAGCTTAAGCACCACCACGCCTCCTCAGAAACATCCTTACTTAAGACCATAATGACTATAATGTTGAATAAAAATGTGAATGTTGACTAAACTGGGTTCACTAGGCTCTTGCATGTTTCAGACACATATACGACAATATAAAAGGAATTCATTTGAGTGTAAATAAAATACATTAACAAACCACATGTGGATGATACCAGTACCAGGGGCGTGGCTATGGGTGGGCCTGGGCCCACCCACTTTTTACCTGGGTCCACCCAATCAAATGGCTCCCTTAAAAAATGATATGTAAATTTATTTCATTTTGGAGGGGTGTCCTTTCAGGCCATCATACAATAAATTGAAACAGAACAAAATGTAATTTAATATAAATGTAAATTAATATATATAATATCATAGTATATAATAATATAATATAAAATATATCAGAGTTTGCTCTAGACATGTTTTTCTTTGTCATTCTGACAGAGTTAAAAACTGGTCATGATCAGCTTTTTTCCCGTCACTTTCATTTTTAAATAATAATTAATAAACATTCAATACTGTTATATCTTCATTTAATGTCATTATCATGAATATGTAGAGTGCCCCAGTAAACAATGCAATTTAACAAGTAGGAACATTTAACCCTGTGTCCAGAACGCTCTCTCACCTTCCTTCTGCTCTACCTGAGCTGGTCACCTGCTGGTGCGTGATCAGATGTCTCTAGGGGAATGCTGAGAAGGCTAAAGTCATGATGAGGTTCTGGACTTTTACCACAGACTCATGGCTGTTTTATGTTGTTCTGGCTGAATCTGCGCTCCGCTGCTGTGATGATGAGCGGTGAGGTTCAGGACTGGAGGCACTGACTGCTCTGGAGTCGGACTTTCAAATATTTGATCCCATAAATAGAAGCTTATATTTTAATTCTGACCTTGAATGAAAGACTTTGTTAAAAACCTCTTAATTATACTTTAATCACGGACGAGGCAACGCTCATCTGTCTTCAGTGTGACGGCGCATTGTCGGTCTTCAGGCGCAGCGTGCGCTCTGATTGAATCAGAGTGTGTGTGTGTGTGTGGGGGGGGGGGGGGGGGGGGGGGGGGGGGGGGGGGCAGCTCCGTTTAATAATAGAGCAAAGGCCACTCCTGTTACTGCGTCTGGTTACTGGCGCCATGAGCCAAAGTTTTAAAATCACTCCTCACGCATGCGCTCTGCCACCGTGGGCCGTGGAGGTTCTGCTGGAGCGCGTCTGTGACCTGACAGACGCGCTCCGAGCTCCAGCTCCTCAGCGCACTGTCTGTCACTAATATGATTCTTTGAGAATGGTGTCCCAGTCCCAGTGAGATAACGCTGATGCTCTGCTGGGAATCTTGTCTTGATTGATTGTGTTAGCTCCGCGATGTTCTCTGTGTGTGTGTGTGTGAGGTTCTGCACACCTGCATGAGACGGGGGTGTTAATTGCAATCATGTCAAAATGACAGACCGCCTTCAGATTTTCCATCACCGTTGAAAAAAAATGGTTAAATACGGAAAATGTCTTGCTATTGACAGCGCGCGCACTGCGCAGGACAGAGCGCTGTAGCTCGGAGAAGCGGGTCACGTGCGCAGCAGAAACACGTTAAGATGCACAGGACTCAGCACGCGGGTGGATTGTGTGTGTGTGACGTGTGTATGTGTGTGTACTTTATACATCAAAGCGAGGACATTTGCCGGTCCTCAGTGTGGTGCAATCTTCCAGAGCTCTACTCGTTAGTTTCAGAGGTCTGGTGTGAATTAAGTTTTAGCTAAGGGGTTAGGCATGTTACAGTCACAAAAAATGAATGGAAGTCAATGGAAAATTAGTTTCTGTCTACGCCACTGACCAGTACCATTCATTACATTACATCCTTGCTGTTGCTCTGTTGAAACTTGGTTGTACAGTGTATACTTCACCAGGATCATTCACACACACCCCACACCTGAGTACATATCTCTGTACATTTTTATACTTTTTCTCTACATACAAATTTTGTTTGATTTTGTATATAAAGCGAGATAATAAAAATGTGTTCTATTCTATACGATACTGGATGATACAAAAGAGGGGGCCAGAATAGCAGATGTGTAAAATTATTATCCCGCCACAATCGACTTGACTATATCCGGATGGCACAATTAATGTCTTGTTTTTTAATAATGACAGGTTGGAATGACACGGGACTAATGAGGCTATTTCTAAAATGCGTACAAATCGATAATTACTCCAGTAAAGTCTTAGAATCCACAAACGTCTACTTAGATAAAAAGTATTTGTACGTTGCTAACTGACATATTTGGGTGATGGTGGCAGAGGAGGTGGCCGCCTTGCAATCGGAAGGTCGCAGGTTCGCGTCCCGCTCAGTCTGTTGCTGTCGTTGTGTCCTTGGGCAAGACACTTAACCCGCCTTGCCTGCTGGTGGTGGTCGAAAGGACTGGTGGCGCCAGTGTACGGCAGGCCCCGCCTCTGTCAGTGAGCCCCAGCCTTATATATACAGTCTTTGGCCCCAGCGCAGCTGTAGCCGGCTGTAGCTACAGTGTAGCTCATCCCCACCAGCGTGTGAATGTGTGGATGACTGATTGTGTTGTGAAGCGCCTTGGGGGGTTGTAGAACCCTAAGAAGGTGCTATACAAATACAGAACATTTACCATTTACATATTTGGAAGAAACGTAAATGTTTTCCATGTTATTCTACTCTGACGTAGCCTGGCAAGCCATCCTATATATGTGTATATATGCTCTGCAAAGCAAGAATTGGTCTAGTTCACTAGGCTAACTCTGACGTCTAAAACCTGTAAAATCTCTGTCCTTCACTAATAAAGGTTTTAGAAAAAATTGTCACATGATTGGGCGTGGCCTGTATTGTGCGTCTGCTATTGGCTGAGCGCGAAATTTTAAAAGTAACGCCTGACTGAGTAACAGCAGCAGCAGTTCTAGCGTTAAAACATCAACCATGTAACGCTTCTCCGGAGTTTAGCCCGTAATCTGGATTAATCTGATAGATTGTTAGCGAACTAACGTTTCCGGACTCATCCTTGCGCGTTTCAAAGTCAGCTGAAATGGACATCGCCTCTTTACAGTAAGTGTCATAACAACAGGGAAGCTAACGGGAGCTAGCTTCCTGCTATGGTTGGGCTGCTGGTTTAGGGCAGATTTACCTTTAATGGTGCTACCTGTCTTTATCTCCCCATGGGTTCACCTTCAGGCGTTTGAAAGACGAGTTGTGCTCATACGAAGGAGGCGACCCCCTGGATCCGTGGGACAGGTGAGTTCATCCACCATATGAAGCTCAAAGCCACAGACTTGGAGGTGTCAGTCTAGTCCTCTCCTAATCCAGTAGAGCTGTTCCAAAGCATTTACAGTAATAACAGGAAATACGTCATCAAACCCAGAGGAAACCTCTAACAGGTAGAAAAGCTTTCAAGGCTGTGCTGCTGGTGGTGGCTGAAGGTCGTTGGTTCAAATCCCGGCTGTGGCCCCTGTGTGGAGTTAGCATGTTCTCCCCTTGTGTGTGTGGCTTTCCTCCCACAAACATTAATGTCAGGGTAACTAGAGACTCTGGATGGCAAATGTCTGCATTTATGCAGCAGCTTCTAGAGTCCTAGAACCCCCCAAGGCTCTTTACAACTAAACAGTCATTCACACACTGGTGGTGATGAGCTACATTGTAGCCACAGCTGTCCTGGGACAGAAGCCACCGGTTCTTCCAACAACCACCACCAACAGGTGGGGGGTGGGGGGGGGGGGGTAAAGTGCCTTGCCTGTGGACACAACAACTGAAACAGACTGAGCAGGATGGGAACCTGCAAACCTGATTACTGAGCAGGGACTTAAATCCTGCCACCATTGGTTTTTGTCTCCATGTCCCTGTGATGGACTGGAGACCTGTCCAGGGTGACGATGCCTCAGGGGTTAGGAGTCCGCCCTGTAACTGGTGGGTTGCTGGTTCGAACCCAGTCAGGCAGGCACCAGCTTTCCATGACTCTGCTGATGAAAACAGCTGCCAGTGTCAGAATGACTCCGTGCCTTTTGTGGCTGAGGAGGGAGAAGCCCTGCTGTGTCGTTGGGACGTTTGACGGTAACTCGGTCGTCTGTAGGTTTGTGGCGTCTCTGGAGCAGAGCGGCTCTTCTGGCAGCAGGATGTCGCAGATGTACAACTATCTGGTCCAGATGTTTCTGAATGAGGATCGATACGCTAACGACGTCAGATACGTTAATTACTGCATCAAATGTGTAAGTCTGACTCACTCCCCCATCAGTCACATGACCCCAGCTGGTCCGTTTTAGCTCTGGCTTCTGTCCTCCAGGCGAGTTTCTCCCCAGACCCCATCGAGATGTACGATCACTTCTTCAGTAAGGGCGTCGGCACCAGGACGGCGGCGCTGTATGTGGCCTGGGCTCAGCAGTTTGAGCAGAGAGGAATGATGGTTCAGGCTGATGCTGTTTACCAGAAAGCTGTGGAGACCCAGGCCCAGCCCCCCGACGCTGTGCTTCATGAATACAGGTAACACAACACCTGGACACTCAGATATGTCTACTGGGCGGTGATATCAGAGGGGTTTTAAGGTCTGCTTCAAAATCTCTGACCTGCAGGCAGTTTCAGGGCAGAACCAGAGCCCAGCAGCAGGTGTTGGGTAAGATCACACTCCCCTTCCTGTTTCATTCAGGTGAGACGGTACAAACAGGAATCATCTATGTCAGTAACTCACCTTAAAGGTGAAACTAATCTATGAGACAGACTCATTCCAGGCAAATCCAGATGTTTCAGCCTTTATTTGTTTGTGATGATTCTGGCTACAGCTGATGAAAACCCCACATTCAGAATCTCAGACAATTAGAATATTGTGAAAAGGTTCAATATTCTAATTGACTCAGTGTCACACTCCAATCAGCTGATGAACCCAGAATACATGTAAAGTGTTCCTGAGCCTTTAGATGGTCTCTCAGTCTGAGCTGCATTACTGACATAAACAGACTTTTGCACCAGATTCTAGTTTTTACGGTTTCTCCTGTAAAATTCTCTCTAACATAGGTTTTCAGCTTCAGTCTGACTTTACTTTGATGTTTTATCAAGCAGGAAGTCGAACACCTTTGCAGAATTCCCAGTCGACCAATCAGATGTCCTCTGACCCCGTGACTCAGAGCAAGGTGAGCGTCTGTTGGGTCACGTGGTTCCCTGACGGTTCCCTGATCTCCAGACTCACTCAGACTGTTTGTTTCTGCAGGACTTCGATGGTCATCCTCCCAAACCTGCAAACGGAACCGTCACCATGTGAGTCACACCTGCTTACTGTTAGCATCGCTAACGGTCCTCAGGATGCATCACCATGGCAACCAGAGCAGGTTGTGTTTGTAGATCAGAGGCCAATCAGCTGTTAGGAAAGGACCCGGTTCTGTCAGAAGAATCTAACGCTCCTGCTGGACGTTCTTGGAGAACATTTCAGTAGAACTGGTGCTGACGGAGTCTCAAGCAGATGGTTTTCTGACCTGGAAACCCGGAATGTTTTATTTCTGACTAAAACTATAAAACTCATGATGTCATCACAGAGTTTCCCGTTCGGAGGTTCCGGTATCCAGCTGCTCCAGTCAGAGCTCCAGGACTCAGGCCGTATCGGAGTACACGAAGGAGGTGCTGGAGTCTGAGGACTCCGAGCTCTGCTTCGAGGAGGTCCGAGCAGAACGGTACTTCCATAAGCTCCGGGAGAGGCAGGAGAGGGAGAAGAAAGAGATCAGTGAGTCGGACGAGGACCGGTCCATGATCTGTACCTCCTCTCACACACACACACACACACACACACATACAGGTCTCTGATGGTTCTGGTTTTGCCTTAGTGGAGCGGGAACTGAAGGAGTGGGAGGACAGAGTCGAGAGGATGAAGCTTAAGCTAGCGGGATGCAGCCGGGGTTTGGAAGCTTGTGGAGGTTTTAGCCACCAGACTTCTTCTCAGCAGGTGAGACGTGAACATCTGTGAGGAGCAGCGGCTCGTCGCTGCCTGGGTCCTTAAACATCTTTCTTCTGCTGCAGCCGCCTGCAGCTCCAATGGACCCAAACCCTCCTCAGATGGTTTCTACGCGTCCTCCACTCTCCAACCATCTGAGCAGCCGTCGTTCTCTGGGCCTGAGACTTCACACCTCCACCCCTCACCCCCCTCAGCTGCACAGTGTTGGTCTGAGCTCAGAGCAATCCCAGCGTCCCTTTGACCTGCCTGACAGGGCAGCAGAACCAGAACCGGAGGGCCAGTCCTCCATGCTTCCTGTGTCTTTGAACCCAGAACTCCTCACAGCCGCTGATCTTCCCCTGGGTGCTCAGGTCCAGCTCTGCAGCTCTGACTCTGGACCAGCCGAGCCCAGCAGCA
>SSNS01000149.1:474113-483295 GCA_006937985.1 Aphyosemion australe | reverse complement strand
GTAAGTACCAGGAGAACCGAGGAGCGGACCAGGAGTGACTCCCAGCCCGCTGACCTGTTTGTTGTTGTTTCTCCTCAGAGATGGAGGTCTGGCTCCTGAGCCTGAGGAGAAGCTAGATGGTGAGTCCAGCTGCCATTGGTGCTGTGACCGCTCCTGTTGGGACTTTTTCTGACCGTTTTCTCTTTTCAGTCTCACAGGGAGGAGCGGCTAACGTGTCCCACGTCACGCCCAACACGTCGCTGGGGTTCGTTCAGGCCACGCCCTCCCGGGTGCTGCCGTCGCCCACCGTCAACACGCGAGAGGCCCTGGGTGAGCGCCTCCTCCTAGTCTCCCTGAGCTCTAGGAGGAGTAGACCTGTTGAGTGTGTTCAGCCCCGCTCAGGTGGGACTCTGAACATCGTCAACTGTAAAAACACTTTTCATCTGGAAGTTGTCTACTTCCTGTTTACTTAAAAGTTAAAGTTAAAGTCCCACTAGTTGTCACACACACTGGTGTGTGTGAAATTACATCTCCACATGTGACCCATCCCCTGGGGGAGCGGTGAGCTGCAGCTGTGGCTGCGCTCGGGAACCATTTGGTGGTTTAACCCCCCAATCCAACCCCTTAATGCTGAGTGTCAAGCGAGGAGGCATTGGGTCCCATTTTTTCAAAGTCTTTGGTATGACCCAACCGGGATTTGAACCCCGATCTCCCAGTCTCAGGGCGGACACTCAAACCACTAGGCCACTGAGCTGGTGGCTCAGTGGCCTAGTGGAAGAGCTTTTCTACTCAGAAACAGGAAGTTGTTTTCTAAAGTCGTACCTAAACTCTCGCCGCCCTCAGTAGGTGACCTGATTTGACCCCAGCCCCGTTGCCATAGCTACCACATGTATCCTGCAGGTGTCTGGTGATGTTTCACCTGAACAGTGATAACGATGGTGATCTCACCTGTGGGCGTTGCTGCAGGTGTGATCATGGACATGTTCCAGGCCCCGGCGTTCCTGGAGGAGTCCATCAGCAGCTCGGCTCAGCCGGACCCTGGTGCCGGAACCAGCAGTAAGCCCGACGGTCCCAAACCTCATCCTCAGAGTTTAGATCATAGCTAAGCATCAACGCTGTTTATCCCCGCCCCCAACAGGAAGTGTCAGCTCTCTACCCACCCCCCCCTCCAGCACCAACCCCCCCTTCACCATCTTCCAGGACGACAAAGAAAACTGCAGGTGAGAGCGGTTTAAACCGGATGTTCTGGTTCTGGTTAGAGGGAAGCCTGTAAGATGTTCTGGTGTTGTGTCCAGCGCTGCGGCTCCACCGGACAGGTCCAAACCCGGCAGAACTCTGGCAGAAATCAGCGCGCTGAAGGCGAGCAAACCCAACGTGAGTAACGGCGTCGGTTCTGCTGATGAGAGAGGAGGCTGTCTGTCGGTTGATGAGTCACAGATTGTCTGGTTCTGGTTTGGTTCTGGTGGATCAGGACACACCTTCGGACCTGCTTCTTGATGAGAGCACCATGTGGGGGGCCCGTTGCATCCTGCTCCACTCGCTGGCCGCCTGTCCCAACAGCACCACCGACTTCGCCATGCTGGCCCCGTTGGTCTCCACGCCGTTCACACACAAAACCCCCCTCGGTACCAGCTTGTTCCAGAACCAAGGTACACGGGCTGGTGCTGCTCGCCCGCCCCTCTCTCTCTCTCTGGAGATGAATGCACTGATGCGTTTTTCCTTCCAGAGCCCGACGCCGACGCCAGTGACGACGCTTTCCTGAGACGACAGACTAAAAAACTCAGGTAACGAATCAGCTGCTCCCTTCTCAGGTTCTACCCGCTGTGACCTTTGACCTCATCTGTCTGCACGCTGCCTCTTTCAGCCCCATCATGGAGCAGAGTCCTGGTGACGATAAGGGTTCTGGGGGGGGGCCCAGCCAGCTGCTGCCTCTGTCGGTGAGACAGGGCACCATGGTGGGCGACGGGCTCGCCTCCACCACCACGCTGCAGCCTCCGCCCCCCGCTGTGCTGTCCTTCAGGGACCAGACCGACTCGTCCAGATCAGCCGGACCCGGTTGGGAGGTGTACACCAGCCCGGAGCAGCCTCCCAAACCCGCCTCTCTCACCTCAGTCAGAGCCAAAGGTGACGTGTTTGAGATCCTGGAAGATTCAAATCTGCCTGCTGGACTGGAATCGTTCCAGAACCCGGTTTGTGATGTTCCCATGAGTCCCGAGTGTTCTCCCAAACCAAACTGGTCCAACATCAGAAGTCCCGAGGCCCCCGCCAAGCAAGACCTGGATATGTTTCTGAGTCCTCGTCGCCCCAGAGGAGCCGAGCCGACCTCTGTGGAGGTCCTGGATGTTCCCATGAGTCCAGAACAGCTGCAGCTTGGTGCCGACGTGCCCATGAGCCCACAGCGGGTCGGATCCACAGATGAACCCATGAGTCCCGATCGAGGCACAAGTTCTGAGTCCTGGCTGGTGCCCAATCCCTGGGACGACAAACTGATCTGTGATCTGCTGTGCAGCCTGACCCCGCCCCTCAGCGCTCACCCCCGCTGCTCCAGCTGGGAGTGTCCGGTCCCCGCCATCGCCCCGAAGACCACCATCAGCGTGGGTAAGAGGCTGCTGGTTCTACTGGTCACTGCTCTGAGCGGCCGGGTTCTCACGGGTCCGTGAACGCCCCGTCGCTCCGGAGTTTTAAAAATGTTTTTGTTTGAGAAGAATCAGGATCAGGTGAGTTCAGGAAGTGTTTCTGATGCATCAGATCTAAAGATCAGGTGTGAGCAGCAGGGGGCGCTGGTGCCGCTGCCCTAACCCCGGAGCGGCCCAGACCCAGTCCCACCCCCGGTTTGTCTCCAACAGGAAAGGCGTCCCTCAGAGTCGACGGCGTTCTCGGAGAAGGCGCCTTTGCGACGGTCTACCAGGCCACCGACCCGGTGACCTCAGAAAAGATGGTCCTGAAGGTAAGAGCCTAGGAACCCGGACCCGGGAAGATCAGCTCTAATGTCCTGATGTTCTGGTTCCATCAGCAGCAGATCTGTCGGTTCTGATGTGGAACCTCCATGGATCGGACCTGATGGTCCAGAACATCCTACAGATGCTGGTTAGAACCTAATCCAGCGTTTGTCTCCCTGCAGGTCCAGAAACCGGCCAATCCCTGGGAGTTCTACATCAACACCTGTCTGGACGCCCGGCTGCAGCCCGCCCAGCGTCACCTGTTCAGCAGCATCCGCTCGGCTCACCTGTTCCGCAACGGGAGCATTCTCCTGGCAGAGCTTCACAAACACGGAACGCTGCTGGTCCGTTCACAACCTCACACAAGATTCACCGCTAACCGCTTCCCGCTCCGATCGGCCCTCAGGACCAGAACCGGTTTGGGTTTCTGTTTCCTTCTGAGGGTCAGGTCGGGTCCATCAGAACTTCCCTGACTCTGACCGGATGTGACTTGACTTGCAGAACATGGTGAACATCTACAGAACCCTGAGTGAGCGGGTGGTTCCGCCGCCGCTCGTCCTCTACTTCACCGTCTGCATCCTGCGCACGGTGGAGCAGCTGCACGCCGCGCAGGTGGTGCACGCCGACATCAAACCCGACAACTTCATGCTTGGGCAGAGGTACCACACGTTCCTTCAAAATAAAAGCAGACATGCTGGGACTTTCAAAATAAAATGAAAGATTTTAAAATGTGTTTTTCTACCTTCAGACGTGTTTGAATCCAACAGGAAACAGGAGGAGGCAGGGGTTAGGGTCAAAGGTCACAGCCTTCTGGAGCCAGGAGCCTGACCCAAGGTCCGGTTTCTGTTTCAGGTTCCTGGAGAACGAGTGTTTTGACCCTGAGAGCGCGGACCACGGTCTGGTCCTCATCGACCTGGGACAGAGCATCGACATGCAGATGTTCCCGGACGGGACCGCCTTCACCGCCACCTGTCTCACGTCCGGGTTCCAGTGTACCGAGATGCTGAGTGGGAAACCGTGGAACTATCAGGTACCAAAAGCTGACCCGGTTCTGCTGTTTGGGTTCTGGTCCACAGTTAAAGTTCTGTTTCTGGTTTCAGACGGATTACTTTGGAATCGCAGGGACTGTGTTCTGTCTGCTGTTTGGGACCTACATGCAGGTGTCCAACCAGGACGGAGTGTGGAGGACAAACGGAATGTTCAGAAGGTGGGTCCAGAAGTTCTGGTCCAGCCCGCCCCCCCACCTTGTCCCGCCCCTCTAACCGTCCCGTCTCCACAGGAACCCCCACAGCGAGCTGTGGCTGGAGTTCTTCCACACCCTGCTGAACGTTCCGGACTGCCGGTCTCTCCCGAGCCTGCAGATGCTCCGCTGGAAGCTGACCGACGTCCTGCAGAAGAACTACGGCAACAAGCTTCTGTCTCTGAAGAGGCGCCTGGTGGTCCTGCTGCTGGAGGCCCACAAGGCGGCTCGGAGATGACTCCAGAACCCGGTCCTGACCTGCTGAACTTTTAAATGTTGGATTTGTTTTTAGATTATTGGAGTTTTTCAGGATTAAAATGACCTGGTGGACCGTTTTTGGTTTTATTGACGTTTTAATTATTTTTAAACCCAAACCCACAAAATAAAAGTCCAAGTGAAAAACTAAAAACACATCATCGGTTTTTATTCCAGCAGACCCAAAAACTTTATTTCATCACGTTTTCTTTTCTCATGTGAGTGGGGATGTTGGTGAAATCATTCAGGAACAAAGTTTGAAGGTTCTAACGGTTCTTCAGACCACCAGGATCCGGCTCGACTCGGACCTGAGCTCCTCGGGAACAAACGTGAACGTGTCCTCCAGAACCCTGGTGTTCCTCTGGACCACCATCAGTGCTTATGGACCTTTTGTCTTGTTGCTAAAATCAGGAGCGTCCTGACCCAAAGTTCTAGAGGTTCTTTTAGTGGTCCAGGGTTCTGGTGAGATGTGGTTCTCCAGCTTCAGCATCACCTCATCTAGAGGACCCAGAACTAAATTCTTTCGTCTAAAGCTCTGACAGAGCCGGCTCCTTCTACCGGAGATCTGCTTGTTCCAGATGTTCCCAGCAGAGCTCCGGGTCTCAGACTGGAGGTTTCTAGAGGTTCTACAAGTAGACCCGGAGGCAGGAACCCTGTCTAGTTAGGGTTAGCTCCTGACCGTTGTTGGACTGGTCCTGTCCTCCTGGGTTTGTCCTCAGGCCGGTTCCACCTGATCCAAACATGGGCCTGGGCTGCGCCGGTGCCGGGTTTATAGAGGAGCAGACGATTCGTGCACCAGCAGTCGTCCGTATGAACGGAGTGACATCATAGATACATGTTTTCATTAAGGTTCTCATTTTTATTGTCAGTTCGGAGACGTGTGTGTGGGTGTGTGTGCGTGTGTGTGTGCGTGTGTGCGTGTGTGTGTGTGTGTGTGTGTGTGTGTGTGTGTGTGTGTGTGTGCGTGTGTGGGTGTGTGTGTGTGTGCTTGCGTGGGTGTGTGTGCGTGCGTGCATGTGTGGGTGGGTGTGTGCTTGCGTGCGTGCGTGGGTGTGTGCTTGCGTGTGTGTGCTTGCGTGTGTGTGTGCGTGCGTGTGGGTGGGTGTGTGTGCGTGCTTGCATGTGGGTGGGTGTGTGTGCGTGCGTGTGTGGGTGGGTGGGTGGGTGGGTGTGCTTGCGTGCGGGGGTGTGTGTGTGTGTGTGTGCATGCGTGCGTGTGGGGGTGTGTGCTTGCGCGTGCGTGCGTGTGTGTGTGGGTGTGTGCGTGTGGGGGGGGGTGTGTGTGGGTGCGTGTGTGTGCATGCGTGTGTGTGGGGGGGTCACAGAGTTTACGTAGAAACGGACCTCTGCCGTCTCCAGACCCGTTTTGTGCCTCAGCAGCTTCCTGGATGAGGTCCTGGGTCTGACTGGTGTTTAATAATCTGGTTCTGATTTTATGGCTGGTCTGGACTCTGATCTGGATCCGCTTGGCTTGGGCCGGTTCTGATTCTTATCAAACACTCTTCAAACTAAAGGTTTTATTTATTTATTCATCCAGCAGGATGAGTGAAGAACATCAGCGGTTTGTTGGTTAGTTCCAGCTGTTAGCGGTTAAAACGCTGGTAAACCCGGTAGGTTTGGGCTCCAGAACCAGAACAGTCAGAACTTCTGATGGTTAATGAGTTAACATCAGAGCAGGTCAGAAGGCTCCGACCTCAGAGCCCCACGGCCGGAACGCCTTACTGCTGCTGGGGCTGGGCTGAGAGGAGGAGGAGGTGATGGGAGGGCTGGGGGCAGAGGGTGTGAGGGAGGAAGGGGGGAGGAAGGGGAAGCCTCTGTGGAGAGTTATGGGAAAGGATGCTGAGAGAGAGAGGAGGGGGGAGGGGAACACCAGAGAGGAGGAGGTCCCACTGTGCTGCGACAGCTCCACCAGCCTCTGGGGGGCTCCACCTCCTCCCCCAGAGTCCAGAGGGACTGTGAGTCCGTACGGCAGAGGACGCAGCGCCGCCCAGTGGTGGGTGAGGGACAGGTGAGGCTGATGGTGGGAGGCGGCCTCATGCTGGGAGGCACAGGAGGTGAGGTGGGAGAGGAGGCGGGAGCAAAGAGGATCAGAGGAGTCCAGGGCCTCCACGGAGCTCAGGTAGCGGGAGACCTCAGTCACACACTCCCTGAAGCCCAGAGACAGGAAGTCCAGCGCCAGGACCTGGGCATCCAGGAGACCTGCAGACAGGGAGGAGACAAACAACTGAGGTCACCTGTCTGAAGCTCCTGTCTCTCACAAACCAGAACATCTCACACCCTCAGGAGGAACCGGGCCTGCAGCTGCACACATGGATTCAGAAACAAGTTGTCAGAACCAGGTCAGGAGAGGACGGGAGCTCCCTGTCCACACATCTCTGTGATGGAGCTGGATCTGCCTCCTGGGCCTTTCCTCCCATTACTGATTGGTTCCTCGCTCCCTGGCTGGAGTGACCCGGGCTTTGATGATGATGTCCTCACGGACATTTATATCAAATATTAATGCTACAGAAACATCTGCTGTCTTCAGAACCACTGTTAGAACCCGGGCCGGGCCTCCAGAACCCATCCTCACAAGAGAATGTTGGAGAATTTAGAATTCATTTCATCCTCATATGTCTTCATTATTCGGAACGCCTTTTAATTCCAGATAGAAACAGGAATTTTACAGTCACCCTGGACCAGATGTTACAGTTGCCATGGTTACCTTTCCCTCCAGTTGCCTGCAGCATCTTCAGGTGGTCCACAGTCATCTGGAGGATCTCGGCCTTCTCCAGTTTAGCTGAACCCTGATGAAAGCAGCAGGAACCGGGTCATAAATGTCAGACAGACTCATTTACGTCACATCCTGGAGCCTGTTAGCATGTTTTAATGAGCTTTTCACTAATTAAGCGACTTAATAATGTTTGTCTTCATGTGATCCAACGCTGAGTTTTACATCAATTCCTAAAATCTGGTGATGCTGAAAAATTCATGAAGGACACGATCGGAACATCTGGATTTGTTCTGTTGTTGTTTGTCAGATCTGGGGTCAGGAGGTCGTTGGAGAAGCTGAATCACTAATTAGGCTCGTTAAGGCAGGTGAGTTGGGGTTAGGGTAGGGACCTCGGTCAGGTGATAACGATACCTGAGCAACACTTCCTGGATGAATGGGAATCCACGCCAGTGTGTTAGGAGATTACTATAAGAGATATAATGAAGATTTTAATTTTAAAGTGGTACTTTATTCATATTTAATCCATCTGCTGTGGTCTCTAGTAGGAATGAAAAAAAGCTCCGGTGCACTTGTTTCAGCACGGAGATTTCAGCCGGAGGAGAAAGTGGCATCAGTCTACTTCCTGATATGTGGACATCTCTCCTCTGATTGGCTAACAGCAACACGACTCTACCACTGACTCTGTTTGCTCTGCAACGTTGATGTTTTATCTCCACCAATAACACAAGCCTGGAGGAGTTCTGCTGTGTGGTGGAGTTGCTAATGCTAACGGTTAGCTTCTACTAGCCCAGACGTTCTCTGCTGTTTCCTGGACGCTAAACCAACAACAGCCTTCCCCGTCGTGAGTCCAGATGGGTGAGTCCATGAATGTTCAGTGACAGTGTGACGTAGATCTGTCAGGATTTTCTAATCCTAGAGTTTCACCTAGAGTCTATTTTCTATCAGAAGCTGATGCAGGAGATAGGTGGAGGAGACTGTTTTCATGTTCAGCCTGCATGAAACACTCAGAGTGACCCGTTAGAATCAGAGATAATCATTAAACACTGTTCCTCAGTGTTCCACACCTTTAAATAATGAAGAAAATTCCTGTAATTCCCAAAAATCCCGTCAGATTTTGATTTAATTTTAAGTGTTTGGATCTTTTAAATGGACTTTCTTTGACGAGTTTTTTAAATCCTAAAATCTCGTGATTTTAAACATTTCAGCAGAAAAATGTTTGGATGAATTATCAGAAGGAACAGATTTTACCTGCTTCTCAAAAGCTGTCGGGACGAGTCGGCGTAACTCTGACAGACTGTTGTTGATCCGATCTCGGCGTCGTTTCTCGATGATCTGAAACATAAAAGCCGAGCCTGACCCTCTGATCCTCCAGGTACCGGTTCTGATTCTAACAGACGTACCCCTCTGCGTTTTCTCCTCGCCATCACCGGAGCGGTCGGAGTCGGAGACCCACATCTGATCATCGAGGCCTTCGTGTGTCTGCAGAATAAATCAGATCAGCCGACTGACCCTAACCATCTTTAGCATGAAATACGAGCTACATCAGCACATTTGTAATCTGATTACTCCAGTTTGTACCTACTAGTTCATTTCATCTTTAAACCTTTTAAACTGAGACGTGTCGCTGATGAAACAACAAATATGAATCAGATCTAATAAGTTTAGGTGAATTAATCTAAAGAGTTGAAACAAGCTCTGATTACTTCCAGCTTGATGAATTTTTATAAAAACCTTTTATAATAAAAACTGATGAAAGGAAAGTTTATCAAAGATTTTATTTTTGTTGATTCAAAAAAAGTTCAAATAAATGATTTAATATTAAGACTTTCATCATTAAAAGTAGAAGCGAGAGCATTTACCCTGAGTAAAGGTCGTCTCTGCCCACATGGATGCCGTCCTCACACAGACGCTTCATGCTGGGAGGACGGGGACGTCCCCTAACCCAGAGGTCCGTTTAAGGTCCAAACATCAGCAGGAAAACTGTTCTGGAGAATTTACCCGGTGTTTAAAGTTTGAATCCAGCAGCCTGATGCTCTGAAGTCCTTCTGCAGGAATA
>SSNS01000149.1:456613-471613 GCA_006937985.1 Aphyosemion australe | reverse complement strand
TGACGACTTCCTGTTGGAGCGGTTATCGGGGGGGTGATGAAGGTGAAGACGTGTCAGAGAGACTTGGAACTCGGATCCTGAAACACGTCAACACTCAGACCTGCAGAAACTCTCTGGAATCCTAAACGAGCTGAAAGTTCAAGAGCTTCATTCACAAAGCTGCTTACGCACAAAACGGGTCTGAAAACTACGTAAGTGCCTTCGTGTGTGTGTGTGTGTGTGTGTGTGTGTGTGCAGTATATTTAATATCTTTTCTATCCACTGACTCGTACGTTGGGATGTGACTGTTTACGATCTTCAGGTTGTGTTGTTGTCATGGTGACCTCCTCTCCTCCCTCTCATGCTCCCATGGTTTTCCCAGGCTTGTTCTCTCAGGGTGGTTTGACCTGACTTTCTGCCCCCCTGCTGCAGACACACAAGCTCTTATTGTAGTTTAACCCACGTCAGTCACACACACACACACACACGCGCACGCACACGCACACACACACACACACACGCACACACACACACACACACACACGCACGCACGCACGCACGCACGCACACACACACACACACACACACACACATAACTTGAAACTGGCTAATGTGATGTAATATTTACTAGAAATCAGCTGATGAGAATCAGAGTGGGCGGTTCCATCAGCGTTTGATAAACATGTATAAATAATAAAAGGATGGTGAAACTGGCCTGAATTAAAACGATGCTGACAGATTATAGGAAAATCTGACCTGTTAGACGGGAAATAAAAACTACTAGTTTTTATTTTATTGTCTTTTATTTGTTTGTGTTCAGCTGCACAATTAAATTAAAAATAAGAGACGGCAAAGTTTAACCAGTGAAGGAGTTCCAGTAGATCTGAGAGGAACAGACTAAACTGTAACCCTAACAACAACAATGCAGTGAGATTTTCAGTTTTCCGATGGAATAAAATAAAATATTTCACAGATTTTGATTAAATGTCTAATTCTGGATTCATTTCTCTGAATCAGTGATGTTGGTGGTTTAATTTGAAGCAACATCGCCTCCAGATCATTTGCTGCTGTGGCCCCCAGACTCTGGAACCCCCTGAGCCTGAGATCAGTGGACTCCTTTAAAAACTCACCTGTTCAGGTGGCTTTGGTGGGACCTCCTGCTGATTCTTCATCACTACCTTCTCTTCATGCTGCTGGTTCTGTTCGTTCTGTCTTTCCCAGGATCCTTTATTAGCTTTTTTGTCCTCCTTCTCATTTTTCAGTTAAAATTTCTTTTATTTATCGCATTTTATGATTTTATATATATATATATATATATACATATATATATATATTTGATTTTTTTAATGATTTTTTTTATCTTGAGAGGCGCTGTGTATAAAATCGTTTCTTCTTCCTGGTGGCCAGCAGAATTTCAAGCACATTCAACATCCGGGGCACGGAGTCACATGATCATAATACGGAAGTGGTTTGTGAAACAGCGTGAGGAGGAGAAGCGAGCGCGCGACTAAACTTCTTTTACAGATTCATGACCAGTTCAGTCTGGTTCTTTTCTAACGGCTGGTTCTGTTTCAGCAGTAAGTGTCGCGAGACGGCCGGAAGTGATTCACCTGAGAGGCTTTAGAGTTTCAATTCTTTCATCGTTCAGAGTTTATGTGAGAAAACCGAACAAATATAAAAGTTGTTGCGTTAAAATAAAGAGT
Organism: Aphyosemion australe; assembly: GCA_006937985.1. Classification (NCBI taxonomy): domain Eukaryota; kingdom Metazoa; phylum Chordata; class Actinopteri; order Cyprinodontiformes; family Nothobranchiidae; genus Aphyosemion; species Aphyosemion australe. The sequence continues at coordinate 469,931 of SSNS01000149.1, read as the reverse complement.
GTCGTCAGAGCTGACGTCACAGGAAGCAGAGTTTGGTCCAAGCTAAACGCTGATGAATGACGAAATCTGTGATCCTTTTAGTTTGATAAACGTTTCCAGAGTTAATCTGCGTTAGAATCCGGTCAGAGCGTTTAAATCATTTAACCTCTGAGAGTTAAAACGTCTATTAGAGTAGTTTATTGGTCTGATGTTTGGAGTAACCTTCATTCATATTGAGCCATGGGGCGTTTGTGTGCTGAGCAGATGAAATGATTAACACTTTTAAATGTAGAAATGACGAAATCCATATGAGGCGTGTGAAGAACAGGTAGGACCTCAGGTCACCTGTAAGGTGTTCAGGTGGGAGGGGCGCTGTCCTGGGAGCTCTAGGGTTAGCAGGGATGGAGGTCCTGATGTTTTCTGTGAGGACTGATGGTTAGAAGTCAGTCAGCGAGTCAAAAACAAACAAACTGTTTAGATTTATTACAGTAAATCTGTGATGTTATTTTTCACCAGATGTGATTTTTATCAGCAGGAAGAAACGACAGAAGCTTCTGGGGTTTAATCCGGTTTTATGGAGCTGCAGGAAAGCAGCTGTTCTACTGAAGTTAAAGGATATTTTTATTTTATGACAATAATAAATCCTGTTCTGTCTGTGTGTCTCCACCTGCAGAGCTGCAGGCAGCAGCTGACGATGATGAAGGTGTTTCGCACTGCGGAGCGTCACGGTTACGCCGTGGAGGTGTCGCCGTTCGTCCCCCACAGAGTGGCCTGTGCTGCGTCCCAGTACTACGGAATAACGGGTCAGTTTGGATCAGGACCAGAGACTCACACAGCTGCATGCTTTAAACCCGTGCAGGAAGAGGACTCGTCAGACAGCAGAGAAATAAATAATTATAAAAACAGAGACATGCATGAAATGAATAAAAATACTCTACATTATTAATTCTGAAATTAAAAGTACATGTATCGTATATCCAATGCCAAATAAAAGAAAAAAAAACTTAATATTTAACAAAAACAGGAATAAAAGAAATCAGAAAGTACAATAAATAAACGAGTAAAAAGAGCTGCAGACACCAAACAGGACGAGTGAGACGGAAACACCAAACCATCTGATCTCAGACCAGCTTAAGGACCAACCGTCCACCTGATCACCAGTTTCAAACTGACCCAGGGTCAGTGATGTGTAGCTAATGAAAGAGTGTGTTTGTGCAGGCTGCGGCTCCCTGTTTGTCCTGGATCAGACCGACACCGGAGTGGCCGTAGTCAGAAGGTAAATGACGGTTTCATTTTATTCAGCTAAAAGAAAATGTTCGGTGTGTTTTATAACCAGATGAAGCTTTTAGCCTGATGCTGATCATCAGTCTCTAAACTGGTTCTGGTTCTGGAGTTCTGCAAGTTTTTAATCAAACAGAAGGAAGCAGAGCTTCACACCTGGTTACCTGGACTATGGGATTATTTTAGAGTTTGTCTTTAGTCCTAGTCCTGACTCAGTCCAGCTCAGACCTCAGATCACCTGCCTGTAGAATCAAGGACCACTAATGTGTGTGTGTGTGTGTGTGTGTCAGCTGGGCGTGGGGTGACGGCCTGTTTGACGTAACGTGGAGCGAAGCCAACGAACACGTTTTGGTGGCGGCTGGTGGGGATGGCAGCCTGCAGCTTTGGGACACAACCAATCAGAACGCTCCGCTTAGAGTGGTCAAAGAACACACACAGGAGGTCCAACACACACACACACACACACACACACACACACACACACACTTTCTCTATCTCTCTCTCTATCTCTGACCCGTAGGGTGGATGTGTTCCAGGTCTACTCTGTGGACTGGACCCAGACCCGAGGAGAGAACCTGCTGGTTTCTGGGTCATGGGACCAAACGGCCAAAGTGGTGAGACTGGTTCTCCTCCTCTTATTCTCCTCTTCCTTCGTTTTCCTCTCACAGCGAATGTGTTTGTGTTGTTTTAAAAGTGGGATCAGACGCTGAGCAGGTCGCTGACAACGCTCAGGGGTCACCAAGGGGTCATCTACAGCACCATCTGGTCTCCACACATCCCAGGATGCTTTGCATCAGCCTCAGGTGAGCTGAGGAAGTCTGGTTTCATTGTGCTGGACCAGATGCTGATGTGTCAGAACACAAGGTGGCGCTGTGGTTCTGCTGTGGTTCGGTGATGATCTCTGGGTTCATTTGCTCATGAACAGAAATCAGATCAGAGCTTCTAAAAGCAGAACCACGCTGGTCTCCTGTCAGTCTGACGACCAGAACCGGGTCAGAACCTGAAGGTAGAACCACATGAGTGCTGTTGGATCTGACTGATGAACAAACTCAAACATTCTGAACTAAAGCAAGATGATACAAATGTTGCAGAGAGTTTTTGTCAACAGGGATTCAAACCAGCAACCCAGAGTTTATTAGATCTGTGTAGGAACTTATTCCAGATCAGATCAGAACACACCAATAATAATAATAATAATAATAATAATAATTATTATTATTAATAACAATAAATGGGAACCATCCACCTGTAGTACCTGGATTCTCCACCTGGGGGCAGAACACACAGGATTTAATACAGCTCTGTTTATGAGGAGCAGTGTTGGGCAAGTTACTATGAAAACATAACATTAGTTAGTTTCTAATTACTGTATAATATTACAAAAGTAACTAATTACCAGGAAAATTAAGTAATGCATTACTTTTTAAAATAAAACTATTCACCAAAATGTGGATTCCCTCTCAATAGAACTGACGACATTTACTGTAAATGAACATATTCCAGTCCAGTTGTTAATTATGAAACTAAACAGGAATAACAGAAGGAACAGCAGTCACTGATCTGGACTGTTTACATGTCTCTGGGTTAGGGTTAGGATGGTTAGGGTTAGGATGGTTAGGGTTAGGATGTTAGGGTTAGGATGTTAGGGTTAGGGTGGTTAGGGTTAGGATGGTTAGGGTTAGGGTGGTTAGGGGTTAGGATGGTTAGGGTTAGGGTGGTTAGGGGTTAGGATGGTTAGGGTGGTTAGGGGTTAGGATGTTAGGGTTAGGGTGGTTAGGGGTTAGGATGGTTAGGGTTAGGGTGGTTAGGGGTTAGGATGGTTAGGGTTAGGGTTAGGATGTTAGGGTTAGGGTGGTTAGGGGTTAGGGTGGTTAGGGGTTAGGATGGTTAGGGTGGTTAGGGGTTAGGATGGTTAGGGTTATGGTGGTTAGGGGTTAGGATGGTTAGGGTGGTTAGGGGTTAGGATCGTTAGGGTTAGGGTGGTTAGGGGTTAGTATGGTTAGGGTTAGGGTGGTTAGGGGTTAGAGTGGTTAGGGTTAAGGTGGTTAGGGGTTAGTATGGTTAGGGTTAGGGTGGTTAGGGTTAGGGTGGTTAGGGGTTAGGGTGAGGGTTAGGGTTAGGGTGGTTAGTGGTTAGGATGGTTATGGTGGTTAGGGTTAGGATGGTTAGGGGTTAGGATGGTTAGGGTGGTTAGGGGTTAGGATGTTAGGGTTAGGGTGGTTAGGGGTAGAGTGGTTAGGGTTAGGATCGTTAGGGTTAGGGTGGTTAGGGGTTAGTATGGTTAGGGTTAGGGGTTAGGGGTTAGGGTTAGGGTTAGGGTTAGGGTGGTTAGTGGTTAGGATGGTTATGGTGGTTAGGGTTAGGATGGTTAGGGGTTAGGATGGTTAGGGGTTAGGATGTTAGGGTTAGGGTGGTTAGGGGTTAGGATGGTTAGGATGGTTAGGGGTTAGGATGTTAGGGTTAGGGTGGTTAGGGGTTAGGATGGTTAGGGGTTAGTATGGTTAGGGTTAGGGTGGTTAGGGGTTAGAGTGGTTAGGGTTAAGGTGGTTAGGGGTTAGTATGGTTAGGGTTAGGGTGGTTAGGGGTTAGGGTTGTTAGGGTTAGGGTGGTTAGGGTTAGGGTGGTTAGGGGTTAGTATGGTTAGGGTTAGTGTGGTTAGTGGTTAGGATGGTTAGGGTGGTTAGGGTTAGGATGGTTAGGATGGTTAGGGGTTAGGATGGTTAGGGGTTAGGATGGTTAGGGTTAGGGGTTAGGGGTTAGGGTTAGGGTTAGGGTTAGGGTGGTTAGTGGTTAGGATGGTTATGGTGGTTAGGGTTAGGATGGTTAGGGTTAGGGTGGTTAGGGGTTAGGATGGTTAGGGTTAGGGTGGTTAGGGGTTAGGGTGGTTAGGGTTAGGGTGGTTAGGGTTAGGGTGGTTAGGGGTTAGGGTGGTTAGGGGTTAGGGTGGTTAGGATTAGGGTGGTTAGGGGTTAGGATGTTAGGGTTAGGGTGGTTAGGGGTAAGGATGGTTAGGATGGTTAGGGGTTAGGATGTTTAGGGGTTAGGATGTTAGGGTTAGGATGGTTAGGGTGGTTAGGGGTTAGAGTGGTTAGGGTTAAGGTGGTTAGGGGTTAGTATGGTTAGGGTTAGGGTGGTTAGGGTTAGGGTGGTTAGGGTTGGATGGTTAGGGTTAGGGTGGTTAGGGGTTAGGATGTTAGGATTAGGGTGGTTAGGGTTAGGGGGTTAGGGTGGTTAGGGTTAGGGTGGTTAGGGGTTAGGGTGGTTAGGGTTAGGATGGTAGGGTTAGGGTGGTTAGGGGTTAGGATGGTTAGGGTGGTTAGGGTTAGGATGTTAGGGTTAGGGTGGTTAGGATGGTTAGGATGGTTAGGGGTTAGGATGTTAGGGTTAGGGTTAGGGTGGTTAGGGGTTAGAGTGGTTAGGGGTTAGGGTGGTTAGGATTAGGGTGGTTAGGGTTAGGGTGGTTAGGGTGGTTAGGGTTAGGGGGGTTAGGGTTAGGGTGGTTAGGGGTTAGTATGGTTAGGGTTAGGGTGGTTAGGGGTGAGGGTGGTTAGGGTTAGGGTGGTTAGGGTTAGGGTGGGTAGGGGTTAGGATGTTAGGGTTAGGGTGGTTAGGATTAGGGTGGTTAGGGTTAGGGTGGTTAGGGTGGTTAGGGTTAGGGTGGTTAGGGTTAGGGTGGTTAGGGGTTAGGGTGGTTAGGGGTTAGGGTGGTTAGGGTTAGGGTGGTTAGGGGTTAGGATGGTTAGGGTTAGGGTGGTTAGGGGTTAGGATGGTTAGGGTTAGGGTGGTTAGGGGTTAGGATGGTTAGGGTTAGGGTGGTTAGGGGTTAGTATGGTTAGGGTTAGGGTGGTTAGGGGTAGAGTGGTTAGGGTTAGGGTGGTTAGGGGTTAGGATGGTTAGGGTTAGGGTGGTTAGGGGTTAGGATGGTTAGGGTTAGGGTGGTTAGGGGTTAGTATGGTTAGGGTTAAGGTGGTTAGGGGTTAGTATGGTTAGGGTTAGGGTGGTTAGGGTTAGGGTTAGGGTGGTTAGGGTTAGGGTGGTTAGGGGTTAGTATGGTTAGGGTTAGGGTGGTTAGGGGTTAGGGTGGTTAGGGTTAGGGAGGTTAGGGTTAGGGTGGTTAGGGGGTAGGATGGTTAGGGTTAGGGTGGTTAGGGGGTAGAGTGGTTAGGGTTAAGGTGGTTAGGGGTTAGTATGGTTAGGGTTAGGATGGTTAGGATGGTTAGGGGTTAGGATGGTTAGGGGTTAGGATGGTTAGGGTTAGGGGTTAGGGGTTAGGGTTAGGGTTAGGGTTAGGGTGGTTAGTGGTTAGGATGGTTATGGTGGTTAGGGTTAGGATGGTTAGGGGTTAGGATGGTTAGGGTTAGGGTGGTTAGGGGTTAGGATGTTAGGGTTAGGGTGGTTAGGGGTTAGGATGTTAGGGTTAGGATGGTTAGGGTTAGGTGGTGAAGACTAGTTTCTTCCAGCTGAAATTATTGAGTAGGATCAAGGCCTATGTCCCTCGTGATCTTTTTGAGACTTTTATTCATGTTTTTATATCCTCTCGGCTGGACTACTGTAATGCTTTGTATATCGGTTTGCCACAGGCCACTGTGGGTCGCTTGCAGAGTGTTCAGAATGCGGCAGCTCGCCTTCTGACAGGGACAAGAAAGTATGACCATATCACCCCTGTACTGGCTGACCTCCACTGGCTTCCTGTTAAGTACAGGATTGATTATAAGATATTGTTGTTGGTCTTTAAATGTTTGTGTGGGCAGGCTCCACCATACTTGGGTGAACTTATTCAGCCGTATGTTCCATCCAGGGTGCTTAGATCAGCTGATCTCCATCTGTTAGCCACACGCAAATCTCGGCTGAAAACCAAGGGTGCTAGAGCTTTTTCTGTAGTCGCCCCTACCCTGTGGAACAGCCTGCCCCTGGATGTAAAGATGGCTGATACGCTGGCCTCTTTTAAAGTACGTCTGAAAACACACTTGTATGCACTGGCATTTTAGATGTAATTAAGCGACTGCAGGTTTCCCTTTGTCTGTTTTTATCTTTTTATCTGTGATATCATTTTTATCTGTTTTTATTTTTTAACTTTGCTACATAATTTTTTTCTTATTTGCCTTTGGTCTTAATATTTTATAAGGCTCTGTTGGCTTTTAAATTGATTTTTATTCGTTTTTATTTCTATTATTGTTGTGCAGCACTTTGGGGCAACGATGTTGCCATTTAAAGGTGCTATATAAATAAAGTTTGACTTGACTTGACTTGACTTGAGGATGGTTAGGGGTTAGGATGGTTAGGGGTTAGGATGGTTAGGGTTAGGGGTTAGGGTTAGGTATGAAACAAGACCCCAAGGAAATAAAAATTATAACAGGAGGATCTTCATGGTTAGGTCTAGTTGACCAGATAACTGTGACCACCTTCATAGTCTGGTCCATCCAATTAGAACCAGAACTGGTCAGTGGTCACCAGAGAAGGTTCCAGGACCAACCTGTGGGTCCTGGAGCTCAGGAGCCAGCCTGATTCTACACGGAGAACCAGCTGATCTTCTCTGTGATTTGCCAGCTGATTAGAAGCACAATAACCGGTTCTGTAATGAAGGATCATCCAACTACAGCTGGAACCTCCTCATCATCACACGATGAAGATCAGCCGAGGGTTCTGGAGCCCTGCTCCTCCATAAACACAGACCTGGTTCCCCCAAGAACCCAAAACCTTCCAGAACCACAGATAAAGACGTTCTTTGTGACGTGGAGCTAAAGGGAATAAACGATGTCATCGTCTATATTTGGACTGATGATGTCATCATGTTACATACATCACTAACAGGTTCTGGTTTCATCAGAACTTTATCTGTTCCTGCAGGGCTGACGTGTCTGTGTGCAGGTTCTACCACACACACACACACACACACACACGCACTCGCACGCCTGGGGGAGGACTGCAGCACATCTGTTTTGTTTCCAGACACGGCTGATAAACATCAGAACCTAAACACAGCTGGGCTGAACGGGTTCTAGACGGGTTCTTCTCAGCTGGGTTCTCAGGGCGATGAAGACAGGAACCAACCTGAGAGAATCAGACTCGTCAAAGTAGAAATACCTGAAACTGAGTCGTTTTATCTGGTGGATCTGTTCCTAAATGGTTCTGATTAGCACACACACACACCGGGCCGGTGCTGATGGAGGACTCCTGTCTGGGTTCTGCTGCAGGCCCGGTTGGAGCGGTAATGAGAGGACAGCAGGGATCGATGGGGATGAAAGGAACGCTGTGTGGAAACACGACTGCAGCTTTTCTGAATCAGTGAAGCGTGAAAACTCAGCGGCTCACACTCGGTCTCCTCATCGATGTTTTACTTTAGGTGATAAAACGGGTCGGGGGGAGGGATCGGACCTCCGGGTCCCTCCAGGAGTCTGGAACCACTCAGACTGGAGCTGCTCTTCATTTACTGACGACCTGCTGGCTCCATGTCGGGATGTTCATCAGCACAACAAACCCAACCGCGTCTCTGAGGAGCGGAACTCTTTCTGTTTGGGTTCAGCTCTGGTTTGGTTCTGATGCTCTCCGGTTCCTACCTTCAGGAGATCTGAATTAACCAACCTCTTTAGTGATTAACGGTTCTGTTGAGACACACCTGCGTCCATCAGCCGGTAGGAACCAGGGATTGGGATCTGGAACCTAAACGTCTCTTTAGGTGAGACACAAGTCCATCTTTAGACCGGCAGCAAGTGAAGAAGTCAGAGAACCTGCTGGTTAGCATTAGCCTCTAGTTAGCTTTGTTAGCTTCAGGTACGTTTCCTCTGCAGGAACCTTTTCCCGGTCCGTTATTCCGGGAGAAAATGGAGAAACAGTTCCTGGTGAGTGAATGTGGACCTGAGAGCATCTCAGATTTCTGCTGGGTTGATTTGATAAACCAGAACAACAAAGATCACATGAAGACTTTTGGTGGAAACGTGGCTCCGGCAGCAGAACCACAGTCACAAGACGCCCAGTGACCTGTGAAATATTCCCAACTTTGGGAAAAAGTCTAATTCACAAACTCGTCTTTGTTTTATCTGAAAGTTCTGATTTATGTTAGAAAAACAACCAAACGGGTCCAGGCTGGTTCTGTGGCATAAAAATGATTTAATTAAATATGAGTTCACGTACATAAACTAAGTTTACTTTATACCATATATAAACTACAAATTATACATATATATGTGTGTATATACACTGCTCCCAAAAATTACAGGAACACTTTAAAGAAACACATTAGATACATCAGATCTCAATATGAAGTTGGATATCTATACAAATAACGACAGGGCAATGTCTTAGGAACAAAAGGATGCCAAGTCTTTTAATGGAAATAAAAGTTTTCAGCCTACAGAGGGCTCAATTGTGTAGACACCCTAAAATCAGAGTGAAATGAAGATGTGGCAGGCTAGTCCATTATTTCAAAAACTTCATTTCTGCACCTCAAAATGCTTTTCAGTATCTTGTGTGGCCCCCACGAGCTTGTGTGCATGCTTGACAACGTCGGGGCATGCTCCTAATGAGACAACGGATGGTGTCTTGTGGCATTTCCTCCCAGATCTGTGTGAGGGCATCCCTGAGCTCTTGTACAGTCTGAGGAGCAACCTGGCGCCGCCTAATGGACCCAAACATAATGTCCCACAGATGTTCTATTGGGTTTAAGTCAGGGGATCGTGAAGGCCATTCAATTGTTTCAATTCCTTCATCCTCCAGGTACTGCCTGCATACTCTTGCCACATGAGGCCGGGCATTGTCGTGCATTAGGAGAAAACCAGGACCTACTGCATCAGCGTAGGGTCTGACAAAGGGTTCAAGGATTTCATCTGGATACCTTATGGCAGTCAGAGCACCATTTCCTAGGCAGTAGAGGTCTGTGCGTCCCTCCATGGATATGCCTCCCCAGACCATCACTGACCCACCACCAAACCTGTCATGTTGAACGACGTTGCAGGCAGCATAACGTTCTCCTTGTCTTCTCCAGACTCTTTCACGTCTATCACAGGTGCTCAGGGTGAACCTGCTCTCGTCTGTAAAAAGTACAGGGCGCCAGTGGCGGACTTGCCAATTCTGGTGTTCTTGAGCAAATGCCAGTCGAGCTCTACGGTGCTGGGCAGTGAGCACAGGGCCCACTACAGGACGTCGGGCCCTCAGGCCATCTTCATGAAGTCTGTTCCTGATTGTTTGGGTAGAGACATTCACACCAGTGGCCCTCTGGAGGTCATTCTGTAGGGCACGAGCAGTGCTCAGCCTGTTCCGCCTTGCACAAAGGAGCAGGTATCGGTCCTGCTGATGGGTTGTGGACCTTCTACGGCCCTGTCCAGCTCTCCGAGAATAACCGCCAGTCTCCTGAAATCTCCTCCATGTTCTGGAGATTGTGCTGGGAGACACATTAAACCTTCTTGCTGCAGCACGTGTGGATGTGCCATCCTGGAGAAGTTGGACAACCTGTGCAACTTTTGTAGGGTTAAGGAATCGCCTCATGCTGCCAGTAGAGATAATTACTCAAGCCAAAACTAGCACGAGTGGAAAACCAGCCAAAAAAGATCAAGAGGGAGAAACTTGAAATGACCTCCACATGTTAAACCAGTCCTGTTTTGAGGGTTTTGTAATTGTTGCCACTTTAGTGCACCTGTCGTTAAGTCCATGAACACCAATACAGCTGAAAGTGATCAACAATGCCCTCAGCTGCTTAATCAACCAGAACATTATCAGACAGGTTTCATTGATTTCATGCCAGGCCCAATAAAAAAGTGATCCTTTAATTTTGTGAGCAGTGGATAATTCTTGTAGTTTAACCCACGTCACCATGCAGTTCTAGGAACAGCGCAGTATCTTAGCTGTTCCTAGAACTGCATGAGGCATTGACTCACTGGTTTATTTCCTGTTTGGCCCACTGGGCTCCCGTAGCACCTCTTCTCTGCTTCTATAGCAGCTTTCTGTTTCTTTTATTGTGGCTCGTGTATCAAGTAGAATAATTAGCTTTATTAGCTTAATTAGCTTGGTTAGCTGGCGTCTCCATGACATCAACGCTGTTGGAACAGTTACCATTAACCCTAACCTGAACAAGTTTGACTTTAGATGTTTTATTGTCATCTGAACTGATTTAAGCGTTATGGAAGTAGTTTTCATCACCTGTAAGCTGCTCCACTCTGCCCCTGTTGGCAGAAACCTGCTGCTGCGGTCTCCCCAAAATGTGAACTCTGGATATTTTACAGAATCAGGAAACTTTTAATGACAAACCTGTTGCTAAAATAGTTCATTTAACATGTGAAACTGTAGTTTAGCTCCTGAGAGCTGCGCGCGTTGGAACACCTCCAGATGTTCCACATTAAACCTTCACTGGACCTCCTGACTGGTTCTGTTGGATGGATGCTCCATGTTGTCACATGGTGTCTTATCTCGGCGTGAAGGCTCCCCCTCTGGTGGCGTTTAGCTTTAGAGGCTGCAGCCGAGGAGCCAGAGGACGGTGGAGATACGAGGAAGTCAGCCGGCTGATTCTGATGAGCTTATCAGGGTTTCCCATGCTCCTCTTCTTCTCCCATCATCCCCCTTTCCTCTGCCTTCACCCACTTTGGTTCGGTTCCACATGAGATCTCCTCCTCCAGCATCGCGTCTGTTCCTGTTAAGCTGCGTTTTCGCCTCCAGATCTCCTCCTGAGTTGTTTACAAAGTCTTCCAGCTTTCAGGATGAAACCTAAAGGAACAGAACTCCCATTTCCCATTCTCCTCATTCCTACGGAGAACACTCCCCCTCTTTTAGGGAAGGGCGTGACTACGAGCAGGTCGATTCTATAAGAGCAGGAGAACGTCTCGTTTGGCCTTCTGACAGGAACGCTTCCTCTCCTCTGGAGTTTTATATTTGACACGTTTCTACGTCTGTTAGAAGAATCATGACCTTAATAAGTGATGGGTTATTGAAGACCTGTCAGTTCTGTGGGAAGTATTCACTTTAATATTTCTATAACATCAGTGTCTGCTGGGGTCAGCTCGTCTGATACGTCCCACATAGATGAGATGAGATGTGCATGTGGAACGCGCTGATCATAAATCTGATCTCCATCTGAGGAGATTCAAATAAACCAAACCTTTTCCCTGATTTCTGTCACTTGCTTTAGTTTTGCTGCAGCGGTGAGAAGAAAAGCAGCTGGATGGTTATCATCTGCATGTAATGTCGGTGTTGTTCCTCCTCCTCCTCTCCATCAGCTCCAGGGTTTATGTTGTTAACGATAAGCTGTGAAGGTGGTGGATCTGCTCTTCTTCTGCCAAATAAAACAATCCTGGAAACGTTGGTGAAAGGCGCTCCGCTGCTCTGCAGCTGAAGCTTTCGTTCCCGTCGCCTACACGCTCGCCGGGAAAGAAAACAAACATGAATGGTTTTAATGCAAATGTCAGCAGGGATTATCCATCAGCAGGAGCCAGACGGAACCATCGGATCCAGCTTCAACAGAACTTTAAACACCTGTAGGAACCATCTTGGTTCGGTTCAAACGGGTTTTTGCCAGGGTCTACGGACCGGTACCGGCCCCATCAGAGTAAACCAGTCAGCTGCAGTTTCCTCCTCAGCTGCTGCAAACAGAGAAGAATCGTCAAAGTCTGAATATTTATCAAGTTTCATTAGTGAGTGTGTGTGTGTGTGTGTGTGTGTGTGTGTGTGTGTGTGTGTGAGAGAGAGAGAGAGAGAGAGAAAAGCTGCTAGTGGGAGAAAGCGTGTGTGGACCTGCTGATACAGCACTGATACTGGGTTTAACAGAGCGAGGCCCATTTACACAAGTCAGCCTGTGAGGTGTACACACACACACACACACACACACACACACACACACACACACACACACACACACACACACACACACACACACTCTCTCTCTCTCTCTCTCTCACACACACATTTGAGATGATTGTGAGAGAGTGTGTAAAAGAAATGGAGAATTAAGGATGTGAGGGGTTCAAATGTGTGTATGTATGTATGTGTGTGTGTATGATACATGTGTGGGTGTGGGTGTGTGTGTGTGTGTGTGTTGGGGGGCTCTCTGGGGGAGGAGGAGGCTGAACCAGGAAGTGACTCGACCTGCTCTTTAATCTCTTTACTGCAACAATCAGGATGTAATGAGTGCAGCTATGGAGGCGACACGTTCAGGTCCTCCTCACCGTTTCTCTCCTCGGATGTTCCAGACGATCTGAAAACATCCCAGATTCACTCATTATCTCCACACGACTCCCAGCTACAACAAAAACACCACGTCGAGCTTTTACACCTCATAAACAGGAACCGAAGTAATGGGGTCAGGATGAATCCCGCCGCGGGTCCAAACTCCTCAGAAGCAAGGCTTTTGTCTCATTCCTCCAGAATCAGAAGGTTTAAACACAATCAGGCTGTAGAGTTAAAGTACAGATAAACAACGAAGGTCCAGCTGGACCAGAACTCAGACCTCTTCCTGAAGCTTTAGCTGAACTCTTGCTGCTTTCAGAGGAGATAAGAACTTAAAGTTGGTTTGATTTAAATGAGTTCAGAGAAAATAGGGACTGATATCTGAAGAACTCAATTAACCTCAGATCTCTTCTCTCGTCTTCACCTCCTTCTGTTTCATTTAGTTAAAACCTCCAGCAGCTGTTAGTGATACACCGTTTGGCGTGGTATCCAGTCTGCCTGAGTTTGCTGAGGTTTGACTTCCTGTTTAAGGTCCTGATCACCCTGAGCTGGTGGAGGGGTCATTGTTCTCAAATACCAGCTGAGGGCCACAGACGAGCTGATGTGGGGGGTGCGTAATTATTGTAAATTTATATTTATTGTATGTATTTAATATGTTTTCTTGATAAATGATGACAGATTAAAACCATTTTTATGACACCTGTTAATGTGGTTTTATTCTGAATAAAAATAATTATCCTCTGCAAACAATAAAATAGCCTATAAAAGTGATCTGACCAGGGCCCAGTGCAGAGCCTTGAGGGACTCCTGATCAAAGTAGAACACTAGATTAATAATCTCTGTTCCCAACAGCTTGGGGAGGTGATGGTCAGTAGTTTGAGTTCTTTACTGTAATCAAAAGCCTCCCCCC
>SSNS01000149.1:423378-432083 GCA_006937985.1 Aphyosemion australe | reverse complement strand
GATGGCCATGACGAAATAGACACAAGTCAACCAGGTGATAGCCACGGCTATATAGACACACGTCAACCAGGTGATAGCCACGTCCATATAGACACATGTCAACCAGGTGATAGCCACCTCCATATAGACACATGTCAACCAGGTGATAGCCACGTCCATATAGACACATGTCAACCAGGTGATAGCCACGTCTATATAGACACATGTCAACCAGGTGATAGCCACGTCCATATAGACACGTCAACCAGGTGATAGCCACGTCCATTTAGACACGTCAACCAGGTGATAGCCACGTCCATTTAGACACGTCAACCAGGTGATAGCCACGTCCATATAGACATGTCAACCAGGTGATAGCCACGTCCCAACTGAAACATCCGTTTCTTCTCCTTTTCACTGGAGATGATTGGATAGAATAAAACATGAGATCTGGAAGTAGAAGTCGTACCTTCGGCCTGTTTTTATGACATCACAAACATGATTAAAGCTTTATTATATGTTTCTTTGATGAAAGCAGGAGCATAAATGACAGCACTCTGTTTATTCTTTTGTTCTTCCTTCTGAATGAAGGGTTTGGTTCTGTAGAACCCTGCAGGCCCGGCTCTCTGACCCAGTAATGGAGGCCGATTCAGGTGGAATTCTTTGATGTTTCGTCTCTCGACCTCCGTCTTTTCTGTTTGCTTCACAGAAAAATGTTCTGATCAATTTTATTGATTTATTCTTTATTTTACCAGGAAGGATAAAACCCTCATTTTCAAGGCAGTCCTGGCTGGATCCTGGTCAGTGATTTCAGCTCTAACCATAAAAGTAAACAGGAAAGATTTTAGCGGTTGATTGTTTTTTTCTTTCAGGTCATCACTGTAAAACCTTAGTCACCTTTACCAGCAGGTGGCGCTACTAGTTATGTTGGCGTTGTGATGTCGATGTGCCGGTATCGTGGATAGAGGAGATTGTGATTGGATGTTTGCTGACGTCACTAAAACCATTTTATCGGATTTGTGATGCACCGATCAATTTAAAGTCTTTTCCAGGGAGAGGGTCTTCTCACCTTCTTCTTTTAACACATTTGCTGATGTGCAGGAACTGTGCATGTCAGCAAAACTTCAAAATAAAGCAATTTTCAAAATAAAAGGGTGTTTAAAAAAAAAAGAGTTATGCTATCGATTTTTGCATTTTGGATCAATGTCCTTATAACCTACGTATCGTTACACCCTAGTGTTTCCTCGTGATCTAAGCTGATTGGTGGATTTCCCACAAGGACCAGGAAACAGTCAGCATTTTTACTCTAAATGGTAAATGTCTGTATTTAAATAGCACTGGAACCCCCCAAGGCACTTTACAAGAAAACCCTCATTCACACACTGGTGATGATGAGCTACAGCATAGGCACAGCAGCCCTGGGACACTGACAGAACCACCAGCGGGTGGGGGGGGGACACAGTGGCTGTAAGAGACTGATTGGGGTGTGAACCTGCAACCCTCCAGTTACAGGGCAGGACTTTATTCATTTTATAATATCAGGAGCTTCAGTAGAGAGTGAAACATCCATAAAACCTTGGCTCCTCCCCCTTTGGGTGTTCTGTTTCCTTCTCTGTGGATGATTGAGCCTCACCAAACAGACTTTCCAATATTAACACACACATATATATATATCCCACGTGCACAGATTGTCAAGCGTCTGTGCTGTCCGAAAGCAACTCGAAGGCAACTGGACTTATTTTGTTTCTTGAAGACGTTTGCTTCTCATCAGAGGATCTTGGTCAGTTCTGACTGGAATATGGGAGGATCAAGCTTATAAACTGTAGCTGTCTATTGTTGCTTAAAGGGACTATATGGACTTAGACATTTTTATGCTCAAAGGCGCATTTGGAGAGGATGTGCGCCGTGCGTACAGCACCATCAGTCTCCTCTTGCCTGGGCTGACGCGAGCTGTACGCGGGGTGCACATTCTCTCCAAATGTGCCTTTGCGCATTTGGAGAGAATGCATCCTAATGTGCAAATCGTGGCCCCTCTTGTAGCGTGTGTTCTGCCTATCGGGAGGGGCGGGTCAGCGGCACTGGGGGGGAATGTGTTTACTTGGAGACGGACATATTTTTGCAGAAATCTCGGAGATTTCCACTAACAAATGAGCGGTAATAGTACCGGTACTCATCCTACCCTGGAAAAAAAGTCCCAGTGCGCTGAGAAGTAAAAATAAGAATAAGACTAATATTAATATCCTGACCAGCACCGACTCTGACGGAGACACGCTAAACAAGCCTAAAAATGTTCCTATGACATACGTAAGCCCCCGGTTTGCTTTGAAAGCACCCACAACCCTTACCCCACACGTATTTAGTAATAATTTCTTACCTGTCCAGCAACAATGATGCCAACTGCGGGTCTTTTGTCTCAGCATTTTCCACTTCTGCCGGCAGGACCGATGTTTATCCTCGTTCTTTGTCTTCGGCGACCAGACTTGAGTTTTGCCCTTTTTGTGGCGCTGGAATACACTCTTGGGTTCTTTGTCTTGTTTGGGGTCTGGGCTGGAGTTTCGCTGGTGCTTGAAGCAGCTCTCTTCTTGTTTTTGGCTGAATCAGAGCTACCAAAACCACCTCTCGCTCTACCGCTAAGCTACAGCTAGCAAACAAACGCTGCGGGCGCGTGAGCGCGCATGACGTCATCACGCATTACGCTGCCTCTGGAGGACACTGGGGAAGCTTGCTCTTTTCTGTGAGTTTACAGGCCTACAGAGGCAATCACAGTAAAAATGCCAGGGCTCATTCTACAGGACCAGGGCATTGCAGGAGAATGTATGAGGAAGACATTTTAAATTTCTATATATGTATCAGCTGTTAAACTTCCACATAGTCTCTTTAATGAGCAGAAACTAACTATGAATACCTCTCCTCCCTACCTCCTGATGAGTCGTTAGCATCGTTAGTCTCTATTGTGAGAGAATCGTTGCGTTGATCAGATGCAGGAGGGCGTGCACTATAGGTGTTTGAGAGGTGAAACCTAAGACATCCACCTCTATTTAGTGAAGGTTTTTCATGTTTGACATAGATGGCTTCCTTCACTCCTCTCTCAAACCGACTATCTTCTCTGTCCAGAATGTGGACTTTGTCATCTCCAAAGGTGTGTCCTTGTCCTTTAGGTGTAGGTGGACTGCAGAGTCTTGGCCTGAAGAGGTGGCTCTCCTGTGTTGAGCCATGCTCTTGAGTAGTTGTTTAGTTAGTTTCCCCCTATGTAAAGGTCTGGACAGTCCTCACTGCATTGGACTGCATAGTTCTCAGCCCGATGGTGTAAAGATCTGATAACTCACATTTAGTGTTCCAGTGGGTGATGTGAGTCTAAATGCAGATACTGGTCTGTGTGGGTCGGTTTCCTGTAGACTTCAGTGTTGAGACTTCCATCCTGTTCAATTTGAACAGCCCAGTCCAAGAAGGGAAGTTTGTTGTTGTGTGCGTCCTCCCTGGAGAACTTGATGTTCTTGTCCACGGCGTTAATGTGCCTGGTGAAGCCTTCTACTTCCTGCTCGTTAAGCAACAATAAACAGCTAGAGTGTATAAACTTGACCCTCTCATATTCCAGTCAGAACTACCAAAGCTCCTCAGATGAGAAGCGAAACATCTTCAAAGGAATCAAAGAAGTCCAGTTGCCTTCATTTAACCCTTTTGGATTGTTAGAACAAAGAAATAATCAACCAAACTCGTTATCTTCTCATTTTACACCTTGGTTTGTAAAACGTTCTCTAAACCAAGGACCAGGTCTGCAAATTAGCCTCTGGATAGAAAACCTCTGCTGTCCTTGTTCAACAAACCCAAACTATAACTCTAAGCGTTCTCTACAGGTTCTCTACAGGTTCTCTACAGGTTCTCTATAGGTTCTCTACAGGTTCTCTATAGGTTCTCTACAGGTTCTCTAGAGGTTCTCTACAGGTTCTCTACAGGTTCTCTATAGGTTCTCTATAGGTTCTCTACAGGTTCTCTATAGGTTCTCTACAGGTTCTCTACAGGTTCTCTATAGGTTCTCTACAGGTTCTCTATAAGTTCTCTACAGGTTCTCTATAGGTTCTCTAGAGGTTCTCTACAGGTTCTCTACAGGTTCTCTATAGGTTCTCTAGAGGTTCTCTACAGGTTCTCTATAGGTTCTCTACAGGTTCTCTATAGGTTCTCTACAGGTTCTCTATAGTTTCTCTACAGGTTCTCTATAGGTTCTCTACAGGTTCTCTATAGTTTCTATACAGGTTCTCTATAGGTTCTCTACAGGTTCTCTATAGGTTCTCTACAGGTTCTCTACAGGTTCTCTACAGGTTCTCTATAGGTTCTCTATAGTTTCTATACAGGTTCTCTATAGGTTCTCTACAGGTTCTCTATAGGTTCTCTACAGGTTCTCTACAGGTTCTCTATAGGTTCTCTATAGGTTCTCTATAGGTTCTCTACAGGTTCCCTATAGGTTCTCTACAGGTTCTCTACAGGTTCTCTATAGGTTCTCTATAGGTTCTCTGGCCCCGTGGCCATCTGAGAAAGTAGAAATGATTGTTGTTGTGTCTGCAGGTAGTGGATTGTTCCTGGGATGAGACAGTGAAGATCTACTCACCTGCCTGCCTTTCAGCTGGAACACACAGCGCTGTGCCGTAACACACACACACACACACATACACCAAGAGAGTCTTCAGACCTTATCGA
Organism: Aphyosemion australe; assembly: GCA_006937985.1. Classification (NCBI taxonomy): domain Eukaryota; kingdom Metazoa; phylum Chordata; class Actinopteri; order Cyprinodontiformes; family Nothobranchiidae; genus Aphyosemion; species Aphyosemion australe. The sequence continues at coordinate 427,412 of SSNS01000149.1, read as the reverse complement.
ACTCCTGGACCACCTGATTGGACCGTATTTTTTCAGGAAACTTCCTACTTTGATCATCTCTGACTTGAAGCTCTTCCCACACCAATAATACTCTAATACAGCGTTGATGAGGTCACCTTCTCTGATGTTTTATGACATTTATGAATGGAGTAAAGCTCCTGCATCTCCAACCAGAACCAACGGTCAGAACTGCAGGTTTATAAAAAATCAGACCCAAGATGGTTTGGGTCCTTCTGACTCATGTTGGTTGGACCTGGACCTGGTTTGGAATCTGGACTCTGACTGAGCGTGTCCTCCGTCAGGTTTGGATGGTCTGATGTTGCAAAAGAATAGAACCAGAAGAATGGAAATTGTGAAATTTTTATAAAAACCCTTTTTTGATCTGACAAACAGAAAACTGATGATAATTTTATAAAATCTGGAGTTCCTCAGGGATCCGTCTTCGGCCCCTTGTCAGTCTGATTTTGTCCCCTCCTTCTGTGTCACGTTTCATTTCTATCCACGTTATTCTCACGGCCCGTGATGCTTTGCGCGAAAGATGCAAGCAACTTCCGGTCCGCATTTAAAGTTAAATTTGGTTAAAAAAGTTAAAAAGTTAAAATTTGTTTACATTGAGACGAAGTGATTCCTTCATGCTAATCCTCTTTTTCTGGGCTTTTAGAGACTGAAAACATGCATGAACACCAGCTGTCACAGCTCAAACGGGACACGTTACACTCCATCTGCCTACTGAAGCATTTCATTTAGATCTAACTGATGGGTCTGGATGTTTCCTTCAGAAGACACATAAAATCCTGTTGGTTTTCAGAGTTCTTCATGATGTTGTTTTCTCTGGAGTCTGTGAATAATTCCAGTCTGTAAATGTCACTGATGAAGATGATGATGATGATGTATATAAAATGTTTATTAATAAAGCAGCAAATTACACAGAGGACCATCGGGAAGGAGAATCAGTGATTCGTGAACTAGCTCACATTAACAGAGATCTCAAGCTTAAAGGAGTCGTTCACTTGTTTTTCCATCACATCTGCAGTGGTCTCTAGTTTAAATGAACGCCTTGTGAGTCAGTCTCTGTGGGAATAAAAGCTCTGGCGCTCCTGTTTCAGGAACAAGAAGTGCGCTGGAGGAGTGGGGGCAGAACACGACAGGATGTGGAGTTTTACTTCCTGATCTGTGGACGTCTCTCCTCTGATTGGCTAACAGCAACACGGCTCTACCACTGACTCTGTTTGCTCTGCAACGTTGATGTTTTATCTCCACCAATAACACAAGCCTGGAGGAGTTCTGCTGTGTGGTGGAGTTGCTAATGCTAACGGTTAGCTTCTACTAGCCCAGACGTTCTCTGCTGTTTCCTGGAAACTAAACCAACAACAGCCTTCCCCGTCGTGAGTCAAGATGGGTGAGTCTATGAATGTTCAGTGACAGTGTGACGTAGATCTGTCAGGATTTTCTAATCCTAGAGTTTCACCTAGAGTCTATTTTCTATCAGAAGCTAAAGCAGGAGATAGGTGGAGGAGACTATTTTCATGTTCAGCCTGCAGGAAACACTCAATCATTTTCAAAAAGAACAAGTCAAAACGTTTTTCTCAGTGAACTTCACCTTTACAGCTCAGTGTGCTGTGGTTAAATGTCCTTCAGCCATAAAACGTCCAGTGGTCTCTGAGTTCTGGTGAGCAGAGGCTTCATCAGCTGATCTACAGAAACACTAACCTGGTCCTCAAGTGAATGTTCAGTTTAGATATTGGAACCAGTTTAGGCTCCATCTTCTGGACTCCAGATGTTCTGTCAACCTAAAATCCTACGAATAAAGTTTTTCACAAAAGACAAAAAACTGATTTTTACTGTAAAAACAAAACAGAAGACATTAAAACGTGGCTTAATACACAGCAGTGTGTGTGTTTTTCTCTCTCTCTGTGTGTGTGTGTGTGTGTTGTGTGTTTCTCTCTGTGTGAGTGTGTGTGTTTTTCTCTCTCTCTCTCTCTCTCTCTCTCTCTCTCTGTGTGTGTGTGTGTGTGTGTGTGTGTTTCTCTCTCTCTGTGTGTGTGAGTGTGTGTTTTTCTCTGTGTGTGTTTTTCTCTCTCTGTGTGTGTGTGTGTGTGTGTGTTTTTCTCTCTCTCTCTCTCTCTCTGTGTGTGAGTGTGTGTTTTTCTCTGTGTGTGTTTTTCTCTCTGTGTGTGTGTGTTTTTCTCTCTGTGTGTGTGTGTGTGTGTGTGTTTTTCTCTCTCTCTCTCTGTGTGTGTGTGTGTGTGTGTTTTTCTCTCTCTCTGTGTGTGTGAGTGTGTGTGTTTTTCTCTCTCTCTCTCTCTCTCTCTCTCTGTGTGTGTGTTTTTCTCTCTCTCTCTGTGTGTGAGTGTGTGTGTTTTTCTCTCTCTCTCTCTCTCTCTCTCTCTCTCTCTCTGTGTGTGTGTGTGTGTGTGTGTGTTTTTCTCTCTCTCTCTGTGTGTGTGTGTGTGTGTGTGTGTGTGTGTGTCTCTCTCTCTCTCTCTGTGTGTGAGTGTGTGTTTTTCTCTGTGTGTGTTTTTCTCTCTGTGTGTGTGTGTGTGTGTGTGTGTGTGTTTCTCTCTCTCTCTCTGTGTGTGTGTGTGTGTTTTTCTCTCTCTCGTGTGTGTGTGTGTGTGTTTCTCTCTCTCTCTCTGTGTGTGTGTGTTTTTCTCTGTGTGTGTGTGTGTGTGTTTTTCTCTCTCTCTCTCTGTGTGAGTGTGTGTGTTTTTCTCTCTCTCTCTCTCTCTCTGTGTGTGTGTGTGTGTGTGTGTGTTTTTCTCTCTCTCTCTGTGTGTGAGTGTGTGTGTTTTTCTCTCTCTCTCTCTCTGTGTGTGTGTTTTTCTCTCTCTGTGTGTGTGTGTGTGTGTTTTTCTCTGTGTGTGTTTCTCTCTCTCTCTCTGTGTGTGTGTGTGTGTGTGTGTGTGTGTGTGTTTCTCTCTCTCTCTCTGTGTGTGTTTCTCTCTCTGTGTGTGTGTGTGTTTCTCTCTCTCTCTCTCTGTGTGTGTGTGTGTGTGTGTTTTTCTCTCTCTCTGTGTGTGTGTGTGTGTGTGTGTTTTTCTCTCTCTCTCTGTGTGTGTGTGTGTTTTTCTCTGTGTGTGTTTTTCTCTCTCTCTGTGTGTGTGAGTGTGTGTTTTTCTCTGTGTGTGTTTTTCTCTGTGTGTGTGTGTGTGTGTGTTTTTCTCTCTCTCTGTGTGTGTGTGTTTTTCTCTCTCTCTCTGTGTGTGTGTGTGTGTGTTTTTCTCTCTCTCTGTGTGTGTGAGTGTGTAAATCCATACAGAATGAGTCCAGCTCTGTTTTAAGTGAAATTACTCGCACTAATCTATATGAGTTTGGAACAATAGCTTCCAGCGGTCGGTGTGTTCTCCTGGTTCTAATCCCCGGCCCGGTTCTAATCTCCCCACCGAGCGTCATCTTCTGTCTGTGTTAATTGGCAGCTAATCGTATGAAGTTGATAAGGGCGGATCTCCTCCCTCCTGGCCTGGAAGCTGATTTTCTGATCAAATATTTCAATTAAAACCCGGTTGGAGTCATTTCCACGCCTGTTAGACGCTCCTGTTCCTGTTCAGTAGCCATGATGAGGAGGAAGAAGCTATCAGAGACTAAAGTTGTTCATCCTGATGAGAAACACCAAACGAGTAAAGCTGCAGCTTTCAGATGTTCCACAGAAACGTCTGAAGTTTGTTTTTACCCTCAGAGGTCCAGGGTGGCTGTTTCTGCTGGACTCTAAACTTGAATCTCAGGAGGAAAGAAGTCTCCATGTGGTTCTGATGATCTGACAAACAGCATGAACAGAACCTTCTGTATCAGGATTCACCGTGAGGAACCAGAACCTGGAGATCAAATCTAGTCACCCTGGTTGGTTTCAGTCTATCAGGATAAGCTCTGAGGAGCTGCGGCGTGGAGCTCTGGTGGCTCAGGTTCAAACCCCAGCTCCAGCCTGTCTGCTGTCAGGAAGTGGTGGTGGTTGGTTTGGACCGGCTGGTGAAGGAACGGTTTTATGTGGATAAAGGCAGGTGGAAGACGAGACGAGCAGAATCAGGGGTTAAGATGAT
>SSNS01000149.1:406490-413990 GCA_006937985.1 Aphyosemion australe | reverse complement strand
TTGAAACCAGAAGGTTCTGGAAACAAGACCGGCCCCTCTGAGGAACACTTCATCTGTTCTGACGTACGAAAAGCTCCCGTCTCTCCTGTGAGCTTCCTGAACAGCCTCTGCTCAGAGAAATAGTGTCTCCGTCCATCAGGACCGACGTGCTAACGGCTAGTCTGTGTGTTGCTCATCATTTGGGGGAAAAAAATTCACTTAGTAAAAAGAATAAAAAAGATTAAAAACAACAAGAATTAAAAATCTAATTTATGAAATAACAAAAGCTTCATTTTCTTTAGAACGTTGATCTTAAATAAAGAACTAAGTCAGATTTAGTTGTTCTGATCCTGGAATTCTGCTTACTGACGTCTGGAGCAGCAGCTCTTCATCCGAGTCCAACAGGAAGGTCCTGGAATTCCTGCTGGAATATTCGTGTGACGTCATACTAAACTAAAAAAATCCGAATGAAAGTTTAGGAGGTCGGGGCGGATTAAGGATGACAAAAACACACAGACTAGCTGTTAGCTCCTCAGTCCTGCAGGACATAAACGCTGTTTCTCCAAACCAAGGCTGTTCAGAAAGCCATCTAAGAGGAATTTTTTCCCAGATTATCTGATTTATGGATGAAAGAAAAATCCCTCTGAACTCTGGAATAACCTTTGTGAAAATCCTTTTTTCTTTTTGTTTCCTTGATCTTTTTTCTTTATTGATCTTTAGTTTGAACACAAATAGTTAATAATCAGATGAATCAGATTATTAATCTGATAATTAATCAGATTAATAATCAACTTAATAATCTGATTAATAATCAGATTAATAATCAACTTAATAATCTGATTAATCTGATTATTAATCAGATTAATAATCAACTTAATAATCTGATAATTAATCAGATTAATAATCAACTTAATAATCTGATTATTAATCAGATTAATAATCTGATTAATCTGATTATTAATCTGATTAATAATCTGATTAATAATCAGATTAATCAGATTATTAATCTGATAATTAATCAGATTAATAATCAACTTAATCTGATTAATAATCAACTTAATAATCTGATTAATAATCAGATTAATCTGATTATTAATCAGATTATTAATCAGATTAATAATCAGATTAATCAGATTATTAATCTGATTAATAATCAGATTAATCAGATTATTAATCAGATAATTAATCAGATTAATAATCAGATTAATCAGATTATTAATCTGATAATTAATCAGATTAATAATCAGATTAATCAGATTATTAATCTGATTAATAATCAGATTAATAATCAACTTAATAATCTGATTAATAATCAGATTATTAATCTGATTATTAATCTGATTAATTATCAGATTATCTGATTTATGGATGAAAGAAAAATCCCTCTGAACTCTGGAATAACCTTTGTGAAAATCCTTTTTTCTTTTTGTTTCCTTGATCTTTTTTCTTTATTGATCTTTAGTTTGAACACAAATAGTTAATAATCAGATTAATCAGATTATTAATCTGATAATTAATCAGATTAATAATCAACTTAATAATCTGATTAATAATCTGATTAATAATCTGATTAATAATCTGATTAATCTGATTATTAATCTGATAATTAATCAGATTAATAATCAATTTAATAATCTGATTAATAATCTGATTATTAATCTGATTAATAATCTGATTAATAATCAGATCATTCACACAAACCAGGTTTTATCTTCTTTATATATTTCATTATGGTTCAGAGAGAATTTAAAAACCATTTTAATTATAATAAATAATACTAAATATAAAAAATATGGAGGTTTTTTTATTCAAAGGTGAGAAAAGTTTTGTTTTCATTTTCTCTGAAATCTTCCATCTTTTCTTTTCCGGTTGAGTTTTCCTGAGGAATTTTGATGGGAATCATCTTTTCCTTTAAGACTGAGATTTTTAGTGAAGCAGCGACATTAGATTATCCAGTCAGCAGATTATCGGGATTATCTGTACCGTGGTGATGAGATGCTGTGCTGAGTAATAAATAATAATTAAATGATGCTTTTCTGGGTGTTTGTGTTTGATGTGGAACAGCTGGGTGAGGGTGAGGTTAAAAAGCCCCCAGACCTCCTCAGACCTGTGGACATAACAGCACCAAGGCTTGAACCCGGCAACTTTACCCATAAACAACAGGGAAGTATCAGATCATGGGTCTCTGTGAGGTCCCAGCTGGGGTCTGTGCAGGATGGAAAGCTCTGCATGATCTGGGCTCCTCCCCTGGAGCTGGTGGTGTTGAAGAGGCTGCAGGTGAGAGGGAGCCAACAGAGGATTCTCCTCTCAGGTAAGTTTCTCTCTGCAGGTGAGTGGTCATCTGAACGTCCTCGGGAGGCTGTGAGCTGCTGCAGGAGTGAAGGTGAGTGTAGGATGATGGGTGGTTTATATTGTGGATCTGACTGGATCTGACTGCAGGTGTGGTCACCTGAAGGCTGCAGCTTTGTGATGTGAGAGCAGGATGAAGTTTATGTTTCTCACCTGTGAGCTGGAAGAGAGCGCCTCCCTTTTGCTGGGGTTCTGGCGGGCCCTAGTGGGGTTCTGGTGGGCCCTGGTGGGGTTCTGGTGGGCCCTGGTGGGGTTCTGATGGGGTTCTGGTGGGGTTCTGGTGGGCCCTAGTGGGGTTCTGGTGGGGTTCTGGCAGGCCCTAGTGGGGTTCTGGAGGGCCCTAGTGGGGTTCTGGTGGGCCCTGGTGGGGTTCTGGTGGGCCCTGGTGGGGTTCTGGAGGGCCCTGGTGGGGTTCTGGTGGGCCCTGGTGGGGCCCAGGTGGGAACAGGCCGTGGCCCCTCATCGATGTCTCTCATCAGCCCTCGGGGCTCGCTGGTCCAGGGCTCGTTTGGGTCTCTGGAACTGGAGCCTGTGTTCTTCAGGAGTCTGGTTCTAATCTTCTCCCCAGGTTCTGTTTAGGTCTGAAGGAGGCTGTGTGGAAGGAAGGGTGTCAGCCACTGTCTGGTGTTGAACTCACAGAACCCTCCCAGTTCATTCCCGGTTCTGGTTCTGGTAGTAGTGTTCTTTCAGAAGAGGGTTAGGGAGGAGGTCACATCCAGGTGAGCAGCTGAGTCTGGTTTGAGTCCTGGTGATCTAATCTGGTGGAGTGAAGCTGTTTGCTGCTGTCGGTCTGATGAGGCTCTCTGTCCACCTCCAGGCGGCTCAGCGACAGCTGCTAATGGAATCAGCGCGTGTGAGGGACGTGTGTGGGCCCACCAGCCCGCCACACGTCTGACAGGATCATCAGTCTTCTCCACGCGTGGGCCCAACCGTCACGGACAGACGCTTTAATTAGGAAGAGCTTCTGATCATCACACGTTCCTGAAAGTTTAAGGTTCCAGAAACTCCTTCATGTGTTTTTAGGGAGTCACCCGAAACATCTGCAGATCTCCACCTTCCTGGACCTGGAGCTCCTGTTTCTGCTCCAGATCCAAAGCAAGTGGATTCGTTTTCCTCTGAATTAAACCTGGAAGCAGGAGCCGGAATGTGATGAATCCTGGTTTCATTTATCTGCTCGGCTCATAAGCACAGCTGCAGGCGTCTGATGGTGAGAAGAGAAGAAGAAGCTGTCCGCTCTGATATTGATCTGGATCGATTTCCCCTCTCGCACTCTCCAAACTTCATTTAACGCTACAGAAGTCCTGATGTCTCCTGGAGCAGCAGAGACGATGGATCTGGTTGTTGTCAGGGGTGTGATGCAGGAGAGCGGCTGTGAGAAGATAAAACATTCAGGTTTTCTGGTAAGAAAACGAGTTTTTGTTGTTCAACACAGAAACAGGAAGAGAAATCTGAAGAGATGAAATGGTGACAAAACAAAGACATCAACCTGCTCCACCATGCAGCTCTCAGATGTTTCTCTGCTGCGTGGTGGCCGCCCAGGACCCAGAGCAGGTAGTCAGGACCACCACCTGCTCCCTAACCTCCAGGCTTCTGAGGAATGAACAAAACCACAGAAACTTTAATATCTTTAGAATTTTACCTTTCATTTTGTTTTACTTGTTTAGAAAATACTTTAATAAAATAGATTTAGAACATTTTTATTTGAAACAAACATGATTTTCTCTCCTCAAACAACATAGATGAAGATCAACTTATTAAAGTAACAGAGCAGGTTCCTGCTCCTCCGCCCTGCTGGCTGAAAGTGGAATTACAACTGTCGTAAACAACCCTGCTGCAGCCTGCTGTAGCTAGCGCTAACAACGAGCTAATGCTAAAACGAGCCATCTAACACTAAAATAAACCACGAAGTAAAAAGATCCACACTGTTGGACAAAATTTATTATTACTTACAAGTCCAGCAGCAACAAAGCCAGGTCACCATCAGTCATGATTTTCTAGCCTCCTTTAGCTCCCTCAAGCTAGCGTAGGCCGCGCCGATGTTCACTCTGGTTTTAGCTCTTTGCTTCACCTCCAGAGACATTATTCTGTTACTTTTACTTCCAGGCTCCGCCATGATGCCAACAGAAAAAGCAAACTTCTTTTTCTTCTTCTTGTGCTTTTAATGTACGATCAGCGAACTGAAAATGCTAACTGCTAGCATAACAGCTAAGAGCCGTAAAGCAGGTACAGAGCTCCCCCTATAGGACACCTACCCGCTCCACAAAACTATCCAGTGTGGTTTTTGGTCAGCAGAGGGCTGCAGAGTGGTGTCAGATATGAAACTGGTCAAGTTTCTAACTCAACAATCACTGAGATCAACGTTAAAGCTCAAAGTTTTAAACACTATCTAGTGTTACTTTAACATGGAGGAGGAGATCATCAGGGCTTCCCACCTGAGAGGCAGGCGGCCCAACTCCGACACACCTGGAAGAGATGATTTAATCACAGCTTGGAGGAGAGCTGGTGGAGGATGAAGAGGAGGAGAGTCCTGAACAAAGTGGTAGGAGGACAGCAGAGGAGCAGCTGTGGAGGAATCAGACACACGTTTGACATCCTGCTTTTATCTTCTCAGATGAAATGAGGCTCTGATCCAGGCAGACGAGCCGAACAGAAGCAGCTTTGATTCCTCATCTAGGATCAACGTTTAGTTATTTGTTCATTTGAATCATTAATGGTTACTATATTTGAGTGTTTTTTCTGTTTCACTTTTAATTATCAAAGGTTTTAGATTTGTTATCTCTGATCTACTTTACCCCCCCCCCTCCCCAACAGCTGACTGTAACCCCAACGTCACCCTGGAAGCATCAGCGGCGCGGCAGCAGAACGCTTTACTCGCTGAACGGTCACTCCACCGTTCTCCTCACTGGACTCTCCAGATCCCTCGAGACTTCACGGTTTGTTTATGCCATCCACCTTTAAACCAATAAGAAGGAAATCACGTGTGACATCACTGTGTGATGTCATATATAATGTTGTTCCTCTCCACTGCCAGGATTAAAGCCATGAAAAACACACCGCTGCACTTCTCGAACGATGCAGTAAGTAAACAAGCCGTGAGGTCACACGTATAGACGTAATCTACATAGATATGAAATCACATCGCTGCAATAGACTTTTATTGTGAAAATTACTGGACGCTTTACACTGAAATCATGTGTCATTTCCTGTCTAGCCCTATGGTAACTGCAGAAATGGACGCATCCCAGAAGTGGCTCGTGGCAAAAATAGAACTGGATCCTATTTTTAGCGCTTCTGGGACACGCCTAAACATTTCCGTGTCACAGCTGGTTTGAATCACCCACACAGACTATAATGGGTTCTATTTGAGCAGCGACGGTCCGCTGCCGTTGATGCTTCCAGTGTGAAGTAGGGGTTAGGGAACAGACCCACTGGCAGAACATAAGCGGGTCAGAACCTTGGTGCTGCTAACACGACCAGCTGGTGTTTATGGATCCTGGTCCTGTGTAGCTGCTGATCACTGCTGTTTAATAAACAACATTCACAACTGTCTCCCTGCACCGTGATCCTACAGGAACTGTCTCCCTGCACCGTGATCCTACAGGAACTGTCTCCCTGCACCGTGATCCTACAGGAACTGTCTCCCTGCACCGTGATCCTACAGGAACTGTCTCCCTGCACCGTGATCCTACAGGAACTGTCTCCCTGCACCGTGATCCTACAGGAACTGTCTCCCTGCACCGTGATCCTACAGGAACTGTCTCCCTGCACCGTGATCCTACAGGAACTGTCTCCCTGCACCGTGATCCTACAGGAACTGTCTCCCTGCACCGTGATCCTACAGGAACTGTCTCCCTGCACCGTGATCCTACAGGAACTGATTTACAGTTTTTCTCGATTGCTAAGACACATTTCTTGAAAGCTGCTCTCCCTTTCTCTAACTTGTGAACACAAAACCCAATTTTCAAGCTAAACTTCAGACTCTTCTTGCAAAACCAAACTTTCACCTCAAAACAGTTCAATTCGTGCTCAAAACTGAACTATGGTGTCCAATCGTGCCCCGAGTCAATCACAATGACAGTCACTACTGAACAGTCACTAAACACTACGTAGAAAAATAGAAAACACAATGGTCAGGACATGAAGCTGCAGAAATAAATGTTTATTGCTCACTGTAGGTGAAATGCATGTTGCAGAACAAAAATATCTGTGCATTTAGCACTTGTACAAAAAGACAAAACACAAATCTTACAGTATGTTTTTGACACTTGTGTACAGTAAGCCCATATACTAAAAATAAAGTACAAAAATATACAAATACTACTGTAAGTGCAAAGAGCAAAGATTCCAGTACTACAGGTTGGCACATTATCCAGACACATTCAGTGTTGATTATGTAGTGATAGACTGTAGTGGCCTAAATCACTTTTTCTGTATCACTGACTAAACTAGATCTATTGAATACATCTATAAGGATGAAGCACTGAGTATGTTCCCTCACATCATTAGACACAAGTGTGATCCATTTTTAGTTGTTGTGTTCAAGTGGTGACACCAGTGCTTTACTTGTGATTGACGTTTGTCACCTGTGCTCACCATTATGCAGCACAGGTGTATCACAATGAAAATGTGTTGGCAAGTGGTGTCTAAACAGGTGAAACGTGCTGATGGTTTGATTCAATCAGTGGGTTCAAGCAACTGAGCCTTTGGCTCAGACAACAGGGTTTAGTGTTTTAGCTACTGAGAAAAACTGTAATAACTTTGATGTTCTGCTAGAACAAAAAAATAATAGATAAACAAAACCAGTACCCTTTGAGTGATGGTGCTGCTGTGACAAGTGAATTTCCCCACTGTGGGATCAATAAAGTCGATTCTATTCTAGTATCTGACTAGGCTCAGTATCAGAGCAATAATAATAAAAATGTAATAAATGAAACATTTCAGAGTTGCTCCAACATATTCCTGTGTGTGTGTGTGTGTGTGTGTGTGTTTTATCTGTAGACAACACCTCCATCAGTGCAGATGCACACCATCAGCTGTGAACTGAGCTGTGAGGAGCTCGATGGAAACAACACTATTACACACTTTAATGATCACACACACACACACACACACACACACACTGAGCTGAACTCACCTGCAGAGACACAAAATGAGTCATTTTGGGTCTTTAAA
>SSNS01000149.1:398990-401490 GCA_006937985.1 Aphyosemion australe | reverse complement strand
CAGGTCAGACTAGTTCTACCGTCTAAAGAGTAAAACAGTTGGTTCTTTTCTGTCCTGCTGATCCTGAATCAGAGGAGTGAACAAACACACTCAGGTCACACAAACACACCGTTAGTTCACGCTCCTGCTGCTCTTCTTCTTCTTCTTCTTTGGTAGCTGCTTGATGGAGTCTTCAGAGGACGAGGCAGCTGGTTTGTCTATAATGGACTCTTCTGGCTCTGCAGATGGTCCACTCATCTGCTGCTGCTGGACCTTCTCTTCTTCCACTGGGAGTACTGGCTCGACCTCGCCTGTCGCCTCCTGGATCTCGGTCTTTGGTGCTTCTGGTTCCTGCTCATTCTTTGTTCTGTTGGGTTCTGGTGTCGGTTCTACAGGCCTTTGGAGGTCTTTATCTGCTCTGGCTTGCTGCACCTTCTCCACTTGGACTTGGCTCAGAACCTCTCTGACTTCTGGACTTGTCTTGATAGTTTCTGAGCTTGTACCCTCAGGTGTTGGACCTTCAGGTGTTGGACCTTCAGGTGAAGGACCTTCAGGTGTTGGATCTTCAGGTGTTGGACCTTCAGGTGAAGGACCTTCAGGTGAAGGACCTTCAGGTGTTGAACCTTCAGGTGTTGAACCTTCAGGTGTTGAATCTTCAGGTGTTGGACCTTCAGGTGTTGAACCTTCAGGTGTTGGATCTTCAGGTGTTGAACCTTCAGGTGTTGGATCTTCAGGTGTTGGACCTTCAGGTGTTGGATCTTCAGGTGTTGGACCTTCAGGTGAAGGAACCTTGGGTTCTGGAGTCTCTGTCGGAGCCTCAGATGGATTTCTAAGTTCCTCTTTGATGGTTTTTGGAAAATCAGATTCTGCTGTTGCTGATTTTGGATCCTCCACCTGATCAGAAACTGGAACCAGAACTTCTTTGACCTGAGTTTTGGTTTTAAACTGGACAAACGCCGAGACCATCATGTCTTCTACTGGGTCTAACTCTTCCTTCTGTTCATTTTCTTCGTTGTCATCTGGCGTAGCTAAGAGCGACGCAGCAAACTTCTCCAGCTTGGCCTGCTCCTCCTTAAGGCGGACAATGTTTTCCGTCAGGACCGGGTCCTCCTCCTGGAGCTCCTGGATCTCTTCTGGATCCAGGAGTGGGGGTGGGTCACAAGGGTCGCTGTTTCCTGTAAGGCTGGAGATCTTGGACGGGAGGTTGGCGCTGGAGTGACGTACTTCTTTTATCTTCTGGTAGAGAATTTTCCTTTCCTCCTGTAGAACACGACACAACTTTTCCAGCTTCTGGATCTTCAGAACAAACAGATCATACTCTCCTGCTTTCTCTGTTCTCTAGAATAGGAGAAGAGGAGGAACCAGAGAGAAACCGTGAGATAGGTGGTGAACGGCGGTGGGATGTACGAGCTCCTCCCAGGAATGGTGTCTGACTTGGTGGTCACATGATGTCATTGTGTCCAACCCACCTCCTGAATCATGTCCGTCAGAGCCTTGTTGCAGTTCTCAAACCGGGTCTTCCAGAGGTTCGACTCTTTCTCCACCTTCTTCATTTTCTCTGTCATCTAAACCAAAACATCAGAAAACGAATGAAGAACAAAGATCTCCCTAAACCACGAGAACAAGAACCTCCACCTACGTTGTCCATCTCCTTCTTGAAACGGATGTAGATCTCGTTGCTCTTGGCCAACGTTTCCTGAAACTCGTCAAACTTCTGACCGTAGAGGGTGAGCTGGAGGCGGAGACACAGAAGTCAGAACCACGCGGAGGCGGACATCATTACCGTTAAACTCTTCAATAAACTAAAACTTCATCTTTAGCAGAAAACAAGTTTTCACTCGTCTAAAAGGACCGGAGCTGCTAAACGTCTATGAAACCTGTTGGAGTCCTTGAGCTGAAGCTTCTGCTCCTCTTGGCCTCATGAAGAGATCATAAAGATCTGCTTCCTTAAATTCTAACAACCTGAGTCAGAAAGCAGATGAAGTCCTCGGATCTCCTGATCCCTCCTGTTCTGGTGAAGCTCATCCTGGACTAAAAGTCGGATGTTTTCCTGGTCGTGCGTTAACATGTGACCTGATTCTGACCGTCTACCTGTCCTGGTGCTCCTCATGTCTCTGTGAGTATTCACCTGTGCCTGCATGACAGTCGCCTGCTCTGTGAGTGTCTTAGCCTGCAGCTTCCACTCAGCAGCCTGAACCAGTAACTGGTTAGAAGAGAACAAACACAGGTGCGTTACAGGTGAGTCTTTACCTTCTTCTTCATGGCCAGCTCCTGCTCCTTCATAGCGAAGCATTTCTTTGTTTTGTCAATAGCCTCCCTAAGCAACTACGGCAACAGAGACGGGACACAGTCAGACAGGTGCTGCGTCACTGACCACAGACATCAGGGTTCTGGGTTAGGGTTAGGGTTCTGACCCGACGTTGGGCTGAAGGGTTAGGGTTAGGGTTCTGACCCGACGCTGGGCTGAAGGGTTAGGGTTAGGGTTCTGTAGGGTTCTGACCCGACGCTGGGCTGAAGGGTT
>SSNS01000149.1:368682-398965 GCA_006937985.1 Aphyosemion australe | reverse complement strand
AGGGTTAGGGTTCTGACCCGACGCTGGGCTGAAGGGTTAGGGTTCTGTAGGGTTCTGACCCGACGCTGGACTGAAGGGTTAGGGTTAGGGTTCTGTAGGGTTCTGACCCGACGCTGGGCTGAAGGGTTAGGGTTAGGGTTCTGTAGGGTTCTGACCCGACGCTGGGCTGAAGGGTTCTCTTAACGTGTGATAAACTTTAGACATACACATAAAACAGCATAGCAGTGACATCAGAGGGGGGTTCGGTCAGAGTTAGTTTATGATAAATTAAGTCTTTTATTGTGAAGCTGAGGGGAAAACATTTGTTTTCTTACTTTTTATTGTTTTATTTGAGTGTTTTCTGCATCTCAGGACCCTAACCCTAACCCTAACCCTAACCCTAACCCTAACCCAATCTGAAATCCAGGACTGAGAATCGGCTGAAAAAGCTTCAACACTTCTGTGATTTTGTCCGATAATCATCAGGATTCCCTTAGGGTTAGGGTGAGAGTGAGCCGCTCGGATTAGACCTTTCCACCGACCGTGCAAGTGTCGTGTAACGTCAGTGAAGCCGCTGCTATCGTGGACGGGTGCGTTTCCACCGACCGCGTAAGTGTCGTGTAACGTCGGCGAAGCCGCCGCTATCGTGGACGGGTGCGTTTCCACCGACCGCGTAAGTGTCGTGTAACGTCGGCGAAGCCACCGCTATCGTGGACGGGTGCGTTTCCATCGACCGCGTCAGTGTCGTGTAACGTCGGTGAAGCCGCCGCTATCGTGGACGGGTGCGTTTCCACCGACCGCGTAAGTGTCGTGTAACGTCGGCGAAGCCGCCGCTATCGTGGACGGGTGCGTTTCCACCGACCGCGTAAGCGTCGTGTAACGTCGGCAAAACCGCCGCTATAGTGGACGGGTGCGTTTCCACCGACCGCGTAAGTGTCGTGTAACGTCGGCAAAACCGCCGCTATCGTGGACGGGTGCGTTTCCATCGACCGCGTAAGTGTCGTGTAACGTCGGCAAAACTGCCGCCATCGTGGATGGGTGCGTTTCTGTTGACCACGAAACGTCGCGTTTTGGACGCTCTGCTAAATTTATGCTTCCAGAACGCGTCAACCTCAGCAGTTTAGATCGGGCCAGACAGGAAGTCCAGGAATGCAGTGTCAAACGGAACATTTCAAAATAAAAGTCCCGTCAGATTTCCAGTTGCTTTTGAAAAAGTTCATCATTAGCTGTGAAACGTCTGTGGCCGAGGTCAACGGAACAGAAGGTAAACCTCGGGCCTTTTTGGACACGTGCTGCTGCTGAAATCTATGGGGTTCCGAATGTGCCAAAAATGTGTCCTTGGATTCTGCTGCATTGTGGAGTAATTGTCTTCTCGTGTTGTCACGTGATGTTGTCTAGTCTGTTGTTACACTCTGTCGACCCGTGATGTCAACAACAGACTAGACAACAGCATGTGTCGACAGAGCTCCGGTGGCCTAGTGGTAGAGTGTCCGCCCTGGGACTGGGAGATCAGGGTTCGATTCCCGGTCGGGTCATACCAAAGACTTTGAAAAAAAGACAACAGCATGTGTCGACAGAATGTAACAACAGCATGTGTCGACAGAGTGTAACAACAGCATGTAACGACAGACTAGACAACAGCATGTGTCGACAGAATGTAACAACAGCATGTGTCGACAGAGTGTAACAACAGCATGTGTCGACAGAGTGTAACAACAGCATGTAACGACAGACTAGACAACAGCATGTGTCGACAGAATGTAACAACAGCATGTAACGGCAGACTAGACAACAGCATGTGTCGACAGAGTGTAACAACAGCATGTAACGACAGACTAGACAACAGCATGTGTCGACAGAGTGTAACAACAGCATGTGTCGACAGAGTGTAACAACAGCATGTAACGACAGACTAGACAACAGCATGTGTCGACAGAGTGTAACAACAGACTAGACAACAGCATGTGACAACAAGGCTGGACAACAAAATAAGACAAATCAGGTAAAACCAACACCTGACAACAACTTATAACAACATCACGTGACAACATGAGAAGACAATACAGTGGAAATACACTGGAAGACCATAACATTACAGCAATGCAGAACAATTTAATAAAACAGATGATGTTAAATGTCATGACATGTTACTCCACAATGCAGCAGAATCCAAGGACACATTTTTGGCACATTCGGAACCCCATAGAAATCAGGCGCGGCGTTTTAGTTCTCTTTTATTTTGTCCTCGCCTGACCAGCTGTGTGGGACGTTGTCGCTGGCGTTTTGTGTCGCTCTCGGTGGGCGGGAGCTGGAGGGTAAAAGGTTATGTCGCGCATCGCTGATGCATCTAGTGGAAAGGCTGGGTCAGAAAACGTTGATTTAGCTGATTTTATTATGTTAGTCAGTAAAAGGACGATTCTCATGATCCTAAAGTCAGTGTCATGATGGCGTGTTGGTGTAGAAACTCACGTATTCTTTCTCCCGTTTGTGTTTTTCCTCGGCCTCGGCTAGCAGAGCGTTAGCCTGCTGGAGCTTAGCCTCAGTCAGTTTGTGCTGGAGGTCTCGGTGCTTGTTGATCTTCTCCAGACTCTGCAGGAAGTCGAGCAGATGACAGGTTGGACTTTGGTTTTTAAATGTTTTTCATTTATTTAGAACAGATTTTGGGTTTTTCCCCTGAGGGAGGTGGAGGTTAGAGACCCTAACCCTCCTAGTCATTAAGCTGCTAGTGTTAAACTGTTTACTCGTTGAGTAGCAACATTAAGATGTTTCTGCTGAGTGAGGTTCTGGTTCCTCCTGGGCCTCCTTACCTCCTCCCTCCTCTCGTACTGTGTCATGAGGCTCTCCAGCTTGTCTGTCAGGTTGGTGTTTTCACGGCAGAGGTTGTCGTTCCGAGCGCTGTGCTGTTCGATCTGAGCCTGGATCTCAGTCAGCATCTCCTGGAAGTGACACGTGATGTCCTTCCTCTTCTCCTCATCCTCCCTGCAGCGCTGCAGAGTCTCCTCCTGCAGGAGGTGAGAAGCATGAGGACAAGCTGCAGCCCGGTTAGAATAAAGTTACAGTGTGATACAAATGTTTAAAGAGCAAGTCACCCCAGGACGGCTTCTCTGCTGATCACCATATAGACGAGTGTGTACTAGTGCCGTAGACGCGTGTGGTCATCATTCTGGTGCATCGTATTTAGGGTAGAAATAAGAGTCAGCGCCCTCGTCAGGTCAAAAGTCTGCACTGCATTTAACAATGTTGCTGTTGGAAAATCTAAATGTCTGAGTTTAGTACAAACGTGACGCTAATGGGGCAGCAGTAGCTCAGGAGGTAGAGCGGGTTGTCCAGTAATCGGAAGGTTGCAGGTTCGATCCTGGCTCCAGCCAGAGAATGCTGCTGTGTGTCCTTGGGCAAGACACTTAACCCGCCCTGCCTGCTGGTGGTGGTCGGAGGGACTGGTGGCGCCAGTGCTCGGCAGCCTCGCCTCTGTCAGTGCGCCCCAGGGCAGCTGTAGCTACATCGTAGCTCATCCCCACCAGCGTGTGAATGTGTGTGTGAATGGGTGGATGACTGATTGTGTTGTGAAGCGCCTTGGGGGGTTGTAGAACCCTAAGAAGGCGCTATACAAATACAGACCATTTACCATAATGTGGCTGTTCAATTCAAGTTTTATACAAACGCTGTTGTTTGATGCTAATTCCACCGTCGCCTAAAAGGAACGTTTCTGTGTCCTTGGTGGCCAGTTGCACGTGTCTCTGGTTTACTCTGGTGCTGTCTTAGTTAAGTTTACATTTTCTCAGATTGAGCTAAAATGTTTGTTGTTATCCATCTATCTATCTATTCAATTCAATTCAATTTATCTCTATAGCGCCAAATCACGACCAGAGTCGTCTCAAGGCTCTTCACAAAGTAAACGTTCCAGTACAGTTCAGTT
Source organism: Aphyosemion australe (assembly GCA_006937985.1). Lineage (NCBI taxonomy): Eukaryota > Metazoa > Chordata > Actinopteri > Cyprinodontiformes > Nothobranchiidae > Aphyosemion > Aphyosemion australe. Next base: position 395,070 of record SSNS01000149.1, on the reverse strand, counting down.
CATTAAGCCAATCAGTAAAAAAGTTTCCTATATAAGGAACCCAGCAGATTGCATCAAGACACTGACTGTGTGTTGATACAATCCTCATACTAAGCAAGCATGTAGCGACAGTGGGAAGGAAAACTCCCTTTTAACAGGAAGAAACCTCCAGAGGATCCTGGCTCAGTATGAGCAGCCATCCGCTACGGCTCACTGGGGGTTGAGAAGACAGAGCAGACACACGCACCCCCCCCCACACACACACACCTATCTGTCTGTCTGTCTGTCTGTCTGTCTCTCTCACTCATATATAAGTGACCCAGAATGAGCTGAAATGGAAAACCGCCTCCTAACTTCTGTCTCTTGGAAAAAGGAAAGGTTTAGTGAAATCCGTTTGGAGCGACTTTGGTAGACGTTTATTCCTTTAAGTAGAGATGCTGAGAACACAAATATTTCTGTAATATTTGTTTGTTTTGGTCTTTTCCATCAGACTGCTCCCTATAGTAACGTTTAGAGCCGCCGTACCCTCATGGTGCTGTAGTACGCCTGCAGGTCTCTACACAGACTCTCCAGTTTGCTGCGAGCAGCGACGGCGCTGCGGTTCTCCGCCTGCAGCTGCTGTCGTTCCTCCATCAGGATGCAGAACTTCTGCTGTAGAAGGTTGAGCTTCTGCTCGTCGCTGCGCCTCAGCGCCGCCTGCAAACACACTCAGGTGTTACTGACAGCAGCATCTGAAGCGCATCAGACAGACTGAAGAACTTCTCACCAGGTCTGAGTATTTCCTGATCAGCTCCTCCACTTTCTCCTCCGGAGACGACAGATGGTTCAGGCTGTGTCTGATGAGAAGAGCTCCTGTGGAGGACAGGGACAGATGTTGGACAGAAGACTAAACCATCACCTGCTGCTGAAGGGTGGACCATCATGTTTTCCAGCTGATCAACATCAAGAAGCACCAAAAGGATCAGAAGCTCAGTGGGTTTAAAGCAGGTCCATCTGAGATTGTTGGGCTTTAAAGTTTCTGGATAAAACGTTGAAATCCTGCAGCTAAAACCAGTGAGCAGCCTCTTTTATCACCACGAAACGCCTCCAAAATAAAACCTACAGCCGTCTGAGTATAAACCAGATCACCTTAAACTCTCCTCTATAATCTAAACCTCAAAAATAAAAATGTGAAAAATGTAAACTTGCTGGTTTAATTGCTGGCGTAGACGTAAACATCTGGCTGCGTTTGTATCTGATCACCAGGTAAACATCTGGATGTGTTTATCTGATCACCAGGTAAACATCTAGATGTGTTTGTATCTGATCACCAGGTAAACATCTAGATGTGTTTGTATCTGATCACCAGGTAAACATCTGGATGTGTTTATCTGATCATCATGTAAACATCTGGATGTGTTTGTATCTGATCACCAGGTAAACATCTAGATGTGTTTATCTGATCACCAGGTAAACATCTGGATGTGTTTATCTGATCACCAGGTAAACATCTAGATGTGTTTGTATCTGATCACCAGGTAAACATCTAGATGTGTTTGTATCTGATCACCAGGTAAACATCTGGATGTGTTTGTATCTGATCACCAGGTAAACATCTGGATGTGTTTGTATCTGATCACCAGGTAAACATCTAGATGTGTTTGTATCTGATCACCAGGTAAACATCTGGATGCATTTGTATCTGATCATCAGGTAAACATCTGGCTGCATTTGTATCTGAGCATCAGGTAAACATCTGGATGTGTTTATCTGATCATCAGGTAAACATCTGGATGCGTTTGTATCTGATCACCAGGTAAACATCTGGATGCGTTTGTATCTGATCATCAGGTAAACATCTGGATGCGTTTGTATCTGATCATCAGGTAAACATCTGGATGCGTTTGTATCTGATCATCAGGTAAACATCTGGCTGCGTTTGTATCTGATCATCAGGTAAACATCTGGATGTGTTTATCTGATCATCAGGTAAACATCTGGCTACGTTTGTATCTGATCACCAGGTAAACATCTGGATGTGTTTATCTGATCACCAGGTAAACATCTAGATGTGTTTATCTGATCACCAGGTAAACATCTGGATGTGTTTGTATCTGATCACCAGGTAAACATCTGGATGCGTTTATCTGATCACCAGGTAAACATTTAGATGTGTTTGTATCTGATCACCAGATAAACATCTAGGTGTGTTTGTATCTGATCACCAGGTAAACATCTGGATGTGTTTATCTGATCATCAGGTAAACATCTGGATGTGTTTATCTGATCACCAGGTAAACATCTGGATGTGTTTATCTGATCACCAGGTAAACATCTGGATGTGTTTATCTGATCATCAGGTAAACATCTGGATGTGTTTATCTGATCACCAGGTAAACATCTGGCTGCGTTTGTATCTGATCACCAGGTAAACATCTGGCTGCGTTTGTATCTGATCATCAGGTAAACATCTGGCTGCGTTTGTATCTGATCATCAGGTAAACATCTGGATGTGTTTATCTGATCATCAGGTAAACATCTGGATGTGTTTATCTGATCACCAGGTAAACATCTGGCTGCGTTTGTATCTGATCACCAGGTAAACATCTGGCTGCGTTTGTATCTGATCATCAGGTAAACATCTGGCTGCGTTTGTATCTGATCATCAGGTAAACATCTGGATGTGTTTATCTGATCATCAGGTAAACATCTGGATGTGTTTATCTGATCACCAGGTAAACATCTGGCTGCGTTTGTATCTGATCACCAGGTAAACATCTGGCTGCGTTTGTATCTGATCATCAGGTAAACATCTGGCTGCGTTTGTATCTGATCATCAGGTAAACATCTGGATGTGTTTATCTGATCATCAGGTAAACATCTGGATGTGTTTATCTGATCACCAGGTAAACATCTGGATGCGTTTGTATCTGATCATCAGGTAAACATCTGGATGCGTTTGTATCTGATCACCAGGTGAACATCTGGATGCGTTTGTATCTGATCACCAGGTGAACATCTGGATGTTCTCCAGTCTGGAGTGAAAAGTTCAGTTTGGATTTCCACAAACAAACAAAACCAGATTTAATTCTGGAAGCTTCCCAAACAACAAGAGAAAACCGTCAGTATTAAATCCTGCATGAGTGAACGTTTGTTTGTTTTTTTATTTGTGGCCTAAAGTGCAGAAGCAGATGTTTTCTTGGTTCTGACTTCCTGGTTGTATCTGAATGTTGGGATTGTCTGGAAACAAACAGATAAAAACTAGAATAAACTCAGGATGCTTACTGACAGCATCGTCTCACCCGTTTCCATGGCAACAGGGTCACCTCTGCTCTCCATCGGTTCCATCTCTCCATCAACCGTCTGCATTCAAAACAACAGCAAAAGTTTCCTCTTATTTCCATGTGATTGTGGGAAGGTTGTGACACCCGTCGACCCATTTGACCCACCGGTTTGTTCTGGAAGCTGTCTGCAGGACCGTGAGTCCTGATGATGTCCTCTAGCCGCTGGCTGAACTCCAGCATGGGGTCAAAGGTCACCGAGGTGGAGGAGGCTGCTGCTTCGTGGACCTCTGAGCTCTCTGCTTCCAGGGAGGAGGCCTGGTCAGGTTGGGATGGCACCAACAGCTCGGCTGCTTTCAGCGACGTCTCCATCCTCAGAGATCCTGATGGAACCAGGAGAACCAGTCAGACATTACTAAACGAGTGCAGAGCAGATAGTTCACGAGGATCAAGCAGAACAGGCTCTCTGGTTTAGCCTCAGCCTGAAGAATGTTCCCACTTAGACCAGGATGAACACTGGGATCAAACCACTCCGGCCCGATCCCAGCTCTGGGATCTGGTCGTGGTGGGGGGTTGTGTCCCCATCATCAGTCACTTCCTGGTAGTCTGAGTCCAGATCTGAGGCAACACGACGGCTGTTCCTGGTATGTCATCTGTCAGGTTTAAATTTAGTCTCTCTCTCTCTCTCTCTCTCACTCACACGCTCTCTCTCTCTCTCAAAAACAGCTGCTGGAGGTTCATCTATTCTGAGCGCCTCCAAATATGGTCAATTGGTCTGCTCAGGCCACTAGGGCGCACACACACACACACATTCTGAACACCAGCATTTACCTGCTTTACATCAACCTCTACCTGCTGCTCTGACCCCTTGACCCCAAACTTGAGCCAGACCTGGAGCCGAAGATAGGCTCCGCCATCAACATTATCCAACCAATCGCAGGCCCTCCTTCAGAATCTCAACATGTTGACCCGTTAACAAAATAAACAAGTCTGTTTAACCTGATCTAATGAATCTGATCTAATTAACCTGATCTAATAAACCTGATCTAATAAACCTGATCTAATGAATCTGATCTAATTAACCTGATCTAATAAACCTGATCTAATAAACCTGATCTAATGAATCTGATCTAATAAACCTGATCTAATTAACCTGATCTAATAAACCTGATCTAATTAACCTGATCTAATAAACCTGATCTAATAAACCTGATCTAATGAATCTGATCTAATTAACCTGATCTAATAAACCTGCTCTAATAAACCTGATCTAATGAATCTGATCTAATAAACCTGATCTAATTAACCTGATCTAATAAACCTGATCTAATTAACCTGATCTAATAAACCTGATCTAATTAACCTAATCTAATAAACCTGATCTAATTAACCTGATCTAATTAACCTGATCTAATGAACCTGATCTAATAAACCTGATCTAATGAATCTGATCTAATTAACCTGATCTAATAAACCTGATCTAATGAATCTGATCTAATAAACCTGATCTAATAAACCTGATCGAATTAACCTGATCTAATAAACCTGATCTAATGAATATGATCTAATCAACCTGATCTAATGAATCTGATCTAATAAATCTGATCTAATAAACCTGATCTAATAAACCTGATCTAATAAACCTGATCTAATGAATATGATCTAATAAACCTGATCTAATAAACCTGATCTAATAAACCTGATCTAATGAATCTGATCTAATAAACCTGATCTAATTAACCTGATCTAATGAACCTGGTCTAATAAACTTGATCTAATAAAACTGGTCTAATAAACTTGATCTAATAAACCTGATCTAATGAATCTGATCTAATAAACCTGATCTAATTAACCTGGTCAAAATAAACCTGATCTAATGAACCTGATCTAATGAATGGAGAATCCAAACAAAGGTCAGATATTTGTCCCTAAATGGGTTTTAGATCTCCTGTTCCAGTCAGGCTTTTTACTGTAACTGTAACTTTTACTGTAACATTTCTGCATTTAAATCCTAAAGTGTGAAGGTTTAGAGCTGAAGATGGAACCAGAGGAACCCAGATTTACATAAAAAATAACCGTCTTAACCTGATAATAAACATAATTAAACCAATTCTCAGAGTCCTACACACGTTTATATCATTCATGTCAGGAAAGTAATTAAAAAACATTAGGAAACTAAAAAAAATAGAATTAGAGGAGGAGAACTTACTGTGAGCGGTGTGGAGACGAAGAGGAGGTGAAGAGGAGCAAACAGGAGAGAGGGGAGGGGGGGGGGTCCTGCTGACAGGACGAACAACAGCTGATCCCCAAAATAACCTGAGAGGATCAACTCAGTGTGTGTGTGTGTGTGTGTGTGTGTGTGTGTGAGTGTGTGTGTGTTAAATAAATCTGACTACTCAAAAGGAGATTTGACAGTTTTAAACTCGTGTTGTCAGTGAACGCATCACAAGTTCCAGTAACAACAGATGAGAAGTTTCCTGGCATAAAAACTGTGTCTGTGTCCCCAGAGGACAGGACCAGCTGTGTCCAGATGTGTGCAGTAAGACACTTGACTCAACACCAGGACCAGGAGATCCTGAAGCAGCTCTGGTGATACTACAGACTGACCAGATGGTGGCAGCAGAGAGCCACCAGGATGCTGCAGCAGAAACACAAACCTTAGTTTATGTATAAAATTATACATGTATTACAAATTATATATACACTGCTCACAAAAATGAAAGGAACACTTTAAAGAAACACATTAGATGCATCAGATCTCAATATGAAGTTGGATATCTATACAAATAACGACAGGGCAATGTCTTAGGAACAAAAGGATGCCAAGTCTTTTAATGGAAATAAAAGTGTTCAGCCTACAGAGGGCTCAATTGTGTAGACACCCTAAAATCAGAGTGAAATGAAGACATGGCAGGCTAGTCCATTATTTCAAAAACTTCATTTCTGCAACTCAAAATGCTTTTCAGTATCTTGTGTGGCCCCCACGAGCTTGTGTGCATGCTTGACAACGTCGGGGCATGCTCCTAATGAGACAACGGATGGTGTCTTGTGGCATTTCCACCCAGATCTGTGTGAGGGCATCCCTGAGCTCTTGTACAGTCTGAGGAGCAACCTGGCGCCGCCTAATGGACCCAAACATAATGTCCCACAGATGTTCTATTGGGTTTAAGTCAGGGGATCGTGAAGGCCATTCAATTGTTTCAATTCCTTCATCCTCCAGCTACTGCCTGCATACTCTTGCCATATGAGGCCGGGCATTGTCGTGCATTAGGAGAAAACCAGGACCTGCTGCATCAGCGTAGGGTCTGACAAAGGGTTCAAGGATTTCATCTGGATACCTTATGGCAGTCAGAGCACCATTTCCTAGGCAGTAGAGGTCTGTGCGTACCTCCATGGATATGCCTCCCCAGACCATCACTGACCCACCACCAAACCTGTCATGTTGAACGACGTTGCAGGCAGCATAACGTTCTCCTTGTCTTCTCCAGACTCTTTCACGTTTATCACAGGTGCTCAGGGTGAACCTGCTCTCGTCTGTAAAAAGTACAGGGCGCCAGTGGCGGACTTGCCAATTCTGGTGTTCTTGAGCAAATGCCAGTGGAGCTCTACGGTGCTGGGCAGTGAGCACAGGGCCCACTACAGGACGTCGGGCCCTCAGGCCATCTTCATGAAGTCTGTTCCTGATTGTTTGGGTAGAGACATTCACACCAGTGGCCCTCTGGAGGTCATTCTGTAGGGCACGAGCAGTGCTCAGCCTGTTCCGCCTTGCACAAAGGAGCAGGTATCGGTCCTGCTGATGGGTTGTGGACCTTCTACGGCCCTGTCCAGCTCTCCGAGAATAACCGCCAGTCTCCTGAAATCTCCTCCATGTTCTGGAGATTGTGCTGGGAGACACATTAAACCTTCTTGCTGCAGCACGTGTGGATGTGCCATCCTGGAGAAGTTGGACAACCTGTGCAACTTCTGTAGGGTTAAGGAATCGCCTCATGCTGCCAGTAGAGATAATTACTCAAGCCAAAACTAGCACGAGTGGAAAACCAGCCAAAAAAGATCAAGAGGGAGAAACTTGAAATGACCTCCACATGTTAAACCAGTCCTGTTTTGAGGGTTTTGTAATTGTTGCCACTTTAGTGCACCTGTCGTTAAGTCCATGAACACCAATACAGCTGAAAGTGATGAACAATGCCCTCAGCTGCTGAATCAACCAGAAAATTATCAGACAGGTTTCATTGATTTCATGCCAGGCCCAATAAAAAAGTGTTCCTTTCATTCAGTGGATATATACATACATATACACACTATATATATATATATATATAGTGTGTATATATATCTATATATATAGTATATATATATATTGTGTATATATGTATGTATATATATATATATACATACATATATACACATATATATATATATTGTACCTAAGGTTTGTGTTTCTGCTCATGTTGTTTATTAGCAGCAGAATCCGGTTAGAGCTACTTGAACGTATCTGTTTGCTCTGGTTCTTCTCCTGTCTTCTGTTCTTGTGTGTTTTTCTTTCTCCGCTCTAGTTTGTCGTCTTTAACGTGTTTTTATTTATTCCTTGTCGGTGAGTTTTCTCTCCGTGAACGTCCTCTATTGTCCGTCTTGTTGCTGGTGCGTTTAGAGGAAGTGTTATCAGGCTGCAGCACTTGTCACTTTCGTCTACGTGAACAGAATCCCGACGCTCCGGGTTGAACGGGAAAACTCAGGACGTTAATGAGCAGCGGATTAGCCTCGAGCTGCAAAGTACAACCAGGAAGAAAATACAGAAACAGAAATCAAATCATTTTAACACATGTATGACATCTTTTAGATGCTGCAGAAAGAAGCTGCTGAATAAACCTCTGCTGCACTTGGACCAGCAGAGCCCTCAGCCTGGATCAGAAAGACCTGGACGGAGCCGAGACAGGGCCGAATGTTTAGATTATTGAAAAAAAAAACTTTGAAATTGAAAACATAAAAGTTAGAAACTGAATGTCAAATTTTGAACTTGCAATTTGAAAACACAAAACAATGAATTCCAAATAAAATGAAGTAAAACTACAAATTTTAATTCAGGTCAGTTTTTTAATTAAACTTTATTTTCCAAAATGGTTCAAGTGAAGGCAACTGGACTGGTTTCTACTCATCTGAGGAGCTATGTCTATTCTGACTGGAATATGGGAGGGTCAAGCTTATAACCTGTAGCTGTCTGTTGTTGCTTAATGGGCAGAACCTACCTATGAATACCCTCCTCCCTACCTCCTGTGGAGTTGTTGATGTCATTAAGACCTATTGTGTTGGAGTCGTCGTGTTGATTAGATGCAGGAGGGCGTGACCTGGACTGAAACTGTTCTGGAATTAAGCAGCATTGTAGGTGCTGGAAAGGTGAAACCTGAGGCCTCCTCCTCTGTTTAACGTCGGACGTTCCCGTTGGACATCGATGGCTTCCTTCACTCCTCTCTCAAACCATCTATCTTCTCTGTCCAGGATGTGGACTTTGTCATCCCGTGATTTTCTTCTTGTCACCAAGTGGTTACAAGTAGAAATACTGCATGCAGCTCTAAACCTTCAGCAGCATAAACTTTATTTTAAAATTTTTGTTAGATTCAGTTTCAGGTTTTAAGTTTTAAGTTCAAATTCTTTTTTTCACTTTTAGGCCAGTTTTTACACTTTCAAGTTAGTTTTCCTTTCAGATTCAAAATTTGCCTCTGATTTGACAGGAGTGGGCGGGGAAACATGATTGACAGCCAACAGCAGGCCTGGAGGGTCCACCCACTTCATGTTGCATTCATTAACTGTGGGAACTTCAACAACTTCAAGGACCAGGGCTGGGCACCCCCTGCTGCAGATGCAGCACCAATCCACCTGTCGATCTCACGCTCCACCCTTCCCTCACTCGTGAACAAGACCCCGAGATACTTGAACTCCTCCACTTGGGGCAGGACCTCGTCCCTGACCTGGAGAAGGCATTCTACCCTTTTCCGACTCAAGACCATGGTCTCGGATTTAGAGGAGCTGATTCTCATCCCAGCTGCTTCACACCCGGCTGCGAACTGCTCCAGCGAAAGCCGGAGATCACGTTCTGATGAAGCCAACAGGACCACATCATCTGCAAAAAGCAGAGACCTGATCCTTAGGCCACCAAAACGGATCCCCTCACCACCTTGGCTGCACCTAGAAATCCTGTTCATAAAAGTTATGAACAGAATCACAGGGACCTAACAGTCCGTATCAAGGGGCCTGGTACCCCATACTCCCAGAGTACCCCCCACAGGGCCCCCCACAGGGCCCCCCGAGGGACGCGGTTGAACGCCTTCTCCAAATCCACAAAACACATGTAGATTGGTTGGGCGAACTCCCACGCACCCTCCAGGACCCCTAAGGGTATAGAGCTGGTCCAGTGTTCCACGGCCAGGACCAAAACCACATCCTCCTGGGTCCGAGGTTCCTAAAATAAATGTCATGTTGATCTGGAGTGTTGTGTAGTTTGGGAAGGGCGAGGTGGTGTTTTCTACCGTTGGGTTAGTTTAGCAGCTCAATCCTAAACTTTAATCCTACTAGAAAATACAGGAACGGTGTTTTAGTCCAGCAGAACATTGAAACTGAGGGATGTTTCCGATCACGTGATCGGATCGGAGCATCCCAATTTAAACTTTATTATTATTTCCACATAGACATCTGATATGTGTGTTTTCATGTGGAGGAGCTAGCTGAGGCTAATGCTAGCCCACTTCCTGTCTGGGTTTGGTTCTGGTCACGCTCCACCTCCTGGATCAGAGACGTTGTTCTGCTGCACCTGTGTGTTTGTTGCCTCACCTGCAGCGTACCTGTCCCCCCCGACCCAGGATCAGTCCTGCCAGCTGATCTTTGATCAGATAAATCAGGCTGTAACGCTTGAATGATGCCTCGGTTCAGGGATCACTATTTGGCAGGAAGTCTGTTTGTTTGGAAGCTGAATAAAGGAGTGTTTTTAATTAGAACCTTTTGTTTGCCGGCCTTCGTTTGCTTTGGTTTAGGAACAAAAGCGCTCCGGTTTTCCCCTGCAGAGGAACGCTGCAGCGGCTCTTTTTCCTGTTTTCAGTCAGAGAAAAACTCAACGAGCTCTAATCAACCTGGTTTAATCACAAATATTCATGTGAATGTCAGAAAACAAGGAATTATCAGTAATCCTGCTGGGATTCTGCTCCGGTCTCGGCGGCGTTCCGGGTCCACTCAGGAGAGAACAGAGGAGAAAGATTTTTTCTCTTTGATTTTTAAGACTAAATATTAAGTTTAGGACATCTCAGGTAATTAACCTTGTTGGGCTGTTTAAATATTTCAGGATTATAGGATAATGACTCGGATCGATCAGAAAACGATGAAATCGTCCAAAAACCTTGATGTTGACCTGATTTAGTCACTTCCTGCTCTGTTGTTTTTCTTCTGGAATCACCTGCAGCTCACCTGAAGCTTCAGGTGTTTTACTAAACGCACACGATGACCCCCCCACCCCACGCCAGGGATGCGTCTCCATGTGGTTCCAGGTCAGGATGAATATTTCAGGACTCGTCTCCAGCTCTCAGACAGCTGATCCATCCCTGACTGAAGTGGAACTTCCTCGCGTGTCGGTGGGATCGCTGCAGCGCAGCTTTCCAGAGGAGACGCTCATCTGTCAGAGATCCTGATTTATTTAACTCCACAGCAGCGGAGAAAATCAAGTCACGGCACCAAGGTGCTCCCAGGCAGAGCAGGAGAAAATCAATTCTCTTTATGACTCCTTCTGCCCCGGATCCACAACCTGCACTAAAGAGGTGAGACGGATGTGAGGAGGACCTGCTGCTGCTACGCAAACCCAAAAGGTTGGGATTCCTGCAGTGTTCCCAGCAGTGTTTCCTGATCCAGCTGCCCAGTCAGAATGTCTTTTAGGTCCATGTTCCAGAGAAGAATCAGCCTGAGACCTCCTGGAGAAGACGTGGTTCTTCCCAAACCTCTGCTGGGATGAGGACCACAGCGGTCCAGTTCAGACCTGCAGCATCCGTTTGGATCTTGGTTTCAGAGGAACAGACCTAAACCACCACTCATCCTGGCCTGCTCTCAGAGGGGTGGGGCTTACAGGTGGGCGTGTCCTCAGCAGGCAGACTCATTAAAGCAGATGTTAGTGAGGGCAGCGGCTCCTCTGGAGTCTGATATGATGGAGGAGACACGGGCTGCGTCCAAATCCAGGGGTTGCATGCTCATGAGTACCCGTCCTCACTGGTCTCAGGAGAACGTGTTCTTCCGTGACCGCTTAGACCGGATGTTAACAGCTGTGAATGTGGACGTTCTAGCCTTAAATAAAAGTCCCGCCCCTACTCCTGTCACCTAGCAACTGCTTAAAGAAAATCTATTACAAAATATGGATCCACGATGCTGGATTATTCACGGTTAATTGTACACTGTAAACGCAAACTTTGATTCAACTCAAAAATATCTAGTTCACATTACTTAAAATTTTCTAAATTGTTAGAATTACTTGTTAATCCTGAGTTAGTTGAGCTGTTTCATGTCCTTTCTTATTGTAATTGTGTTTTTCAAGTCCAATCAGTACTTTCTACTTACACAAACTAAGTTCATATTACTTAAACACACGTGGAAGCAGCAGTGGGTGAGGTGCATTGTGGGTAGTCATTTTCTTAGCTATTTTGTTCTATTTTGGGGTGTTTATGCATGTTTATTGTGTGTGGGAGGTTGTGTTATGTTAAGTTGTGTGTTGTTCTAAGATATTGCATTGTTCAGTGTTGCAAAGGTGGGGTTATTTGTTTTGTCATTTTGGCACCATAAGTGAGAAGGAAGGTCTCAGGAATGGGACCACTGTGCCGTTCCTCTGTGTGTATTAAAGTGGTGGTTCACACTAAAGGCTCTGGTCTCAGTTTCCATGAGTTCAACACTCACTGACTTCCTGCAGTCACGTGGAGCATGAGGCTTGAGTTAGCTGCCATCTTTCAGTGTCTGCTTAAAAACAAGCTGACTTATATAAACGTGTGTTTTCATAATTATTTAAATTGTACCAAATTTCAAGTAAAACTCACTTATCTTGGCTGAGTATATTAAGTTATTGTAACTCAAAGTATTTAAGTTGTATCAACTTGATTTGAATGTAACTATACTGAGATTTATTAAGTAGTCTCAACTTCAAAAAAAGTACAGCTCACTCACATATAATAATTTCACTATACTTGCCACAATTAAGTTTGCTTACTTACTTTTCCCAAGGTAATCGGTTTCCTCAATATTTTCAAGTAAACGTAACTTGTTGGAATTTACAGTGTATCATTTATTTCATGATTTATGATTTACCAATGTTATGAACTGTAATGACGAACAAGAATACAAACACACATTACAGGCCTAATGAGAATGGGAAACGCCTAAAAACACAACCACTTCAGGCTTTTACTTTTTGTACAGTCAGATTTGAATAAACTAGTCGTCCTGCTGCTCTACTGCTGCGTGTCCCGTTTCTACAGAAATCAATCCCGCAGTGCATCACGGGAATTATGGAGGTGAGGAGACCACGGAGACTACACCGCACCCGTTCTCAAAATCGAGGAAAAGAAGAACGCATTTCAAGACCGCATTCTGAGCATTCTTGGAATTTGGACGGTCTTCGACGCGGCGCTGTGACGTCACTGGTCTTAAAATCCGAACTCATGAGCACGCAACCCCTGGATTTGGACACAGCCACGGTCTCTGCTGTGAGGTCACGCCGCTTAGGGAAGCTTCTGATTGGCTGATTGGGTCAGGTGGTTTATCTGCCGGTTCAAACCAAAGACTGTATATATAACGGGAACCATCATCCTTCATTTTTACCTCCGATGGTTCGCTGTCCTTCAGGGTTCATTCCTCCTGGATCCTGTTGACCTCTGACCCTACAGGTCCTCAAACTGGTGTGTGTGTGTGCACGTTTGTGTGTGTGTGTGTGTGTGTGTGTCTGTGCATGTGTCTGACTGTGTGCGTGTGTGTTTGTGCGCGTGTGTGTGGGCGTGTGTGCGTGTGTGTGTGTGCGCATGCGTGCGTGTATGAGTGTGTGTGTGCATGTCTGTGTGTGTGTGTGCATGTGTGTGTGTGTGTGTGGGTGTGTGTGTGTGTGTGTGTGTGTGTGTGTGTGTGTGTGTGTGTGTGGGTGTGTGTGTGTGTGTGTGTGTGTGTGTGTGTGTGTGTGTGTGTGTGTGGTGTGTGTGTGTGTGTGTGTGTGTGTGCATGTCTGTGTGTGTGTGTGGGCGTGTGTGTGTGTGTGTTGTGTGTGTGTGTGTCTGTGTGTGTGTGTGGGCGTGTGTGTGTGTGTGTGTGTGCGTGCGTGTGTGTGTGTGTGTGTGTGTGTGTGTGTGTGTGTGCATGCTTATGTGTGTGTGTGTGTGTGTGTGGGCGTGTGTGCGTGTGTGTGTGTGCGTGCGTGTGTGTGTGTGTATGTGTGTGTGTGACTCCATACCGACTCTGAGTTCAGCTCCATGAATAAAAGATGGAATCAGAATCTGAAGTGAGAGACAGATGCTGGAGGGAAGATACATAAACCCAGTTGGGTCACACACACACACACACACACACACACGCACACACGCACACACACGTCCACTGAGAGTTTTTATTCTGACATAATAAAAGTTGCCCTTTGGGACGGATCTCGGCTCAGGAGTGATTTATATTCTGAGCTCACCTGGATCAGCTGCTCAGGTGAACTTTAACAGCTTTTCTGATGAAGTTTTGAATCATTTTATATTTATTTTCTGGATCAAATCTCAAATTAAGAAATAATGATAAACAGCTGAACAACAAAGCTATTTCAGTCTGGAGGTGTGACATGTTTACTAGTTTACCATCAAAGTTCTGTGTCACCTTCACTAACGTCCTTTTCATTAATATTTCTCACTACAGTCTGTTCTAAATATTCCTGTTTTACATTTTTATATCCATGACCTGTGGTCAACGCTCCACAGGCACGTGGCGTCTTGAAATACCGTAGCTGTTTAGGGCCATACGAGATGAAACGCTCTGCGTTTGGCGTTCATGAAAGCTCTCCTCCCTCTAAACGTTGTGCGGGGGTGGCGCCGGTTCTCTCCGTGGCAGCCGTGCTGGTGTGGGGAAGTTCTGCTCCTTCCTCTTGGGCTGCGTGTCCTGCTCTAGCTGCATGTGATCACTGAATTAAAAGCTGGAAGTCGTTTAAAACTGTGGCGGCGCGCACGGCTGCGGGGAGAGGGGGACGAGTGAGAGGGAGACTCATCTGCTGCAAGTCACTGATCAGACCCGTTCTACATGGACAGAGGGCTCTGGGTTCCCTGACTGCAGGAAGCAGCAGGAACGCTGTGTGACCCCAGAAGTAGCTGTCAGTGTCTTCCCCCCCCCACAGCAGTGTGCTAACCGCCATGAGGACACATTACCTTTTTGATGCATGTGGGCTACCGTAGCTGCAATACCTACTCTGAACTGTGTGGTGCTAATGAGTCATGATTTTACCCGCCGGGGCTTTAACGCAGGTTCTGGAGTTCAGAACAAACAGAACTGTGGTTCAGCAGATACAGGCTTAGACCAGAAGCATCTTCTATATGTTGTCATGACAACATCATTCCTAATTCAGCTGGGTGTGATAGATGACCTGCTGCAGCAGCAAGCTGCATCTCCTGTCACCATGGTGACCACAACTGTCTGATGGGTGACATCACTGATGGGGAGGGTGTTTTTATTGAACAATAAAAGTGTTGCTCAGCCAATCAGGATGCAGCGTGTGGAGATGTGATCTGATGGAGAACATCTGAGACCATTTATCTGAAACAGGAGGAATAATCTGAAAGTCCAGCTGTGATCTTCATTTATGTCCAATAATCCTCCAGCCGGAGAGAACAAACGGGTTTGTACCTGGGTTTAATAAAGTTTCAGACATTTCAGTTGATCTTTGTTCATTCGTGTTGGAGGACCCTCCCTGCTGCTGACCCTTGACCTCTGGTTCCTCTGGTCATAATGATCTGGCACACCTAACAGGACTGAACGTATGGAAGCGTGTGTGTGTGTGAGTGTGTTTCTGATCCTTATTAACACGATTATTCTGAATCTGAATTATTATTTTTTGGTGCCGATCCGCTTGCCGTCAGACTGGATTTAACCGGTTCCGAGTCGGGGGTTGTGTGTTTAACTGGTAACCGTCCTGATTGAAACGCTCCGGCGGCTTCAGCTCGTCTGTTGTTTCAGATAAAACACGAGCTGGATTCAGGAGAGACCTGGAGTCAAACTTAATTTATGGTAATGATGGATGAGACCTGCAGCTGCGGGCTGGTGGAGCAGCTGATGGTGATGAAGGGGGAGGAGCTTCAGGCAGACACACTCAGGATTCTTGTCCTTGATGAATGAATTCAGCGTATTTTTTTAGTTTGACCCTCAAACCGAGACGAAGACGAGTTTCTGAGTTCAGATGAAGATGATGATGGAGCAGCTCTTGTGTATGGAGGTCCGTCTGTGAAACTAAATCACAGCAGCGACAGGATTCAGATTCAGAAATGTTCAGTTTATTTTATTTTTTGTGCACACGATCACGGAGCACGTCACCATGAATGACTCCTGGTTAAGGTGAAAGGTCGGGAACAACTGGTCCCTTTTATCACATTTAGCATCAACTTGTGAAATGAATTATTTTAGTTTTATAATTAATACAAAAAACGTGAATAACTTTATTCTGTTTATCCGCTAAGATGAAGGCTTGTAAGCTGCAGCAGCAAATTTGGAAAATAAATTAGCTTCAAACATTCTTTCATGCATCTTAACAACGTTCCAACATCGTAGAGCTATAAATATGTGGTGGAGATAATAAAGTAGTTTTCTCTCATGTGTCTAAAACCTCCACCAGTAACACGTTTCAGACCAGAACCAACCACTGGACCATCCAGTTGAACCGCCGCACTTCCCTGGGTCCTCCACTCATTCCACACTCATGTATTCAGCACCAGAACACCACTGGTGTGAGAGGTTCTCCCTCAATAACATCAGAGAAGGAGAACCAGCCGGCTGCTACCACTTCAGCTTTAGGACAAACTACCAGAGTCCCAGAAAGAAAAACACCATTTGAAGTCACGGACAACAGAAGACGTTTGGACCTAGAAAACAGAGACTGGTGGTTAGCGCTAGCTCGTTTCCTCTGGCACCGCGGGTCTCCGGTTCCGGTGGGTGCAGAAACAAAAGGAAGATACTCGAGGGGAGGGGTGAGCGTTCCGTGACCGGGTTTGCGTTAAAGACCTAGCTTGTTGTGCTGATTCGCTAAAGCAGCTTTAAAGGCACCACCTGGTTTAGTCACAGACTTTATTTTATGTGTTTTAATGTCGATGCTCTTTGGGATTTTTACTGCTCCTTTTGGGGGGTGCCTCCTTAGGGACGGGGGCGGGGCCACAGCAGCTCACGCCTGCAGTAACATCCATAAAGTTGCTAGTCGTTGTGGCTAGCTAGCTGCTAACCGCTCCGTCTGCAGGACTGAACATTGAGGGCTTTTAGCTAATGTGCTAACGGCTAATTAGTAAACTATCTCCTGAACCACTGGATGACGCGCCGACACAAGTGAGTAAATGTTTGCCAACTCCAACTCTGCTGGTTCAACACCAGGGAGCTAAAATCTGTCTCACCTGACCGATCAGGTGTGACTCTGGATGGAAGGACCCTAGCCCTCCTGATGCAGCCACGTCTGTTCACTGCTGATGGAGAGTTTCTACCTGCCGACCCTCACCTGAGACTCATTAAACCACACGGATCTCAGGATGTAACGGCTGAAAGCAGCTTTCTCCACACGCTTTCTGCTCATGGCTTGTTTGGTTTTCTGAAGGATAATTAACGGCGTTTCTCTGAGGGCGTTTGGGGAGCTCTAACGGAGGCCCTGCCGAGGCTTTAGAGGAAGCTTCAAGTGTGAAATTTAAATTGAGCTGCAGCAGGACTTCCCTCAGCAGGGACTGCAGTTTGCTTTAATGAAGAACGATTTGTTTTAGGAATTCATTTCACCTGCCAGGAGAAGAAGGAATCCGTCCTTCAGCCAGCCCCTCAGAGAGCTGAGCTGACGATCGTCAGGGCGAGGAGCATCAGTGATGCGTGAGTCGTTTTCTACACGACAAACAGGAAAATGATCAAAAACAGGAAAACTCAGGATGTAAAAACCAGATCAGACGGAACAAATCTGTGCTGGAGAACATTTTTTATCTCCGTTACACCCCAAACCGTCAAGGTGGTCTGGGTAACAATAATAGGAGGCATGTTCAGATGTTAAAATCATGGCAAGATGTTTTATTAACAAAAGTATCCAAATGCAAACATAATCTAAACTGGCGGGTAAGCATAATTAAACAAAAACGTCTCAGAGAATTAGCTTTTCCCATCTTTACTGGGTCGCCACCCTCAAAGTGAACGCCACACCAATTGGACTTCACATTACCTTTCTACAGGCTAGTCAGGGAAAACCTCTAGTCTGCACTTGACAGACATCTCTACAAATTACACCCAAAAGGGTTACCACACAATCTAGCTAAAACTTTAAACTCTGAGACAAGCTGTTAAAATCAAGAAACCATAAACACCACCAGGGAGTCAACAGGACAGAGCTCCTTCCTGTCCTGCTGCTCCCAGAGTCTGAGGTGTGGCTGGGCTTTGTAGCGGTGTCTGGGCTGATTGAGAGTTGGGACAGCTGGTACCCTCAAAGTTGAGGCAATTAGTGGGAGTGGAGCCAGGTGCTGCAGGGGCTCTCCTCACCCACCCAGGAAGGGAGAAAACAGAGGAAAGTTTAAAATACAAACAAAAACAGCCAGGGGCTGTAACACTCTCTAAAAGGTTCCATTAGTTTGGACCTTCGTCGTCTCTGAGGATGAAGGTCGGCTTTTGTTTGAGCTGGAACCCGGAGCAGCTCAGATTAGTCAGAGGTTAAACGAAACCATGATCAGATCAGGAATAACGGTTCTGGTCCAACGTGGATCCAGACGGATCAGGTTCCTACAGGAGGCCGGATGAGCCATCACCACCTGCTGATCATCTCACACCCTCTCACCTGGTCACTCTGGTGCTAATTAAATTCTTCACCCTGTTTTTACCTCAGAAGCTTAAACAGCCGATGGGAGTGTTTGGATCCACAGCCGGAGGGGAAAGGAGTGTCCACAGACCCAATGTTCCTCTGATGGAAGTGAAGGGTAAACTCAGCCAGACCTCCTTTGAGTCCCGTCAGGAGGGAAAAATGAGTTTCTCCTCCTCAGGATCGGATCTGTTTGAGCTCCGAGCCTTTAGTTTTCCATCTCCGTGTGGAGCCGAACCCAGATCCTCGTGTTTCTGTACGATCCAGATCTGTCGGGGTTTCTCTCCTCGCTCCTCAAGGTAAAGTCTCACCTGACCTGTATGACAGAGTGACATCATCACCGGTTCAGTCATGGAGCGTCCAGCTTCCTGTGACCCGTTTAGACCCTGGATGATGTTACTGGGAAGTATACCTGAGCTGTAGAGCTCCAGAGGGGGCGGGGCTTCATCACCTGCTTGTTTCTAGCAGGTTAAAGGAATCTCACCATCGCCCCAAACGTTCTTTCTTTAACCCAACATCTCCACCTCAATGACCTCTTTGAGACCTTTCAGTCAGGTTTCCGTTCTCACCACAGCACAGAAACTGCTCTACTCAAAGTGACTAATGATCTCCTGCTGGCTTCTGACTCGGGATCTCTTTCCATACTCCTCCTCCTCGACCCAACTGCTGCTTTCGACACAATAGATCACTCCATTCTCCTACACCGTTTGCAGTATCATACTGGCGTTACTGGTTCAGCCATCTCCTGGTTCGCATCGTACCTCTCTAATAGATCACAATACATTTCCATAAACAATTGCAATTCCAAGATCACCCCCAGTTACTCATGGTGTTCCTCAGGGTTCAGTTCTCGGTCCTCTCCTCTTCCTCATTTATACGCTACCCATTGGGCGTATCATTCGTCACCATGGACTTCAGTTTCACTGTTACACTGATGACATTCAACTCTACCTATCTACTACTTCCATTACTCCCACCACAGTTTCTACCATTACAAACTGCCTTAATGATATCAAGTGCTGGATGACCACTAATTTCCTCAAACTGAACTGCAATAAATCAGAATTGCTCATCACCACTCTTACCATCATGTAAATACTTCTCGCTCAGTCACTCCATCCACTCAAATCAGAAACCTCGGTGTCATTTTTGACCATAGCCTCTCCTTCCAACCACACATAAATTCACTAAAATTGGCTACTTTCACCTATGAAATATTGCCCGTCTCCGCCCTATTCTATCCTTTAAGGCTGCAGAAACACTCATCCACACCTTCATCTCTTCCAGAATTGACTATTGCAATAGCTTACTCTATGGTCTCCCTCATACACACTTAAAGAAACTTCAGTATGTCCAAAACTCAGCTGACACACCAGTAGTAGGGAACACATAACTCCGGTCTTAAAAAACCTTCACTGGCTTCTGGTTCTCCAGCGAATTCAATTCAAGACATTACTCATCACCTACAAAGCTCTCAATACCCTTGCCCCAGTTTATCTCTCTGACACTATACAACACTATCACCCTACCCGCCATCTCAGATCCTCTGCTTCCAATCTGCTCTCTCAGTCAACCATTTCAAAGCACCGCACCATCGGAGACAGAGCCTTTTCCGTGGCTGCCCCAACCCTATGGAACTCTCTCCCTCAACACATTCGTGATGCTGACTCACTGCAAAAATTAAAAAAACTACTAAAGTCTCACTTATTCAATCAAGCATTCAAACCACATTAACTTATTCTTATTTTATTCATTTGTCTTGTTTGCAAGTTTGCCTCCTTATTTGTACAGCGTCTTTGAGTAGTTGATAAAAGCGCTATATAAAACTTATTCATCATCATCAGATTCACCACGTTTTAATGATTATGTCTGACTCTAACGGGTCACTCTGAGTGTTTCCTGCAGGCTGAACATGAAAATAGTCTCCTCCACCTATCTCCTGCATCAGATTCTGATAGAAAATAGACTCTAGGTGAAACTCTAGGATTAGAAAATCCTGACAGATCTACGTCACACTGTCACTGAACATTCATGGACTCACCCATCTGGACTCACGACGGGGAAGGCTGTTGTTGGTTTAGCGTCCAGGAAACAGCAGAGAACGTCTGGGCTAGTAGAAGCTAACCGTTAGCATTAGCAACTCCACCACACAGCAGAACTCCTCCAGGCTTGTGTTATTGGTGGAGATAAAACATCAACGTTGCAGAGCAAACAGAGTCAGTGGTAGAGTCGTGTTGCTGTTAGCCAATCAGAGGAGAGACGTCCACATATCAGGAAGTAAGACTCCAGATGGCTGAATTCTCCGTCCTCAAACAGGAACATCAGAGTTTTCCCCCAGAGTACGACTCACAGGGCGTTCCTACAGGAGACCACTGCAGATGTCTTGATTAAACGAGTGAACCACACCTTTAAGAACCCTTACCCTCTGGAATCAGCTTTACTTCCTAAGATTTCCGTCCTTCTGTCATCCTTCACCTCCTTTAGGAGCTCCTGCTCTTCTCCTGCCCGCTGATCCGGTCTCTTCCTGTTTCTGATGAATCGCCGCTTCGCA
The DNA here is from genome assembly GCA_006937985.1 of Aphyosemion australe. Taxonomy (NCBI): domain Eukaryota; kingdom Metazoa; phylum Chordata; class Actinopteri; order Cyprinodontiformes; family Nothobranchiidae; genus Aphyosemion; species Aphyosemion australe. The sequence continues at coordinate 374,234 of SSNS01000149.1, read as the reverse complement.
GCTCGATGACAGCGCCGTTCACTTCTCTTAGCTTAACACCTTCAGCGAGCAGCAGGAAGTGAATTATTCAGCAGATTCCAGCTGTGATCCATCAGCGTCGTGTGGAGGTCAGCCCTCCACCTTTACCTTCAGATCTGGAGCGGATGGGAAAGCAGGATGTTCTGGGACTGAGTTCGTTTCCTCCAGATGGAGAGGTTTTTACTCCTGAACCTCACCTTTACTAAACATCAGCTGACTAGGTTCAAAGGGGAGGAACCTGGAAAGATCCGAATCAGCTGAAAACCAGACTGGGACCAGCAGGTTTTGGGTTTTTAAGGAACTGAATATTGATCCCAGTGCTGTCTGTGTGATCCATTAGTCATGCCTGATTACCGACTCAACAGAACCAGGGAGGTGAACATCTGGATCAGAACACCACGCTGGCTGTTTCTGATCCGTCCTCAGCAGCAGCAAGGAGCTCCTTGCTGCATGTGTGGCAAGCTGTTGTGCCATATAATGCTGTGAGAAAGTTTACAGCAAGCTGTTGTGTCATATAATGATGCGAGAAAGTTTACAGCAAGCTGTTGTGTCATATAATGATGTGAGAAAGTTTACGGCAAGCTGTTGTGTCATATAATGCTGTGAGAAAGTTTATGGCAAGCTGTTGTGCCATATATTGCTGTGAGAAAGTTTACAGCAACCTGTTGTGTCATATAATGCTGTGAGAAATTTTACGGCAAGCTGTTGTGCCATACAAAGCAGTGAGAAAGTTTACAGCAAGCTGTTGTCATATAATGATGTGAGAAAGTTTACAGCAAACTGTTGTGTCACATAATGCTGTGAGAAAGTTTACGGCAAGCTGTTGTGTCATATAATGCTGTGAGAAAGTTTACGGCAAGCTGTTGTGCCACATAAAGCAGTGAGAAAGTTTACGACAAGCTGTTGTGTCATATAATGCTGTGAGAAAGTTTACGGCAAGCTGTTGTGCCACATAAAGCAGTGAGAAAGTTTAGGGCAAGCTGTTGCATCATATAATGCTGTGAGAAAGTTTACGGCAAGCTGTTGTGCCATATATAGCAGTGAGAAGGTTTACGGCAAGCTGTTGTGCCATATAAAGCATTGAGAAAGTTTACGGCAAGCTGTTGTGTCATATAATGCTGTGAGAAAGTTTACGGCAAGCTGTTGTGCCACATAAAGCAGTGAGAAAGTTTACGACAAGCTGTTGTGTCATATAATGCTGTGAGAAAGTTTACGGCAAGCTGTTGTGCCACATAAAGCAGTGAGAAAGTTTAGGGCAAGCTGTTGCATCATATAATGCTGTGAGAAAGTTTACGGCAAGCTGTTGTGCCATATATAGCAGTGAGAAGGTTTACGGCAAGCTGTTGTGCCATATAAAGCATTGAGAAAGTTTACGGCAAGCTGTTGTGTCATATAAAGCAGTGAGAAAGTTTACGGCAAGCTGTTGTCATATAAAGCAGTGACAAAATCTTACGGCAAGCTGTTGTGTCATATAGTGCTGTGAGAAAAGTTTACAGCAAACTGTTGTGTCACATAATGCTGTGAGAAAGTTTACGGCAAGCTGTTGTGTCATATAATGCTGTGAGAAAGTTTACGGCAAGCTGTTGTGCCACATAAAGCAGTGAGAAAGTTTACGACAAGCTGTTGTGTCATATAATGCTGTGAGAAAGTTTACGGCAAGCTGTTGTGCCACATAAAGCAGTGAGAAAGTTTAGGGCAAGCTGTTGCATCATATAATGCTGTGAGAAAGTTTACGGCAAGCTGTTGTGCCATATATAGCAGTGAGAAGGTTTACGGCAAGCTGTTGTGCCATATAAAGCATTGAGAAAGTTTACGGCAAGCTGTTGTGTCATATAAAGCAGTGAGAAAGTTTACGGCAAGCTGTTGTCATATAAAGCAGTGACAAAATCTTACGGCAAGCTGTTGTGTCATATAGTGCTGTGAGAAAAGTTTACAGCAAACTGTTGTGTCACATAATGCTGTGAGAAAGTTTACGGCAAGCTGTTGTGTCATATAATGCTGTGAGAAAGTTTACGGCAAGCTGTTGTGCCACATAAAGCAGTGAGAAAGTTTACGGCAAGCTGTTGTCATATAATACTGTGAGAAAGTTTACGGCAAGCTGTTGTGCCACATAAAGCAGTGAGAAAGTTTACGGCAAGCTGTTGTGCCACATAAAGCAGTGAGAAAGTTTACGGCGAGCTGTTGTGCCACATAAAGCAGTGAGAAAGTTTAGGGCAAGCTGTTGCATCATATAATGCTGTGAGAAAGTTTACGGCAAGCTGTTGTGCCATATATAGCAGTGAGAAGGTTTACGGCAAGCTGTTGTGCCATATAAAGCATTGAGAAAGTTTACGGCAAGCTGTTGTGTCATATAAAGCAGTGAGAAAGTTTACGGCAAGCTGTTGTCATATAAAGCAGAGACAAAATCTTACGGCAAGCTGTTGTGTCATATAGTGCTGTGAGAAAAGTTTACACACAGCTGCTTCCTGCTTGAATCCTCTCATGTCGATGAAATCAAGCGAGTGAACCCGCTGGTTTTCAGTCCACCATGACAGGTTCTGTTGGTACCAGCGGGCTGCAGGTGAGACGTCGTCAGGTGGACCTCCTGATGGTCCAGCCAGACCTTCTCATTAGGACAGATCAAACTTTAGGCCAAGACAACATTTGAATGTTTTTAAATGAGCAAATATTTAACCGTTTAGTTCAGTAAGGCTCCTGATCTCTACGGAGACCCACTCTGTCTGGTTCTACCTCAGCCGGGCCGTAATACCATACCTGGGTCAGAGGACAGAACCGCTTCCATCAGGAGGCGGAGTCAGGGAGACCAACAACCAATGATAATGCTGTGAGCTTCATGTTTGAAATCAGAGGTTCACTTTCACTCTGATCAGTTTGAGACAAACTCCTGAAGACGTCCGATGAGCCGGAGGGACTCCTGATGGCTCCCAGCTTCAGGATGTTTGGGTTTTGATCATCGGGTGGTCTTCCTCATCCTCATCACCTTTGACCTGATCTTAGTCTCTGGCCTGCTTTCCTGGTTTCCCTGAATAAATGCTCCCATCATGTCCGACATCCACACCAAACAGGAGAGTCTCCGTTATCCGTGGTGACTGACTCCTAAAGCAGCAGCAGGCGAGGAACCGTGTTCTCCAGGTTCTCCGAGCTCTGCTCCCATTCAGGTGAGACCTAGAAGTGGAGCAGCCGGAAAACCTCTGGTTCTGGTTCTGGAGGTGGCTCACCGGTGGTTCCACTACAACAGAAACACGAGAACATTAAACCAAAACTAAAAAAAAAAACATTTCCTCCAATTGACCTGTCGCCGAGCCCCGCCCCCCTTAGTTACTGTTGCCAAGTCCGACAATAAGTGGATCAAATACTGCAGCTCCGCAGATTTCCGCGATGGAAAGAAGTAGACAGATGCGTGTCAGCGACATTTTCTGGAGCAATTTCTCCTCAATATCATCCAGATGGAGGCAAAAGGGTTACAGGATGCAGTGGAGGGATACATTAGTGTCGGCTCCGCTGAGCGAAGCGTAGCAGGGAACAAGGAGTTGGGAGAATGGAAGAAGGCGGCATCTGGGGACACGTGGATCCGAGGAGCGGTGGCGGTGATGCGGTGTCCCTGTCAGCTGTCAGATGATCTGAGCTGCAGGCAGCTCTAACGGAGAAAAGCTCCCAGCGCTCTGCATCGCTCAGTTGATCATCTCAGCTGAGTCTGTTTATAAAATGTAACTTTTTATGCCCGTGTTTACTTTCATTTTTAGTTCCCGGCCGGAGCTCGGCATAATTCATCACGTGATCATGACACCACCCGCTGTTGTGCCAATAGGCTTAATGTGCGTTTATAAGACACACGGTTGAGGTAATATTACGCTGATTTGCCGGCACGGTGTGTCTATAAAGGCTCTTGGATAGTCTGGGAGGCGGACCTCCGCCCAGCCGCGGGCGGGGGGAGCACTCATGCTGTTGCTGGTTGAGCTGGATGAGGAGGTTCTGAAGGGGAAACGACTACTATCGAGGCTAATGCTTAGTAGTAAATTAGGCTTAGCTTCATCATTTTGTTTGGAGTTGTTGGAAAGTAACGGTTGCTATGATGTGTGATTGGACAATAGCCATTCTGGGGGCGGGGCCGGCGAAAGGCTAATTAGCCAGAAGCTCACATTTGCTCCGCTTTCCCAGCCACAGAAGCTTTTATCATCAGAGAGGTGTCGGTCCAGATAAAGGTTCTGGTTCCTTTCACTCAACACGGATGTGTGACATGCAGTTTTACCGTGTGTGAGGGTGTGTGTGTGTGGGTGAGTGTGAGGGTGTGTGTGTGTGTGTGTGAGTGAGGGTGTGTGTGTGTGTGAGTGTGAGGGTGTGTGTGTGTGAGTGTGAGGGTGTGTGTGTGTGTGAGGGTGTGTGTGTGTGTGTGAGGGTGTGTGTGTGTGTGTGAGTGTGTGTGGGTGTGTGTGTGTGTGTGTGAGTGTGAGGGTGTGTGTGTGTGAGTGTGAGGGTGTGTGTGTGTGTGTGAGTGTGAAGGTGTGTGTGTGACACACCGTTTAAGTTCAAGGAGAGAACCCAGAGATGGGTTCAAAACCAGAACTGGTGTCACATTAACCCATAACACCTTGTCACAGCCAAGAGAGCACACACGCACACGCACACACACACACACACACACACACACACACACACACTCTGTCAGGGTGAGGAGCTCTCCTAGACTCTTAATCAGGTTAATTACGTTGCTGAAAAGGCCAAACCGGTTTGGACCGCTCAGACAAACGAGCCGGGTCTCTCGGCCTCGTCGGCTCACTGCAGCGCCGCCATAGTTTGTCTTCTACAGAACCGTGAATCTCTGGAGCCCGACCCGGCAGTGGCGTGTCTAGAAAATAGTTTTTGGGGGGGGCAGGTAGGGCCACAACGTTGGACCAGGGTGGCACAGGTAAACGGGCCATAACCTTGAAAAAAAAGTGCAATATTACAAAAAATACCAATGGTGCACTTTTATTAGTAATTCTGACATTTGCCATGAATAAGTGCATGCACTGGGATGTGAAGTTCAGGGCTGTCAGAAGTGTAAACTTTAGATGACGTAGACGTCATTTCCAGGCTAGAATTCTAGTGCTTTTGAACTTTTTGTTAAATTATAATTATTTAAATATTTTTAGTGTTGTGTTGAAGTGTTGAAGGCTCAGTGTTTTAGAGCTGTTTATTAACTTTGTTATCTTGTTCTTTATATTTCTGTTGTTTCGGAGGACTCGCTTAAAAACGAGATGTTACATCTGAAGCGACTTATCCTGGTAAAACATGAGTTTATAAATAAATAAAGTGAGCTTTAAAACCTAAAAATATCAATGAAATAACGTCAACATCAACAAATAACACATGAAATGTCTGGTTATTATTGGCATCAGCTTCTGATAGAAAATAGACTCTAGGTCAGTGGTACTCACTCCTGGTCCTCGAGAGCCAGTATCCAGCATGTTTTCCTTGTTTCTCTGCTCCAACACACCTAGTTCAGTGGTTGAATCACCTGTTCAGCAGCTCATCAGGTTCTCCAGAAGCCTGTT
>SSNS01000149.1:351182-361182 GCA_006937985.1 Aphyosemion australe | reverse complement strand
TGTTCACTCTGCTCCTTCTGCATGGAACAGGCTGCAGGAAAACTGGAAACTAACCGAGCTCATCTCCTTGAATACTTTTAAAACCAGACTGAGAGCCCTTGAGACAGAGTCCCTGTGTTGTAACTGCCTTCTGTAATTCTGTACATAACATGTCTGTGTAACTGGAATATATATATATGTTGTAACTGTAACTTTTGCTGCCTCTTGGCCAGGACTCCCTTGAAAATGAGGTTTTTAATCTCAATGGGACCTTCCTGGTTAAATAAAGAATAAATAAAAAAAACACGCTGTCTGGAAAAGACGCCCTTCACACCTGAGACAACCGGAGCAGTTTGTTTATGAGGAGTGGGCCAAAATACCCGCTGACAGGTGCAGAAGTCTCAGTAGCTACGTTTACATGCGCCAAATTTCCCCAATCCGATTCAAATCTTGGTTGATCGGAAATCCCAAAACTCTGTTTACATGGACACTAACTGGAATGATCCGATCATGCCGCGATGCCCGCACCATAGGTTGTGCATGTGCAGACTTGTCTTTCCCGGAAGAGAAATTGTAAACAAACGCCATCTTGTCCGCACGTCTTTTCCCTTGCATTTTATTTGCTTATTCTCTAGCTTCGGTGAATTCCCGCTTCCTGCATCTTTAGATGCACTTGAGTGTGTAACTCGGCATTTTTAGCCGTTCGGCCATCGAGACGTTCAGTAATATTGAGCTCCCGTAGTGTTTCCAGTAAAAAAATAGCGTCGGCAACAGATCACTTCTGTTTACCGCCCGCCATGTTTTCGATCTGTCCTGAGCATGTGCAGAGGCGGAAAGACGGCACGCTGAAGTTGCACACATGCGCAGTGGGCATTATTTTACCCCAACAATCCGAATGGATGTGTACATGGACGCCAATCGGATTGACGATCGGACAAAACCACCTCTCTCAATCGGAATGAAATTTGATTTGGATTAGGCCGAATCGGATCAGAATATTCCGATTGACATGTTTACATGATGCATTTTTGATCCGATAGGGCGTTCAATCCGATTACTTGTGCCCATGTAAACGTAGCTAGTGACAGTTACAGGAATCGTTTGATTGCAGTGATTGGGTACCAGAGTGGTACCATCATTTTTGTCCAGGCAAATTCCATTAGTTTATTTTTTTTAAACAACTTGATTGAAAAGCAACTTTCATTGGTTACATTTCATAGAATTGTATTTATTATTACGTTTATATATATTATAAGTTATTTCTGGGACCATTCTGGGTTTTTCCTCCACTGACCAAAGGTACCAACACTGACTTAATCTGTAGGATTAGGTTTGGATTAATGTGCGTCTGTGGCGGCTCTGGTTCCATCTGACGCTGCTAAAATCAAACATTTCTTTCCCTGCAGACGGAAGCAGCGGGTCTGGCCGCTCCTGTTGTGTTTCTGTGGGGATAATTGCTGAACTTAATTACTATAATCATCTTCTTTCTCCTCTCATTCATGTCATCTCTCCTCTCCCCTTGGATGGATGATTAGTCTGAACGGCCTCTTCATCTCGCTTCATTACGCCGACAGTTTTCCTCTAAAAACAGACGAGGTCGTTCTCTTCTGCAGACAAACCACGCCTGGAACGACCAGGAGCAACATCCACGAAGCCAGACGTTCCCTATTCTCCAGAAGGAGACTCCAGGTGGATTCATGGTGAGGTGAGGCTTCACGGTGAATCCCCCCCAGTGAAAGGGTAACATGTGAAACTGGTGAACAACTGGAGGAAACAGAAACAGAAGAATGGATGCAGTCTAGTGCTCCAGGAATGTTTTGCTGGGAAAAGGGAGCTTTATTCCAAACAGAACTTCAGGAAGCAGGAACAAGCCAAACAGGAAGTAAACACATCAAGCTAGAAGGTACAACAGGAAACACGACAGCTAATGGTTTGCACACAAACTTCATCAGAACATAGATGGGTTCTGTTCCATCTCAGCATCTCGTCTAGTTCCAACAGGAAGTTGCTCCTCATGGCATTCCTGTTGGGACATCCTCCGGGGGCAGAGTTCAGATGAAACGGCATCAAAGGTCTAGTCGGACCGCCTGATGCCTCTTAGTCTGTCTGGGTTCCTACCAGAGAGGTTCTCCTGGGCTCTGAGGATGTCCTAAACAGGACACCGTACCTCTGAGGTGAAGAAGCAGGTTCAACAGCAAACATCAGGATTAAAGGTGTGTGTGTTTATAAGTGTGTGTGTGTGTTTATAAGTGTGTGTGTGTGTTTATAAGTGTGTGTGTGTGTGTTTATAAGTGTGTGTGTGTGTGTTTGTGTGTGTGTGTGTTTGTGTTTTTGTGTGTGTGTGTGTGTGTGTTTGTATGTGTGTGTGTGTGTTTATATGTGTGTGTGTGTGTGTATATGTGTGTGTGTGTGTGTTTATAAGTGTGTGTGTGTTTATAAGTGTGTGTGTGTGTTTATAAGTGTGTGTGTGTTTATAAGTGTGTGTGTGTGTGTTTATAAGTGTGTGTGTGTGTGTGTTTATAAGTGTGTGTGTGTTTATAAGTGTGTGTGTGTTTATAAGTGTGTGTGTGTGTTTATAAGTGTGTGTGTGTGTGTTTATAAGTGTGTGTGTGTGTTTATAAGTGTGTGTGTGTGTTTATAAGTGTGTGTGTGTGTGTGTGTGTGTGTGTTTATAAGTGTGTGTGTTTATAAGTGTGTGTGTGTTTATAAGTGTGTGTGTGTGTGTGTGTGTTTATAAGTGTGTGTGTGTGTGTTTATAAGTGTGTGTGTGTGTTTATAAGTGTGTGTGTGTGTGTTTATAAGTGTGTGTGTGTGTGTGTGTGTGTGTTTATAAGTGTGTGTGTTTATGTGTGTGTGTGTTTATAAGTGTGTGTGTGTGTGTTTATAAGTGTGTGTGTGTGTTTATAAGTGTGTGTGTGTGTTTATAAGTGTGTGTGTGTGTGTGTTTATATGTGTGTGTGTGTGTGTGTGTTTATGTGTGTGTGTGTGTTTATATGTGTGTGTGTGTGTGTGTTTATAAGTGTGTGTGTGTGTGTGTGTGTGTGTTTATAAGTGTGTGTGTTTATAAGTGTGTGTGTGTGTTTATAAGTGTGTGTGTGTGTTTATATGTGTGTGTGTGTGTGTTTATAAGTGTGTGTGTGTTTATAAGTGTGTGTGTGTGTTTATAAGTGTGTGTGTGTGTGTGTTTATAAGTGTGTGTGTGTGTTTATAAGTGTGTGTGTGTGTGTGTGTGTTTATATGTGTGTGTGTGTGTGTGTGTGTGTGTGTGTGTGTGTGTGTGTGTGTGTGTGTGTTTATGTGTGTGTGTGTGTTTATAAGTGTGTGTGTGTGTGTTTATAAGTGTGTGTGTGTGTGTTTATAAGTGTGTGTGTGTTTATAAGTGTGTGTGTGTTTGTTTATAAGTGTGTGTGTGTGTTTAAGTGTGTGTGTGTTTATAAGTGTGTGTGTGTGTGTGTGTGTGTGTGTGTGTGTGTGTTTATAAGTGTTTATAAGTGTGTGTGTGTGTTTATAAGTGTGTGTGTGTTTATAAGTGTATGTGTGTGTGTGTGTGTGTTCAGCTCTCTTCCACATCATTAACTCTGAATAATCCCGTGGAGCTGTAGCAAGGCAGCAGCAGCATGAACCCTTCAGAGTGAAGAATGAATATTTGATTGTTTTTAGGATGATTTTAAGTCTGTTAATTAAAGTTCATGGAGCTAACCTCAGAACCCTCTGGTGTCTGAGAGGAACCGGGTTCCAAGCTTCATCTGCTGATTTATTATTTAGAAGAAATGTTTGGGTCTTTGAGTCAAATTGAAACCATTTATTTTTGTGTCACTTAAACCAGAGGTGTCCAGTCTGGGCTTCTTCAGATGGACCTGGATCTGCTGAGGAGGTCTTTGAACCAACGAACGGAGAAACTTCTAAAACCTGCAGGATGGAGTCCCTGGAGGACCAGGACTGGACACCTCTGGGTTGGACTGTCTCTGAGAACCCAAAACCACATCCAGGACGTTAGTGACGACACTTCCAGCTGTTCGATAGGTGTGGAATCGTTTTGCTTCCTGTAACAAAACCGATTCATCTGGAAAAAACTCGTCACTTTTTCTAGACTAGAAGACTTGGGCCTTTCTGGGAAAAGCTGAAATGTCTTCAGGAATCTGAATTCCCTGTAACGCTTCATGGATGCTGAAAACCAGGAGCCGTCAGACTCAAACTAGAGTCTGATTTTAGCATTTAAATGTAAACAAAGAGCAGAAATCTGCAGTTGTGTGTAAACGTGAGCCTACATTTAGTTTCTAATCGGAATCCATGCTTTTATTTTGAAGGTCCAGGCATGAAAGCTGCAAAATCTGCCCTGATTGGCCCTCGTTGAGACAGATTCAGGAGGGATTCTGACATGAATCTTTAATGAACCGCTGGACTGAAGCAGCGTCTGACTGACAGGAGACGGTTCTGCCTCCAGGCTCAGATCAGAGACGGTGACCCAAAGGTTCCACCAGAAACTTTACCCTCGGCTGCTGTTTGGGTCGGTTCTGATGGGTCTCCCATGGAGGTCGGGTTCCAAACACCAGCAACAACTCAGAGACTCTTTGTCTCCTGATGGAACCCTGGAGGACAATGGGGGACGGGATGGTGAGATTCTGGTGATGATGGTGTTGATGGTGTTGATGGTGATGATGATGATGGTGTTGATGGTGATGATGGTGGTGGTGATGATGGTGATGATGATGATGATGGTGTTGATGGTGATGATGATGATGATGATGGTGAAGATGATGGTGATGATGATGGTGATGGTGATGGTGGTGGTGATGATGGTGATGATGATGGTGGTGGTGATGATGATGGTGAAGATGATGATGATGGTGATGGTGGTGGTGATGATGGTGATGATGGTGATGATGATGGTGGTGGTGATGATGATGGTGAAGGTGATGATGGTGGTGGTGGTGATGGTGATGATGGTGAAGATGATGGTGATGATGGTGAAGATGATGGTGATGGTGATGATAGTGGTGATGGTGATGGTGATGATGGTGAAGATGATGATGATGGTGATGATGATGGTGAAGGTGATGATGGTGGTGATGGTGACGATAGTGGTGATGGTGGTGGTGATGGTGATGATGGTGAAGATGATGGTGATGGTGATGATAGTGGTGATGGTGATGGTGATGATAGTGGTGATGGTGGTGGTGATGGTGGTGGTGATGAAGATGATGATGGTGATGAAGATGATGAAGATGATGATGATGGTGGTGATGAAGATGATGATGGTGATGAAGATGATGAAGATGATGATGATGGTGGTGATGGTGATGGTGATGATGGTGAAGATGATGGTGATGGTGATGATAGTGGTGATGGTGGTGGTGATGGTGGTGGTGGTGATGAAGATGATGATGGTGATGAAGATGATGAAGATGATGATGATGGTGGTGATGATTACTAGTTTAGCTTTGATTCTTAATTATTTTCTTCTCTCGATTGTTTCCAGGAGTCACTTCCTGTTTTGGTTGTGGAGTTAAAGTTGAACATGATGATGTCAGACGGGTCTGGATCAGCTGGTTGGAATCATCTGGAATCTGACGCGGTCCGCCTCTCTAACTGGAGTCCTGGACCGTCCTGGAGGAGCTGACGTCCTTCACAGAGCCACTTCCTGTCTGTTGGTGTTCCCATTGGCTGCCGGAGCCACGATGACAGCGGTGGGTGTGGCCTTCTTGATGGAGGTGAGGCGGATGTGGGAGGTGCTCTGCAGGTAGCTGGGCTGGCGCTCGGGGCGGGGACCGCGACCACATCGGAGCTGACTGAAGAAGAAGAATCCTGAGTTAACCTGCAGCCTCAAACGTGAAAGTTTGGATAGAACATTTTTATGATTTGTTTTCATGCTTCAGGGTTTTTATAGTTTATTAGATATTTAATGTTATCACTGTTCATCGTTTCACCTTTAAAACCCTAACATGGATCCCATCTCCTAGAACTCTAGACCAACCATAGAGAAAGACTCTAGCCAGATCTGCCGTTGGCCAGAACAGTTCTGGGTCTGGCCAATCACAGCATTCCATGTTTGTTAGGCAGGCTTAGCACCTGAGCTGTGACAAGAGAAAGACTACAAAGATGGCATTGGCTCAGGAACGGCGCTCACTTTGGCACCAGCGTGGAATGATTTAGACTTGAACTTTTATTTGGGACATGAGCAAATACAGCATCTTCTTCCTGTACGGAAAACTGCCCCGCTGACGGATTTGTTGATCTGATTGGTCCTAGCGCTGTCCGATTGCATGCGGAGACAGTAACCATGGAAACCGTTTAACCCTCGTTTAGACTAACATGTACATATGATGCAGCAGAGGTTCTGATTCTGGAATTTTGTTTACTTTGGCACCAATCTGATTCCATACAGACTGAACAGCTGTTACAGGCTTCAAATATTCCGGCTTTATGGATCTCTGGGATGCAGAATTTAACGAGACTCGTTATGAGATTCATTAATACAGAATAATAATGTTTCCTTAGGATAATAAAGTAGATTTATTATTTAATAATTTATTTATTATTCCTGGTGAGGTGTGTGTGTGTGTGTTAATGGATGCTAACTGCTTCATCCCACTCAAACTCAGTAATAAAAACTCTTGGGAAGTCGACAGGAGGGAACGCTGAAGTGAAACTTTGGAAAACCAGGAAGTTGTGATGGTTTCATTCAGAAGGAGCGATGAGGAGTTCACCTCCTGCTCCTCTCCTCCATCTGCTGCTCCTCACATTCACATTCAGCCTTTTAAAGACGTGTGATTATTCCAGGAAGGCTGTTGGGTTTGTAGGGAACGTCCTGAACGTTCCGACCTGATTTACTCAGCTCAGAGCTTTAACGGATCCTTTACAGGGAAAACACTTTCTCTTCCTTCAGCACATTAATGAAATACATTTATTTGTTTCACTTTTAACTTTTATCATGTTATAAATTAATAAAATTAATAATTAATTAAGCATCAAATCTCAGATTCAAACATAAACAACCTGCAACAGATCATTTCATAGATTTAAATCCATCATTAAAATGACCTGCTTTTGTCCTCAGGGAGAAATAATAATAATAATAATGTGAGATCATATAATTATATCAGATGTTTATAATTTTTATATAATTTTGGTGAAACTTGACTCCTGAAACAAAAATATCTTTTAAAACCTTTATTATTTATATTAATTGACATGCAGAAGAAGGTCTGTTTGATCCGACCTGTTGAAGTGCCGGCGGAAGCTCTCGCTCAGCAGGTAGAGGGCGAACGGGTTGACGCAGGAGGAGGAGAAGCTGAGGACGCGGGACAGCAGCGTGATGACCAGGTGGGCCAGGGACAGGTCCATCTGGTGGTAGTGGAAGGACCGGTACATGTAGAGGACGTGGTTGGGGAACCAGCAGAGAGCAAAGAGACCCACAAACACCAGCACGATCTTTGCTAGACGCTTCCTGGTCTCCATCTGTGGGAATCAGAGAAGGGGGGGGGGGGAATTGGGTTATTTATATGGTTTTTATTTCTGATCGAATCATTATGAACAGCATCTTCCTGCTGATGCCTCATTCCATAAACTTCCTCTGAAACAGGATTGCTTTATTGCTCTGAGGAAGAAGGAAGTGTTCCTGATTCTGACTCCTGCAGCTGTGGAACATCTAGATAGATCCGTCTCTCCTGGAGGACATCGGAGAGGACCGATGGAGCTATAGCTGGTCTGAAACCAGAACATGAACTTCCTAAAACCTTTCCGATGTTCTCATGCTTCGGTTGTTGATCAGAAACGTGTAGCTGTGAGCTGATGGCTCAACCAACAGCAAAAAAAACACGCTGACGGATTGAAATGGAATTCCTGGAAAAGTTCAAACCAGAGTGTGACATCAGCAGGTCAAAGATGATTCTGAATGTTCAGATGAAAATGTCACTTTCAGCCTTTTTATTCCACCTGAAATAATAAAAGCATGAAGTTCTGGTTCAGGTGGAACCGACCCGCTCCATTAGTGGAGGAAGATAATCGGTTCTGACACGGGAGCATCAGAGTCCAGCAGGACCTGAGAGATAAAAGCTTTCTCCAACCTGATCCAGGTGTGTCAGCAGCAGTATTATGGGCTGACCCTGTCTGACATCATGTATGACATCACTCCTACCTGCTACGGTCCGTAACCCTGATCCTGGATCAGGTGTTCATTAACACAGACAATGTTCCTGTCAGGAACTGCTGCTCTTCTTTGATTTGATGATGATGGTGAAGATGGTGATGAAGATGATGATGGTGATGATGGTGATGAAGATGATGATGGTGATGATGATGATGGTGATGAAGATGATGATGAAGATGGTGATGATGGTGATGATGATGATGATGATGAAGATGATGATGAAGATGGTGGTGATGGTGATGATGGTGGTGATAATGATGATGATGATGATGAAGATGGTGGTGATGGTGATGATGATGGTGAAGATGATGATGGTGATGATGATGGTGATGGTGGTGATGGGGATGGTGATGAAGATGATGGTGATGGTGATGATGGTGGTGATGGTGATGATGATGATGGTGATGAAGATGATGATGGTGATGATGGTGGTGATGGTGGTGATGATGATGGTGATGATGGTGGTGATGGTGGTGATGATGATGGTGATGATGATGGTGATGGTGGTGATGGGGATGGTGATGAAGATGATGGTGATGGTGATGATGGTGGTGATGGTGATGATGATGGTGATGATGATGATGATGATGGTGATGAAGATGATGATGGTGATGATGATGATGATGATGGTGATGAAGATGATGATGGTGATGATGATGATGATGATGATGGTGATGGTGGTGATGGGGATGGTGATGAAGATGATGGTGATGGTGGTGATGGTGGTGATGATGGTGATGATGATGATGATGATGATGGTGATGAAGATGATGATGGTGATGATGATGATGATGATGATGGTGATGATGATGATGATGATGATGATGGTGATGGTGGTGATGGGGATGGTGATGAAGATGATGGTGATGGTGATGATGGTGATGATGATGATGGTGATGATGATGATGATGATGGTGATGATGATGATGATGATGATGGTGATGATGATGATGATGGTGATGATGGTGATGATCAGGGGCGCAACTACCTACTTTCTGAGGGGTATGCAGACACAAAATGGGCGCCCCCCCCCCACACACACACACAACTGAACCCCCCCCAGCTATTATACCCTACCACAAGGTGTGCACCAGCACCAAGAAGCAGACATGAAAAAGGTCACGGAAGATAAGTCTCAGTAGGGAGGAAGAAAATTTTGGACATTTTATATATAAAAGCATCAGTCTGGTGCATTTTGAGAAAAAAGTAGAGTTACAGGCTGGTGCGTGTACACAGCATTATAATGATATAGTTGAGTTAACAGAGTTATCCTGTCCTTTCTTTAATCCATTTTGAACACCGACTACAGCAGAATCCAGTGATGCATCTGCTCAGTACCACATGAACTGATGTCACCAAAAGAACCAATCAGCTGGCAGAACTCACTGCTGAATGAGTGAGTGTGCAGAACTTACAAAACTACACAACTCTCACGACAATTTAAGGAACAAAGTAGAATGAAGCTGCAGGGCTTTAGGCCCAGGGCAGAGTTTAATGACTCAGACGGACCCACCTTAGATCCTGACCTGTTATTATTATCATGGATTCTTTACACCAATCCAAATATTCTGTTCAGATGTTCACATCCACACCTTAAAAATGAAATGAAAAATGATTAATATTCCTTTTTCATGAAAAGATTAGTTATCTGTGAACACCTTTATATTATTATTGTCCAGCTGAAGCAGACATTTGCTTATTTCTAACAGAGCTGAGCTGTGGGAGAAAATATTCAGGCTTATTTCATCTTATTTTCTATCACCTGTGTGTTTGGTGTATTTATTAACCTACTATTAACTATAAAATGATAAATAACAGGTCACTCTATCATTTGGGCATAGAAAGTATTTATAATGAACTCACGCTTGTTCA
>SSNS01000149.1:343682-346182 GCA_006937985.1 Aphyosemion australe | reverse complement strand
AGGATGAGCTGGTTTCCTGCCTGCTCCTGGTCATGTTATTCCTAATGGAATATTGTTGCAGCTTACAAACTCAGCATTCATCTCATCCTCATCTCTCTCCCATCGGGCTCAGAATCCCGATTTTAAATGTGAACTTTTTATTCCATTGAACTAAAGTTCCTGCTGACCAGCTTCCATCCAGATGAAACTTAACTCCTCTGGTTTAGATGAGCTTTGTGTCTCTGCTACAGCATCCTTCAGTTGCCATGGAAACACTTGACTGATAATTGTATCTAAGCAGTGATTAGCATGCTCAAAGATGTTTTCTATATTTTAAACACATGAGTCTGGAGATGTTCAGCAGCATCACCATCAGGAGTCAGGAATGGGACCAATCCGTCTCCTTTCTGCTCACCTGGTCAAACAGCATCAGGAGTCATTTACACACAAAAACAGGATTATGGTTTCCTCATCTGCAGGTCAGATTAAATACATCCAGCTGAGTAAAGGAGCAGCACCTGCTGTCAACCGGCTTAACGACATGAATCAAAGGAAAACCGTTAATAAGCTGACAGCTGATGTGAGGAGCATGGATCAGGTCTCTGGGCTTCGGATCGGCCGGACACCAGAATTCACCCTGAAGGGTTTCGGTTAAACCTCATTCTGTCTGTGTTTTCTGTTTTTGTTTTTCCTGTCTGGTCCTGCTTCTGTTCCTGGTCCCGTCTGTCCTTTTATAGAGCCGTGTGTTTCTATTATTCCCACTGATGCTCCGGCTCCTGTAAATGGGCTCAGATCTCACTAATAATTATCTGAAAGTCGATATCAACAGCAGATTTCCCACGAGGCGGCTGCTAAAAGCCTCCTCGGTCTGTGAGGGAGACGTCGGAACCACCTGGGAATCACAGGCTGCCAGAACCCATTAGAACCACAGCTGAGACCCATCCCAACCCTTTTCCCACCTGTAGATCCGGGGAAAGCTGATCGGCATTTCATAAAGATGATTTTTGACTGATTTCTGTTTGTTTCTGGTGATTTTGGTATAAATGAAACATCAGATGCAGCTTTTCCTTCTTGAGCATTTCTATTCCATCCCTGCTGTTTTTCCATCTCTCTGCCTTTTCATGTGTCTCCTCTTCATCTCTCCTCTTCCTCCTCCGTCTGTCGCCTGTCTCTGTTTCTGTGTCCTCTTCTTCTCACGCCTCTTTCCCTTTTTGAACGTCACCTCAGCCACCTGCGGCACCTCTTTCTGCTCCTGGTTTTCTCTTTACTGTCAGTCACAAACTATCAGTCAGAATCACAAAACAGCAGCCGGAATTCTGCAGGAATAATATAGGAATGCTGCAGGAATAATCTAGGAATACTGATGGAATACTGCTAGAATAATTCAGGAATAATCCAGGAATGCTGCAGGAATAATCCAGGAATGCTGCAGGAATAATTCAGGAATGCTGTAGGAATAATTCAGGAATACTGCAGGAATAATTCAGGAATGCTGTAGGAATAATTCAGGAATACTGATGGAATACTGCTAGAATAATTCAGGAATAATTCAGGAATGCTGCAGGAATAATCCAGGAATGCTGCAGGAATAATTCAGGAATGCTGTAGGAATAATTCAGGAATACTTATGGAATACTGCTAGAATAATGTAGGAATGAGGCAGGAAAGATCCAGGAATTCTGCAGGAATACTGGTAGTATAATTTAGGAATAATCCAGGAGTGCTTCAGGAATAATGCATGAATGCTGAAGGAATAATTCAGGAAAATTGATGGAATACTGCTAGAATAATTTAGGAATGAGGCAGGAATAATCCAGGAATACTGATGGAATACTGCTAGAATAATTTAGGAATGAGGCAGGAATAATCCAGGAATACTGATTGAATAATTTAGGAATGAGGCAGGAATAATCCAGGAATACTGATGGAATACTGCTAGAATAATTTAGGAATGAGGCAAGAATAATCCAGGAATGCTGCAGGAATAATTCAGGAATGCTGCAGGAATAATTCAGGAAAATTGATGGAATACTGCTAGAATAATTTAGGAATGAGGCAGGAATAATCCAGGAATACTGATGGAATACTGCTAGAATAATTTAGGAATGAGGCAGGAATAATCCAGGAATACTGATTGAATAATTTAGGAATGAGGCAGGAATAATCCAGGAATACTGATGGAATACTGCTAGAATAATTTAGGAATGAGGCAAGAATAATCCAGGAATGCTGCAGGAATAATTCAGGAATGCTGCAGGAATAATTCAGGAAAATTGATGGAATACTGCTAGAATAATTTAGGAATGAGGCAGGAATAATCCAGGAATACTGATGGAATACTGCTAGAATAATTTAGGAATGAGGCAGGAATAATCCAGGAATACTGATTGAATAATTTAGGAATGAGGCAGGAATAATCCAGGAATACTGATGGAATACTGCTAGAATAATTTAGGAATGAGGCAAGAATAATCCAGGAATGCTGCAGGAATAATCCAGGAATGCTGCAGGAATAATTCAG
>SSNS01000149.1:290168-312668 GCA_006937985.1 Aphyosemion australe | reverse complement strand
CCTCAGCTTTACAATCATTCATGTTTAGATTTAAAGCGTTAATATTTAGATTACAATCTAAATATTTGTATTTGGGTTTCTGTTTAAACTGTTAAATATTAGACAATTTCTCATAAATTATAGAAACAGAAATGTGGCGAAAAATAGTTAAATGTGACTAAATTTAGTTTTGGAGTGTTTCTGACTTTGAGCTGCCCCCCCCACTATTAATGTTTATTATTAGTATTAAACCGATCCGAGCCTGATTTAGGCTTTGAGTCCTGAACGTTTTGCTGTTATAAAGCAGATCCAACTGGACCCGGACTGGTTCTGAGATCCAACTGGACCCGGACTGGTTCTGAGATCTAACTGGACCCGGACTGGTTCTGAGATCTAACTGGACCCGGACTGGTTCTGAGATCTAACTGGTCCCGGACTGGTTCTGAGATCTAACTGGACCCGGACTGGTTCTGAGATCCAACTGGACCTGGACTGGTTCTGAGATCTAACTGGACCCGGACTGGTTCTGAGATCTAACTGGACCCGGACTGGTTCTGAGATCCAACTGGACCCGGACTGGTTCTGAGATCTAACTGGTCCCGGACTGGTTCTGAGATCCAACTGGACCCGGACTGGTTCTGAGATCTAACTGGACCCGGACTGGTTCTGAGATCTAACTGGACCCGGACTGGTTCTGAGATCCAACTGGACCCGGACTGGTTCTGAGATCTAACTGGTCCCGGACTGGTTCTGAGAGAAGATCCAGTTGGACCCGGACTGGTTCTGAGAGTAGATCTAACTGGACCCGAACTGGTTCTGAGAGCAGAGCTAACTGGTCCCGGACTGGTTCTGAGATCTAACTGGTCCCGAACTGGTTCTGAAAGTAGATCTACCCCGGACTGGTTCTGAGAGCAGAGCTAACTGGTCCCGGACTGGTTCTGAGATCTAACTGGACCCGGACTGGTTCTGAAAGTAGATCTACCCCGGACTGGTTCTGAGAGCAGAGCTAACTGGTCCCGGACTGGTTCTGAGAGTAGATCTAACCGGACTGGTTCTGATCTCTAACTGGACCCGGGCTGGTTCTGAGAGCAGATCCAGTTGGACCCGGACTGGTTCTGAGAGCAAGAGGATTTCCTACAAAGTTCTGTGAGTTGTGGGGGAGACGTATGGGTCGGAACCGGGTCCTACCTGTCCGCGCTGAGCGCCGTGAGCGTGAACACCGACACACCGACCGAGGTGAGCTGGATGACCGGGATGAGTTTGCACGCCGCCTCTCCGAACACCCACTCCTCGGAGAAGTACCGGAAGGCGTCCACGGGGACGCAGGTGACGAGCAGCAGCAGGTCCCCCACCGCCAGGCTGGAGATGAATATGTTGGGGACGCTCCTCATGGCGCTGTTGGTGATGAAGATCTTCACCAGGGTGATGTTACCCAGCAGACCCACGGTGATGATCAGGATGTAGACGGAGGTCATGACGCAGCGCACCACCAGGTGGACCGTCTCCCCGCCGTCCGTGGACTGCCACCAGCCGGGCTCCTCCGTGGAGTTCGGACTCAGAGGCTCAGCAGGCGGAACCGGGGACAGGTTGGACAGGAACTCGTCCTCCATGGTCGGGATGCGCTCCTCCGGCGCGCCGGGAGGTTCTGAGTCCAGGAGGAAAAGTTTCACCCAACAGCTGGTCTGAGATCTGCTGGACTGATCCGCAGTGAGGAGTCAGCGTTGGGGGGGCAGGAGGAGGAGCAGGAGGAGGCTCCCTCTCCTCTGGGGAGAGAGACCCGCAACAGAACCAGAACAACGTGATGTTTTCAGATCCAAATCCGGATCAACTGACAACATCTTCAGCAGGTTTTACCTGAGCCAAACTGGGTCAGAACATCCCAGAACTGTGCTCCACTAAAAGAGAACCAGAACCACTGGAGCCTGACCCGTATGTTCTAATCTAATAGATTATGCTGCTGGTTCTGAGAACATTGACCCGGTTCCATCACCTGCTGATCCGAACTGAACAAACCCGTGAGAAGATGGTCTGGTCTGATGGTGTTTTTCGTTTTAACCTGCACCAGGTGCATTCTGCTGAGAACCCATGGGTCCAGACACCAGGATGCTCCTTTGACCCGTAGAACCCAATCTGATCCAGATTCTGTAGAAGGTCCTGGATCTTTGGAGGTTCCACCTCAGAACTTCTGCTGCTGCTGGACCCAGAACCACAGCAGAACTCCAGAATGAACGGTCCAAAACCAGTCATCACTGGTTCTCCTGGTGACCCCTCATGGTGCTGATGCTGGACTTCAGTTTTAAGCGATGGGTCCAATAGAACCCTGACCCATTCTGGAGGGAGAATCAGAACCGTGACAATCCGTTTGTTGTTAAAACCAAACCTGGTGCAGCTCCACAAAGCACCAGGAGTTCTGGTTCTGGTGAGTTTGTGGGTTCTGCTTGGAGGTCAAAGGTGAAGCCGACCATCTGCTGCTGGTCCCAGAGGAGCTGGACCACCTGGTGGTCAGATTAGGTCCTAATCTCTGATTCAGATCGATAAAAAACTTTTTATCTCAGATTTTTGTCAAAAAGATTTTTTTGAATCTTTTGCACAAATCTGTGCCCAGCCGCTCCTCATAAGCCTAACCCTGAGATCACTGACCCTGTTTCCTTCTCTTCATCATCAGAATAAGACTGGGCTTTCAAAATAAAAGCATCAATAAGAAGTGGACTGTCCTGCACAATGAAGTTCATACTTTGCAGACCGGAAGTCAAAAGGTTGCTACCTTTGAGCATAAGGTGCATAAACAGGTAAAAATGTGTATTTAAATATTTAGTTCAATTCAATTTTATTTGTAAAGCCCCTTCCTACCCCCAAACAAGGGGGCCCAAGGTGCTGAAAATAATGTAAAAACAACTAAGACACAATAAAACAACTGTGCAATAAAGTACAAAAATAAAACATTCCAAGATAAAACATGCAAAGATAAAACAGTTAAAAAACAATAAAAAACAATGATCAAAAAAATTAAAACACAAGTAAAAAACTAAGAAACAGATCTAAGGTGAACCTTAAGCTGGGCTTTAAAAGTGGGCAACGATGTGGACTTTCTTATTTCTAGTGGCAATTGGTTCCAAAGCCGAGGACCCAGAACCGAAAAGGCACGATCACCTCTGGACTTGCGCTTTAACCGCGGTACCACTAGGAGGTCACTCTGACCCGAACGTAGCGATCTTGAGGGAACGTAACGGGTCAGCAGCGAAGTTAAATATGGTGGAGCAGTTCCTGACAAAGAGTTAAAAACAAAGACCAAAATCTTGTGGAGGATACAACATTTCACCGGTAACCAGTCCAAAGCAGCTAGAAGGGGCGTGACATGGTCCCACTTCCGTGCTCCAAAAAGAAACCTAGCCACAGCGTTCTGGACCCGCTGCAGTCGAGTTAATAAGGACCGGCTCAGGCCAGCATACAGGGCGCTGCAATAATTTAATCTAGAGAGGACAAAGGCATTGGTCACAGTTTTTAATTCCTGTTGCGTGAGGATCGACTTAATCTTAGATAAGCGCCTCAACTGGTAAAAACATGAACGAACAACAGAATTTATCTGAGCATCAAATCGTAAAGCAGAATCTATTTTAACACCCAAATCCGTAATTACAGACTTCTCCTAGGGTAGCAGCGATAAAAGGTCCAATCTATGGGGCTGGTTGTTATTTGGGGTAAAAACTATTATTTCAGTTTTGCCCTCATTCAAAGTCAAGAAATTGGACCCCATCCATTGAGTCACATCCTGTAAGCAAGTCACCAGCTGCTGTATGCTACCCCTGGTCCCTTGCTGGATTGGCAAATTTGACAATCATCAGCATAGAGATGGAAGCTAATGTTATGTTTCTCAAACAACAGTCCCAATGGTAACAAGTAGAGTGAGAACAGCAGGGGACCCAGAACAGAGCCCTGGGGAACACCCCACCTAAGCTCAACATCTCTTGATGAATAATAATAATATTCCTAAAGGATAAAAAGAAGGAATATGAACTATAACCTTTACAGCTGAAGCTATGTGTGCAGAAGTGCACGATGCTCTCAGTGAGAAGAGAAACAGCTGATTCCTGGTTTTGTTTATTTAACTTTATTTTCTTTAATTACGTAGCCATTTCAGCCACATGAAGCTAACTTTTGTGTTTCACAGATAGATAAATGAAATGGATTTACTTAAATTTACCATCAAACTGCTTTGGTGACGCTCCATTTATTTATTTTGAAAGGTCAGACAGGAAGTGGCTCACCTTTAGTCCACCTGGCTTCACCCTGCGGTCCGACCCAAAGGCTCCAGCAGCTGGGATGAGTCCAGGCCCGGAGCTCGGTAAAACGCGGGGGGATGAACAACACTCCGCCAGGATTACGGTTGGTGTGTGGACTCACTTTTACTTCACTGTTTGACTTTGATCCAACTTCCTGTGTGAGTGGGACCCAGAAGGTCAGGGGTCAGGGCGGCGCGTCTTGTCTGTGACTTTGTGTGTTTTTGACCTTCAGGTAGAATGGACTCAAAGGTAGCAGCCAGGCTCTAACACCTGTTGATTTATGACAATAGAACCGGTCAGATGGTGATTTTCAAAATAAAGCTCCAGATCTTACAGTGCTGGCATCCTTTAACTCAGCAGCTGTTACAGTTTCCTTTAGACCCTCCATCTCACTCACACACACACACACACACACACACACACACGCACACACACACGTTTTTTTCGCTGACTAGTTCTGTAGGGATTACAATGCGGAGAGCTCATGCCCCCACCCCCACCCCCAGGTCTTTGTTGGACCCTCTGTCCCTGTTGTCCTGATGGGTCAGCTGATGGAGGATAAAAGGCCAAAGGGCATGCACTGCCGGGCTTTCAGGAGAGCGCGGCGGTGGGGTTCAGCTGCAGGTTTGTGGAGTCCTGTTGGTGGTCTGGACCTGGTGCCAGCAGCATGAGGGCCGGGAGCCGGTCCGGGATCACGCAGGGGACAACGGCAAGAAAAACATGTCTTTAAACTACATCAAAAACTTCTACGAAGGATGCGTGAGTAGCTCCCTCAGGATGGTTTCAGGGCTCTCAGGAAGGGATCCGTTGTCCTCCTGAGGACAGAGTCAGGAGACGTTAACAGGTCTGTCTGTCCTGTCCGGTAGCGTAGGGACATTTCTGTTAGCTTCCATCGAGGGTCAACAGGTGTCAGAGCAGGTAGAGGGAGGAGCAGCACTTCCTCTCAATGGCTTTTTGTTTCAGACGCATTGATCTGCCTCATAAAAGACCCTTCTGTCTGTTTCTATGTGTGTGCGTGTGTGTGTGTGTGTGTGTGTGTGTGTGTGTGTGCGCGTGCGTGTGTGTGTTGAATCACACCTCTCTCTGTGTGGACCTGTTCCAGCTCAGGCCTCCTACGGTCATAGGCCAGTTCCACACCTTGTTCTTCGGCTCGGTCCGGATGTTCTTCCTGGGAGTTTTGGGATTCGCTGTCTACGGGAATGAGGCTCTGCACTTCAGCTGTGATCCGGATCGTCGAGAACTCAACCTGTTCTGTTACAACCAGTTCAGACCCATAACGCCTCAGGTGGGACAGAGCAGACAAACATCCCATAATTCTTCGCCTGATCTGATTTTCAGCATGTTTATTTCAGGAAGCTCATCTTTCCGCTTTAGAAAAATCTAAAAGCAAATGAAGTCTAAATAATCTGACCAGAGCGGTTCTGAAAGTCTGGGTCAAGGCCCCACTTTGGGTCGTCGTGGTTTGTGTTGTCCTGTGCTTTAAAATCAGCGCCAGCTGTTGCCATGGCAACTTTGTGGACTAGAGAACCACAGCTGTAATGGACATGTTGTCATTCAGCTGAACCACAGCTGGTGTTCCTGTGAGTGTGCAGGTTTGCAGATGATGGGATGTTCTACCTGATAAATACAGGAAGCATGTTTAGGATGTTATTAACGGCTCCTGTAGGAAACCGGCAGAACAAATCCAGAACTTCAGCAAAGTTCTCTGCAGGTATTTTCAGATCAGAAGCTGATCGTCTCCAACGGCAACGTTGCTTAAAAACAGAAATTCTAGGTTTTATTTCCTTCATCCAGCTGATTTTAAACGACCGGAGCGAATGAAAAGAGAAATACGACTCACCTGTTTTTACATCTTTGATCAGCTGTTCTGTGGATGTTCTCCGTATGTGTTGTCTTTTTACCCTCCAGGTCTTCTGGGCCTTACAGCTGGTGACGGTTCTGGTTCCTGGAGCCGTGTTCCACCTCTATGCTGCCTGTAAGAACATCGACCAGGAGGAGATCCTTGAACGACCCATCTACACTGTCTTCTACATCATTTCTGTTCTTCTACGCATCATTCTGGAGATCATTGCCTTCTGGCTGCAGAGCCACCTCTTTGGCTTTCAGGTATGTCAGACTCTAAATTCCTCTGAGTTCATGTCTGTGGTGAGTCCAGACATCCAGATGTCTACATGTCCAGATGTCTACATATCCAGATGTCTACATGTCCACATGTCTACATGTCCAGATGTCTACATGTCTACATGTCCAGATGTCTACATATCCACATGTCCAGATGTCTACATGTCTACATGTCCAGATGTCTACATGTCCACATGTCCAGATGTCTACATATCCAGATGTCTACATGTCCACATGTCTACATGTCCAGATGTCTACATGTCTACATGGTAAAATGGTAAATGGCCTGTATTTGTATAGCGCCTTCTTAGGGTTCTACAACACCCCAAGGCGCTTCACAACACAATCAGTCATCCACCCATTCACACACACATTCACACGCTGGTGGGGATGAGCTACAACGTAGCTACAGCTGCCCTGGGGCGCACTGACAGAGGCGAGGCTGCCGAGCACTGGCGCCACCAGTCCTTCCGACCACCACCAGCAGGCAAGGTGGGTTAAGTGTCTTGCCCAAGGACACACAGCAGCATTCTCTGGCCGGAGCCGGGATCGAACCTGCAACCTTCCGATTTCTGGACAACCCGCTCTACCTCCTGAGCTACTGCTGCCCTAGCTAACATGTCCAGATGTCTACATATCCACATGTCCAGATGTCTACATGTCCACATGTCCAGATGTCTACATGTCTACATGTCTACATGTCCAGATGTCTACATATCCACATGTCCAGATGTCTACATGTCCACATGTCCAGATGTCTACATGTCCACATGTCCAGATGTCTACATATCCAGATGTCTACATGTCCACATGTCTACATGTCCAGATGTCTACATATCCACATGTCCAGATGTCTACATGTCCAGATGTCTGCATGTCCAGATGTCTACATATCCACATGTCCACATGTCCAGATGTCTACATGTCCACATGTCCAGATGTCTACATATCCAGATGTCTACATGTCCACATGTCCACATGTCCAGATGTCTACATATCCAGATGTCTACATGTCCACATGTCTACATGTCCAGATGTCTACATGTCCACATGTCCAGATGTCTACATGTCCACATGTCCAGATGTCTACATATCCAGATGTCTACATGTCCACATGTCTACATGTCCAGATGTCTCCATGTCCACATGTCCAGATGTCTACATGTCCAGATGTCTGCATGTCCACATGTCCAGATTTCTACATGTCCAGATGTCTACATATCCAGATGTCTACATGTACACATGTCCACATGTCTACATGTCCACATGTCCAGATGTCTACATGTCCACATGTCCACATGTCCAGATGTCTACATATCCAGATGTCTACATGTCCACATGTCTACATGTCCAGATGTCTCCATGTCCACATGTCCAGATGTCTACATGTCCAGATGTCTGCATGTCCACATGTCCAGATTTCTACATGTCCAGATGTCTACATATCCAGATGTCTACATGTACACATGTCCACATGTCTACATGTCCACATGTCCAGATGTCTACATGTCCACATGTCCACATGTCCAGATGTCTACATATCCAGATGTCTACATGTCCACATGTCTACATGTCCAGATGTCTCCATGTCCACATGTCCAGATGTCTACATGTCCAGATGTCTGCATGTCCACATGTCCAGATTTCTACATGTCCAGATGTCTACATATCCAGATGTCTGCATGTCCACATGTCCACATGTCTACATGTCCAGATGTCTACATGTCCACATGTCTACATGTCCATAACCACGTTATGACACCTTATAAACGTCCTAAATAAAGAAAACATTTTAGAGTTGTTCTAAAGTTGTTTTAGTTTCATCATTTAAACTAAACAGCTCAACTCTGCCTCCTGCTGACAGGAACCTGTACCTGCAGCCTCTTCAGAATGTGAAAATGTTAACTAAACTGTAATTTTACAGGACTTCAGCGTTAGGGAGCTGTGACTCTGTGCTCAGATGTAATCAGAGTAATGTAATGTAATAAAGTAATGTAATCCTAATTAGTAACGTAGTTATGCCCAGTCAAACACCCAGGCAGTGAAATAAAACAAACATTTATTGTTTTTAGCCGTCTAACAAACTCAGAATCGAGTCAAATGAATAAAGTTTTAGAGGACGGCGTCTCTCCTGTCATTTATCTGGTTTTAATTTAAAAAACAGTTTTCTGTTTGAAAACCTTGAGCTGGCTCTGGATTCTGGAACAGTTTTCTGATTTTTCATGATTTTGGAGCGTAGCTTTGATAGATGTGATCAGAAGGTTCTTGGCAGCGCCCAGCGCCTCCCTCAGCCATCTTACTTCTGTGTCCTCCCCTCAGGTCCACCCTCTGTACGTGTGTGATGCCAGCTCCCTGGAGAAGGCCTTCAACGTGACGAAGTGTATGGTACCAGAACATTTTGAGAAAACCATCTTCCTCAGTGCCATGTACACCTTCACCATCATCACCATCCTGCTCTGCATCGCTGAGATATTTGAGATTCTCTGCCGACGGCTCGGCTACCTCAACAACCAGTGACACGGGTGGACCAACAGCGGGTCAGAACATCCGACTTCATCTCTGACGGGTTTCTCAGAGGCTCTCTGTTAGCAGGACCTTTATGAAACAGGAGGTTGACCAACAAGCTGGATCTGTGGAACACCGTGAGTGCTATCTGGGAATGTAAAAGGGGCGGAGCTGGCAGGGATCAGCCTAGCAGTTGTTTGAGAATCAGCTGGTCTGTTCTGGTTGGGTCCAGAAGGTGCTGTGTGTTGGAGGACATGCACCTCCAGGATCAGGGAACCCTGTTGGATTTAAACCTCATATCTAATGACTCTATGTAGGACAGACCTAGCGAGACACGTCCCTGTCCCCGTTTCTGTCTCCAATCCCAACAAACTTCAGCGTCAGCAGATTTCTTCGGCTTTAGGAGGTTCTGGTTTAAGCTGTGAGTAGTTGGGTTCTGTAGGAAGTTCAGACGAACACCGTGGTCTGACTCGTCTCCCAGACGGTGATCAGGTGTGACGGGTCGACCAGAGACTACAGAATATTATGGGCGTCACTCCAGAAGGTGGGTGACAGGTGTTGATGAAGCTGTTGGTGTTTCCTAATCAGCCTTCAGATCCAATCAGCAGAAAGGCTTCAGCAGCTGCCCGACGTCCCCTCTGTGAAACGTGAATCTGTCAGAGATAACGTCAGTAAACCGGACCTGAGCGTGGCTCTGACGTCCAGCTCTTTACTAACCCTAACCCAACAGAGACGGCAGCCACCAGGAAACGTGAATACATCTGGATCTAAAAGAGCTTCGACATGAGAGAACTGGTCAGATTTAATGGAAAGATTTCATTGTTTGGTAGCAAGAAAGCTGTGTGAGAATCAATGAGGAGTGGTTGGAGGACGGATGAAGCTTTGATTGAAAACACCAGCTGTTTTGTCCCAGCGTCCAAGGTGAGACCGGAGAGTTTTTAACATCCGTGGATGAAATCAGACTCGGAGGTCTTTGTGATTCAAGGTGTTCCTGCTCTCATAAATAATGAAGGAATGCCCGCGGGCTTGTTGGGTCTGGTCCACCTCAACAATGGTGTCCTCCACAGAAACAAGCTTTAAAACTCAGAGTCCTTTTGCTTCTGATGTCCCTTTACTTTCAGAATAATTACCTCCTCTGATGTTTTTATTTAATCAGACATCCATCCATCTTCTGTTGTGTTTTCAGTCATCTGTTCATCACCTCAGGTACAAAAGCTGCATCACCAGAGAAAAGTGGATCACACTCCCCTTTAGCTGCGTGATCCAAAGCTACAGAACCAAAGGCTCGGTGGGACCGGGCCGGTCTTCCTTCTGGTATCCATGACAACCAAAAAGTGGTTTTTAAGTTTGGTACTAAAATATTAACCCAGAGTTAAGTGTCGATTACTTTAAAATAGGGATGCAACGATACCACTTTTTTCCAAACCGATACGATACCGATACTTGGATCTGAGTACTCGCCGATACCGATTACCGATACCGATACTTGTACCACACACAAAAATGCAATGAATTGGAATACAGGCTTTTTTGGGAAACATGAGCAGCAGGTTCTTTTTGATGAAAATAGTCATCTCTGCATTTTCATGTGTGAGCCTGTTTCTGTTTTCATTCACAATGTTTGAAGCAGCTCCCCCTATTGGTCAATATAGAAAACTACAACAGAAATGACAAGTCCCAGTGAAGCCACTTTCAGGCAACTGGTATCGGTACCTGGTATCGGTTAGCTTTTTTCTGGTATCGGTATCTGTATTGGTATCGGTATCGGCCCGATACCGATACCAGTATCGGTGCCGGTGCATCCCTACTTTAAAATAAAGACATGGTGTAAATATGAACTTTCTTTCTTCACTCCCTCATATCTAAATAGAGTTGGTAGTGCGGTTTAGCCACCAGGCTCGTGATCGGGTGGGTTTGTTTGGGACTCAGCAGCAGCAGCGTGTCATTCTGTGTGTTTGAGCTCAAATATCAGGATCGTCTATAAAATCACAAATCTCTAGATTTTTGTAATCATGTTTTTATTTATTGTGAAACGTGTAAAGAGCCGTGTCTGAGTGTGTTCCTAATAAACGTTACCCAGTCTGTCTGCCTGCTGCTGGTTAATAACAATAATCTGTTTCATCATTAAAATGTCCAGCAAACTGCTCTGGGTTTTTGTATTTTTACAGGTGGATTACCTGCTCTGGGTTTTTACAGGTGGATTACCTGCTCTGGGTTTTTGTATTTGTACAGGTGGATTACCTGCTCTGGGTTTTTGTATTTGTACAGGTGGATTACCTGCTCTGGGTTTTGTATTTTTACAGGTGGATTACCTGCTCTGGGTTTTTGTATTTTTACAGGTGGATTACCTGCTCTGGGTTTGGGGTGAGAGGATCTGATGTTTATGCTGACAGGAACAGGAAATGGCACCTTACCAACATAAAAGCAGTCAGCTGGACGGTTAAACAACTAGATCTCTGATTCTGATGTAACCATTCTAACATAATGGTTGGATTCTAATTCCACTAGAGGACCTTTGTTCTCCTGACGCCTCCACACCTGTACGGGTTCTTGTTCTCTGTAGGGTTAGGGCTGTTCCTGTATAGGGACGACCGGACTGGACTCTGTGCCGACACTAGTGAGTCACCAGCTCCTCTCTAGCTGGACTTTATCTTTCTGAGTCATTCTTCTAACACACACACTCACACACCCATCACAGCACTTCTGGGTCTGGACCAAAGAAATCTGGCGAACAGAAAACTGATCATTAAAAGCATCAAAACAAGTTTACTGGAAGAGAACCTGATGCTGTTGGTCACAGATTCATCCCACAACAAGCTGGACCAAAGAGATTTAAGTCATCAGTGACTGAAAACTTTCTGATTCAAGCTTCCATCTCCTCAGAACTGGGATGTTCTTCTGCTCCTTTGGAGGAGTTAAGTTACTAAATCCTAATTCTGTTAGCAGGGAACAGATTCAGGTTCTGGCTGGAGAGCAGCTTTGAATTCAAACATGAAATTCTGAGGGGAGCTGAGGTGATGTTGAGTATAAACAGCTGTTCTGAGATCTGTCTGCTGGAAACACTGTCAAACAGAACAGGCTGACATCACTTAAAGGTCAACTAAGGTCAACTAAGCTACACTTTGACAAAAAAATCAAAGGTTTGACCACCTTTCTCCAGGCTCGCCCCTAGAGTCTCAGAATCTGATGGTTGCAGGAAATGGTGCAACACTGGTTTGCGACACACACACAGGCTCATTAGACAGAGAGGACCGGCTGCAGTTCAGGTCAAAACTTTCAGAACCCACTTGGGACTGATCCTCCTCCCCTCATGTTCTCCTTTTAACAACACACATGGGTTAACACATCAGACACAGCTCCACCTGCCGACAGAGGACAGCTGCGTCACCAGACAACAACTCTGTCACCTAAATGAATGAATCAGAACCACACCTTGGACTGGTCTGAAGTGGTCTTCTATGAGCCCTGATCTACATCCTATTGAACATCAGTGGAAGGATCTGAAACATCTGGAGAAGGAACACTTCAGACTGAGACAGTTGGGGCAGTTTCCTCATAAGAAGACCAGGATACCTGTGGACAGGTGAGAAGTCTCACATAGAGTTACCAAAATCACCAGGTTCCCTCAAACCATCCTTTCAGTCCAGTTCAGTTTTAGTAGCCAGGCTGTTGAGCCTAAATTTAAAACCAGGTTTTGGTTTTCATGAATTTATTCTGAGTACATTTATATCTGTCTGTCTGTCTGTCTGTCTGTCTGTCTGTCTGTCTGTCTGTCTGTGTGTCTGTCTGTCTGTCTGTCTGGGTTACAAAGCAATTCTCCACCAAGACAGCAGGGGGCGTAGACCTTTTCTGGCGGTCTCGACAGCAGAGGGAGGTTCAATGCAAATTTCCCTGATTGTGATGTCACAAACAGGGACTTTTTCAAACATCATATACATTCCTGAACCCAAACTTACAGGATGGATGGTTTTTATTGGCTTGGAGTGTTTCTAGAGGCAGCAGACCCACATGGCAGCACAGAAGGATGAAATACGTCTGACTTAAAACCACCGAAGAAGAGGCTGATGACTGTCGCTTGTGTTTATGAAGACCATCTCCTGCCTGCCTGATTATGGTGCGTTCGATTTGTCCTCGGAACTCGGAAATCCCGACTTCCGAGTAGGAAAAATCAAATAAAACGCCCCGCAAAGTCAGAACTCCCAGTCGGAAACTCGGAAGTTTTTCAGAACTCCGACCTCGAAATCCAAGATGGCAGCGCCCTCGAAAACTGCTGTTTAGGTAGCTCTCAACGAACACATACGACTAATAAACAACACTTTTAGTTTGTTCAAATTAGAGATGATAGCGCTACATGTAACTTTTATTTTAAACTCACTCTTATGTGTGTGTCTTGTAAAATAAACAGACAAATCGAACGCACCAACAGTCCATCATTCGTGTTTGTTTTTACCTATTTGACCTGATAAAAAAGTAAATAAAATAAAATAAAAATAAAAAAGTTAAACTGAATAATTGGTATTCCAACTTCTCCGACTACGGAAACCAGAACGCTGTTAACTCGGGTGTGACGTCATTCCTAGTTCCGAGTTCCGACTTCCGATCGAACGCACCATTACTCTGGGATCGTGACGCCATCGTCCTGGCCGGGCGGCAGCTCCTATTGGATGCGGATGCGGAAGTGAAGCACTTCTCTAACAACAACAGTGAGCTGTGGTGTTTGTGTCTCCTGGAGGAGCTGAAACTCTCATGGCTTTACCAACCCAGCTCAGAGCCATCCAGCACCACCTCCGGACCGCTCAGGAACATGAGAAGCGGGACCCGGTCGTGACTTATTACTGTAAGTGTTAGTTTATGCTGGCTAACGTTAGCGGTTAGCCTCCTAGCTTTGTTTTCCAGGAGACGGGGCGCTGGGTTTTCTTCCGTCTTTTATTTTAAATGATCCCATTTGGCTGAAACTCTTCACCTGCCTCCAGTCCGAGCTGTGGGGTTAGGGTTAGATGTGCTCCGGTGTTTAGGAGTCGTAGTTTTGTTCGGTGGGACTTTATGGCAGGCTAACACTTCCGTAGCATCATGATAACTGAGATGCCAGGAAGATTTCACCTCATGTTTGTGTTTCATCAGCATGAAGTCTAACAACAATACATTATTTGGTGTTTATGAGGTTTCTGTTCACCTGAATGGGAAAATATAAACACTGAAACTGTCCAGGTAACCACACCTGTGTGAAGTCACCCTGAAGCCTCTGATTGGCTCGTTCAGCTCGTTTGTAGGGATGTCTCATTCTGTAGGAATGTACCAAACCCTGCTGCACACCTCCTGAGTGGTTTGAGACAACCTCAGATAAAGACCAGAGGACGGATGTTTGGTTTTTATCGTCATCATCACTTTATTTATATAGCACATTTAAAATACAGCATGAGAGCTGACCAAAGTGCTGCACAGGCAGGTTCATTTTAACCTTCAACAGGATGCTACCTGGGAGTCTAAAGGTCTCAGTCAGGAGATGAATAAAAGAGCTTTTATTTGTTGGAATAATATAATCATTAAATGTAAATCCATATCTAAGTAATATGGCAACTTTTTAAATCCTCACAGTATATTTTGTTTTATTTCCTAAAGTGTGTATATATTCAGCATTTTTTTATTATCTTTGAGTACTTCTGTGTTGTTTTCTTGTTTATATTATTATCTTTTACTCTTCTCTTTGCTCCTGCAATGAATGTAATCGCTGCTGTGACACTACCGCATCCCCACTGAAGGACAACAAGGGGCTATTCTATTCTATCTCTGAACCATGCAACCAGCTCCGGTGGCCTAGTGTTAGAGTGTCCGCCCCGGGACTGGGAGATCGGGGTTCGAATCCCGGTCGGGTCATACCAAAGACTTTGAAAAAATCGCATGACACCAAATATGTTCTCCAACTGCAGCTCACCGCTCCCCACGGGGATGGGTCAAATGCGGAGGACAATTGATGGCTTTAATCTTAATCTTAATCTTAACCATGCTAACCTGAACCATGCTAACCTGTACCATGCTAACCTGAACCATGCTAACCTGAACCATGCTAACCTGAACCATGCTAACCTGAATCATGCTAACCGGAACCATGCTAACCTGTAACATGCTAACCTGAATCATGCTAACCTGTAGCATGCTAACCTGAACCATGCTAACCTGTGCCATGCTAACCTGAACCATGCTAACCTGTACCATGCTAACCTGAACCATGCTAACGTGAATTATGCTAACTCCGTAAAACCAGAAACTGAGATAAACATCAGAAATGATCGTCAGTCTGAAAGCGGGCCGGTGCTGAAGGATTAGTTCTGGAATATTTAAGGTTCCAGATGAAACTGGACACAACTTTATTTGAAATCAGTGTTTCTGTGTTTATTATTTTTCTCAGTAACCTGGTGAAGAATAAGAGGTGTCTGTGGACTGATGAATAAATAATGTTCTGACCCGCTTTACTGTCCACTGTGCTGACTGACAGGCAGCTGTTTGTTGTGACAGCAAAGGTTTAAGGCTGGTTTATCAGTCCGTCTGCGTGAAACGGACGCACGCACCGCCATTTTGCGTTGGCGCAAGGGCTCTCCGACTGGCTTGCGGAGGGTGACGGAGACATGCCCCAAATTTTAAACATCCATCGAAAGTGACGGAGACCGCAAGCTTGTGATTGGTCAGGACGACGCTTCCTGTAACTTCGTCACCAGCACCGCCGTTGCTCCGTTAATAAGTAAAAACATAGTTAGCAGCAGACCCAGAATAGATTGAAGAACGCATCGTGGAAAAGTCCGAAAATATGAACGTTTATTCACCCGTGACTGAAGGAGTACAAAATACGGAGCAAACGTGGATGGAAACGACAGGAAACGTGGGTTTAGAGGTGGCGACTGGATGAAGAGGTGGAGGAGAATAAAGGACAAATTAGTCCGTGTTAAAAAGTCTCTGAAATACATTAAAACAATGTAAACACGAGTAAATACACTATCGTGAACCGGATACATGAGTGTCATGGTGGCAGGATATCTCGAGAATAGCGCTACGCCCTCTGTTGTCCTGGCGGGGAATTGCTTTGCAGCACTCCGCTGCCTGAACAGAAGTTTGAATGTGAAACTCTTTCAGACGCTCCGTGTGCGTCTCTCCGTTGTGGAGCTCACAGAGAGTATAAACCAGCCTTTATAGACATGGTGTCCACGGTCCCACGGTGAAGAACGTGGTGTCTGATGGGTCGTGTTCTGGTGTCCCGGTCCTGCGGTGAAGGGTCGTGTTCTGGTGTCCCGGTCCTGCGGTGACGGGTCGTGTTCCGGTCCTGCGGTGACGGGTCATGTTCTGGTGTCCCGGTCCTGCGATGAAGGGTCGTGTTCTGGTGTCCCGGTCCTGCAGTCACGGGTCGTGTTCCGGTCCTGTGGTGAGGGGTCGTGTTCCGGTCCTGCGGTGACGGGTCGTGTGCCGGTCCTGCGGTGAAGGGTCGTGTTCTGGTGTCCCGGTCCTGCGGTGAAGGGTCGTGTTCTGGTGTCCCGGTCCTGCGGTCACGGGTCGTGTTCCGGTCCTGCGGTGACGGGTCGTGTGCCGGTCCTGCGGTGACGGGTCGTGTTCTGGTGTCCCGGTCCTGCGGTGAAGGGTCGTGTTCTGGTGTCCCGGTCCTGGGGTGAAGGGTCGTGTTCTGGTGTCGCGGTCCTGCGGTGACGGGTCGTGTTCCGGTCCTGTGGTGACGGGTCGTGTTCCGGTCCTGCGGTGACGGGTCGTGTTCTGGTGTCCCGGTCCTGCGGTGAAGGGTCGTGTTCTGGTGTCCCGGTCCTGCGGTCACGGGTCGTGTTCCGGTCCTGCGGTGACGGGTCGTGTTCCGGTCCTGCGGTGACGGGTCGTGTTCTGGTGTCCCGGTCCTGCGGTGAAGGGTCGTGTTCTGGTGTCCCGGTCCTGCGGTGATGGGTCGTGTTCTGGTGTCCCGGTCCTGCGGTGAAGGGTCGTGTTCTGGTGTCCCGGTCCTGTGGTGACGGGTCGTGTTCCGGTCCTGCGGTGACGGGTCGTGTTCCGGTCCTGCGGTGACGGGTCGTGTGCCGGTCCTGCGGTGACGGGTCGTGTTCTGGTGTCCCGGTCCTGCGGTGAAGGGTCGTGTTCTGGTGTCCCGGTCCTGCGGTGAAGGGTCGTGTTCTGGTGTCCCGGCCCGTGAGTGTGTCATGAGATCAAAATAAAACCTCATTTTTCAGGAAGGTTCTGATTTTCCTAAGTGCTCTTGAGCACGTGGCTCTTATTGTGTGAAGTTGAAGTTCTACTCTTGAACAGATGCGACGGTTCTTTGAAGCATCAGAACTTCATCAAGGTTCTGATCTAGCAGCCTCTCTCAGGCGGAGGAGTGTGCAGGTTTAGGGTTTGCTTGTCTGGACTTGATGGTTCTGGAGCTCAGCAGAACTCTGATGAGGTCTGACCATCCTACCAACACATCTGTACCTGAACCAGAAGGTCCAGTTGGTCCAGTCATAACCAAGTTACTCACAAACTTCAGATGCTTCAGAACCACGGATCAGGTCTGGGTCCTGTAGGAGTCCAGCCCGGTCCGGTCCGGGTCCTCCTGGTTTTGTTTGACTGATAAAATCAGGATCAAACTCATCCCTGTTGATGCTGATTGGCTGGTTTTGTTTGTCCTGCTGTGGACGAGTGATGGAGTCGGGCCACTGGAGGTCAGTAGCATCACACCTGTGTGTGTGTGTGTGTGTGTGTGTGTGTGTGTGTGTGTGTGTGTGTGTGTGTGTGTGTGTGTGTGTGTGTGTGTGTGTGTGTGTGTGTGTGTGTGTGTGTGTGTGTGTGAGAGATCAGATGTAAAGGGGATTTCATCTAAATCAGCTTTTGGGGAGGAAACAGCCTCTTTAGGAATGTTTTTAAATCTTCGGAATGATCTGTTTGGAACAGTTTTGTGAGCTGATGCTGTGTGAACATCCCCTCCGTCCACTCTCAGGTCTCCAGTCAGAGACTAGAAGGTCCCAAACAAAGAATATGAAGTGATCCGGAATCCCAGACCCTGTCCCAGCTGTAGGAGCGATGATTTTTTTGCTCCTTTTGCTTTAATTGTGTTTTTGACAGGATGCAGAAACAAACGACCCGTCGTGATTCTGTAAATCTGCAGATTTCCCAGCGCAGTGGGGCTCGTTCATCATGGCGTGTGTTTGATGTCTTCATTCTCCAGCCGTCTGCGGCCTTTTGCCCGTGCGTCAGTCTAAATTAGCCAGCTGATGCCGGCAGGATTCCTGAGTGAAGTGGATGGGATACAGCTGGAGTCGCTCATGATTTGTTCAGCTGTAATGATGCAGGCCCCCCCCGCCACTGGCTGCTTTTCAAACGCCGTTTCACACTGATTGGATGGTTGGCGTTATTAATGTCTGGACGGCCCGTGGGACCGGTACCACTCGTCTTCCTCAGAGTGGAGATGTTGCTCCTGACATTCCGGGGGTCGGAGCGTTTCAGCTGTTCTAGACGGAGTCTTGCTGCTGCTCTCAGTGTTCTGATCCTGGAGCAGAACTCCTCCAGAACAGTCCAGGTCCTGGGTAGAACCCGTCGTCTGGGTCAGAACCCGGCCTGTACCATAGAACCAGTTTCACTAACACCATAGAGAATAAATCTGTCTCTGGTTCTGGAAGAAAAAATCAGACAATAACCGTCTGAACGGCCGATTCAGCTTCAGGGTCTGCAGCAAACAACTAAATGATCTTGTTGTTGTTATGGAGCCAGGCCGCCGTACAGGTTTGGAGAGATTCTGGTCCGGCGCCTCAGGTTTACACTGTTGACAGTGAGGACGGTGTGCTGCTGACCTCGACTCAGGACATAGTGGATCGGTGGGTGGAGTAGTTCCAAAACCTCCTCAATCCCACCAAGAGGAAGCGGCGTCTACAGACTTTGGATTGGGCTGTGCGATCTCTGGAGCCGAGGTCACTGAGGTAGTTAAAAAGCTCCTCAGTGGCAAGGCTCCGGGAGTGGATGAGATCCGCCCAGAGTTCCTTAAAGCTCTAGATGTTTATGGGATGTGTTGGTTAACGCGGCTCTGCAATATCACCTGGACATCAGGGGCAGTTCCACTGGACTGGCAGACCGGGGTGGTGGTCCCCTATTTAAAAAGGGGGACCACAGGGTTTGTTCCAACTACAGGGGGATCACACTCCTGAGCCTCCCTGGTAAGGTCTATTCAGGGGTTCTGGAGAGGAGGGTCCATCGGATTGTTGAACCTCGGATTCAGGAGGAGCAATGTGGTTTTGGTCCTGGCCGTGGAACACTGGACCAGCTCCTTACCCTTAGGGGGTCCTGGAGGGTGCATGGGAGTTCGCCCAACCAATCTACATGTGTTTTGTGGACCATGTCCCTTGGGGGGCTCTGTGGGCGGTATGGGGTACCAGGCTCCTTGATAAAAGGTCCCTGTGATTCTGTTCATAACTTTTATGGACAGGATTTCTAGCCGAGGTGTCGAGGGGATCCGTTTTGATGGCCTAAGGATCGGGTCTCTGCTGTTAGAACCTGCAGGACAGGAGAACTTCAGCCCTGATGTAAACCAGCCTGCTGTGGTGGATGTTGACCAGCAGGGGGCAGGGAATGATGGGAATAATGGGAATGGGTGGAGTGGCAGCTGCTGTGATGGATGTGATGGAACAGACCCGTCTTTGTCTGAATGGCTGCTGAAGGACTTGCTGCCTGGTTCTCTGACTTCCTGCAGGCCGACTCAGAACTTTGTTCTGCTGGTTCTGGTCTCGTTGCTGCTGCATCAGGTAAACCTACCTGCCTCCAGGAGAAACCCAGCTGTCTGAGGAGAGTGGCTCCAGAAGCTGAGCTTCAGATGACGGGATCAGAGGTTTACTGGAGTTTAGGTTTCAGGGTTCATGTTTGGGATAAATGTTCCTGCAGAACACGCGGGTTCTAAAATAAAAGAGTAAATAAATGATTACAGTAGCAGTAGTCTCCCTGGAGGAGACTCGGCGCTACCCCACAGGTGTGGGAGATCAGGACGGTTCTGGTTCAGAGGGGTTTTAGGGTTCTGAAGGTTCTGTCGTCTCCTGCAGGTCGGCTCTACGCCATGCAGACGGGAATGAAACTGGACAGTAAAACTCCAGAGTGCCGGAAGTTCCTGGTGAAGCTCATGGACCAGCTGGAGTCGGTAAGTCCTGTTCCAAGGGTCAGCAGGAGGCGGAGCCTGTTTACCGGCTTTAAGCCTAACCCTAGTTAGTTTCTAATCAGCTGATTTTATTGAGTCTGTCATTTTCCTCTTTCAGGTTTTTAGAACTTTTAGGTCTTTTTACATCAAATAAACGGATTATGGATCCAGAGCGTCGTTAGAGGTGATTAGGACTTGTGACACGATAAATGATCACACCTGAATCAGCACCACATGGTTTTAGGGAAACATTCAGACGGTTCATAACTTCATCTGCTCCGTGAGCCAGCGACAGGCAGGCTGCTACGGGAGCCTGGCGGGCCAATCAGGAGTCAGTAATTACGTATTTAGTGTCTTCTTTAATATCTGAATTGTGTTTTTTACGTTTAGCTGATTTGACTTTATTTTACCTTTCAGATGAAGAGGAAATGAATGTCATTCAGAAAGCCCGACAAAATAAAAGCATGCCTGAAATCTGTATTTAAATGTATTCCTGTTGTCATGATCGTTTCTAATATAAACACGGTGTCATCGTTTTGTCGGTTTATCGTTTAAACCAGAGAGAAAATACTAGATGAGACGTTTCCCATAAACACTGTGATGTTTTGGGTTAACGTTCCACAAACAGACGGAGTTTAACCGGTTCCTGGTATTCTCGTCAGGACGAGGAGGACCACCTGTTGTCTTTATGAAGCGTCTCCTCACTCACAGCCAATTAAAAAGCACACGGCGGCCCCTGGAGGCAGCTGTTACTGAAGCTCTGGAGATGTTATCGTCACAGTCAGGCGGCGGCGCCAGGACACATCCGCTGCTTTGATGCTTCTGTCTGCCTGTCCTTCTGTCCACGCTGAGACATCAGGGACGGATCGCTGAGCCGTGACACGCGTGACCGTCATCTGGGCGGGGTTAAAGTAACGTGAACCAGTCCTAACCCCACCCCCACATCTCCGTCAGCTCAGCCCAACAAGGTTTCAGACTGAACCTGAAGCTCGTCTCTCATTGGTGCAAATTATCAACGGTGTCCATGACTGTTTACTAAGTGTTTCTGTTTCCTCCTCTGGGTCACGAGGCCTACATCACATCGGACCCGTCTGGAACATGTCCAGAACCCGTCTATGTTCACACAAAGTGTGAGACAGCTGTGGGACGGCTGGAGGCCCACCTGAATAAACGGAGACTAAAGGTCAACATAAAAACCCGAAATGTCTCGGAACCGGTTCTGTTTGAGTCCAACACATTTTCCCCCAGTCTCGTGTCTCCAGCTGGTGTCCAGCTCGGTCCCTGATGGGCCGAAGCTCGCTGGACTCATTAAACCTGTTTGGTCCCAGGCTCTAGTCTCTGAGGCTCCGCCCTCACCAGGAGGCTGCAGGATCATTAGTCTGACACCAGACAGGAAGTGAGAAACCGCCGTCCTCGTGGAGGGTTTCAGGTTT
This sequence comes from Aphyosemion australe, assembly GCA_006937985.1. Classification (NCBI taxonomy): domain Eukaryota; kingdom Metazoa; phylum Chordata; class Actinopteri; order Cyprinodontiformes; family Nothobranchiidae; genus Aphyosemion; species Aphyosemion australe. The sequence continues at coordinate 291,216 of SSNS01000149.1, read as the reverse complement.
TATTTCATCATCAAAGCTTCTTCACTCTTCCTGAAGGTTCTCCAGGGTCTAGACTGGCTGCTGGTCTTTCAGGAGTCTTTTCCCTAAAACCGGAGTCTAGATCCAGATCCGGGTTCTTCCCGTTTCCTCTGCTGCTGAGGAAATCAGGAGGAACCAGGCAGGTTCTTCAGCGCTTTGACCTGGAACCCTTCATCTGCTGGAGGCCCACTAGTGGTGCTCACTGAGGGGAGAACCTTCTTAAGTTTAACCCTTTCTCTTCCACACCAAGAACAAAGCTGTAAAACATGATCCATTCATCAGGTGAAGGAGTGATGAAGTCCAGCCGTAGGGACTAACCAGGCGTTGAACCTGCTGGTTAAAGCTCAGGGTTCTGACCCAAACCACCAGCTGACCCGTGTTTGCTTTTTCAGATGAAGAAGGAGCTGAGCGACAACGAGTCCATCACTCAGGAGGTGGTGGGAAACGCCCACATCGAGAACTACGCCCTAAAGCTGTTCCTGTACGCCGACAACGAGGACCGAGGAGGACGATTCCACAAGTAAGGGAACGCTGTCTGACGGCGTCGGAGCGAACCTCAGCCACGGGGAAATGAGTTTAGACATTCCTAATCCCGTTGGGAGACACGGGACAGTCTCTGTGACCTCCAGCTGTTTACTCCAGATCTGGACCTATTTTATCATCACAGCTCTGACACCACACTCACACATCCTCCCAACACGCCTGTCTCCTAGCAACAGGTGGTGACTCATACAGAGCCTTTTTCCTGATGAGCACATGCTCCGGAGGAACCGTGTTCTGGTTCTGATGGGAGGAGAGGGTTAGACTGGTAAGGGCTGATCAGAACCGCCGCCTGATGGGTCAGAGGTTCTGGTTCTCATGGGAGGAGAGGGTTAGACTGGTAAAGCGCCTGATGGGTCAGAGGTTCTGGTTCTGATGGGAGGAGAGGGTTAGACTGGTAAAGCGCCTGATGGGTCAGAGGTTCTGGTTCTGATGGGAGGAGAGGGTTAGACTGGTAAAGGCTGATCAGAACCGCCGCCTGATGGGTCAG
>SSNS01000149.1:259458-284465 GCA_006937985.1 Aphyosemion australe | reverse complement strand
ATATTGAGTCAAAGTGGTTTTAGACGAGAAACCAGGAGGAATTCAGCTGAAAGCATCCGAAACCACCATCAGAGCAGTCAGGAGATAACCCGTGGAGCAGAACCAGGAAGCTTCTTCCTGATGTTCCTTTGGTCTGTTTATAGGAACGCTTTAGTTTGGGAATCGACTGTTTGAGCCGTTCTCCTCCTCCTTTTACTCTCATTAAAACTTTTATGTAATCATTTATTTCTATCTTACATGCAGTGTTTAGGCTCCACCCACAGACTAAACCTTTAGTCCTGATTGGTTCGTGTGGAGGCCTGGAGGTCAGTTATTTCTTCTGATTCAGGTGTAGCTGACAGCAGCTCTCAGTGCTGAGACCTGCACCACTCGGTACGTACGCGTGTTCCCTCCATGAAGGCTCCTAAAAATAACCATCACACACACACACACACTCACACTCCACCCCATTACTCAGCACCCCTCCTCCTAGTCGATGGAAACTCAGAGCTGCTCAGAGACAATGATGTATCTGTGACCTGTGTGTGTGTGTGTGTGTGTGTGTGTAAAATATGATAAAAAGCTCTCCAGAGGTTAATTAACCCACTTAAACTGGTTTGTATCACAGCAGAGTCCAGGTCCTGCTGGTAAACTGGTCCATGGAGGTCCGTCCAGCAGAACCCAGCTGTGCTAACAGAACCCTGTAAAATGCTCCCCTCTGATTGGTGGAAAGCGGAGCGTAAATCTCTTCCCGTTTAACGAGCTGTGTGTGTTTCCCGGTTGTTTTTCAGACGAGTTTGGAGCTGAAGGATTCTCAGGACAGGCCTTCTCTCACGGAGGCTCCTTCAGAGCAGATCCTCCGCCAGAGGACCAGAGTCTGGATCCAGGTCCCGCCCCGGGAATCTGCTTTGCTCCAGGTCCAGGCTCAGTTCCAACGGGCCCCCCGACCACAAACTACAACAACATCCAGATCCCACCAGGCGCCCACGCTCCAGCCAACACACCAGCTGAGCTGCCGCCTCCTTCAGGTACCACTCAGCATCCTGCTGCTTCATGTCACGTCCTTCAGACAAACATCAGGATCAGAACCGATCCAGAACCTCCTTCAGTCCAGTTTATTTCTGTAGCACCAAATCACAACCAGAGTCGTCTCAAGGCTCTTCACAAAGTAAACCTTCCTATTGAGTTCAGTTCATTAAGTAAGAAAACCCAGCAGATTGCATCGACTTTTGTTTTTGCCTGTTTGGATGTTAGCTAAACATCTCCTGATCCAGTGGACAGATCCTACTCTTTCAGGAAGGAATCATTAGATTAGGTTTTGGTGTCAGCCTGATTCAAAATGGCTGCCACAGCTAATCTACACCAGCAGACAGTGAAGCGCCTCCAGCTTAGTTTTAGAGTTAAAATCAGAGAAAGATCAGATTAACCCGTGTTTCCAGGTTTCGTGTTTTTTAATTTTTCAACTCGATTTTTGTGAAACATTTTCATTCAAGTCATTAAAGTCAGCTGAAGCCATTTCCTCCAGTGAGACCGGTTTGTTTGAGCCGCCTGCACTGGAGACAACAGCTCTCCTCCCTCAGAGACACACACACACACACACACACACACACACTGAAATTTGTGTGTGTGTGGCTGTGTGTTTTAAAGCAAGACGCCGACCTGTAGCCTCTGCATAAAGATCACACACATCTCTGCACTATGGGCTGGCACAGGAAGTGCAAACATACACATTTAGTTGAGTTATTGTCGTTTTGCTGCTTCATCAAGCCTCTGAGCTGTGATAAAGACATGATGAAGAGGAGTGGATGTCAGAGGGTGAGTCGGCGTTTGTCCAGACCAACAGAGAGCTGACAGACGAGGTGTTTTCTCTGTGATGGAGAACGACTTTAATTTATCCCCTGAGTTTTTATAAGAGATGAGGGGTGTGTGTGTGTGTGTGTGTGTGTGCGCGTGTGTGTGTGTGTGTGTGCGTGTGTGTGTGTGTGTGTGTGTGCGTGTGTGTGTGCGTGCGTGTGTGCGTGCGTGACTTTTATTATGAACATAAATCTATTTTGAAGAATTCCTCCCAGGATAAGAACGCTCCAGATTCCAGGAAGGTCTGTTTATCATTCTTCGTACAAACAAACCCAATTATGTTAAATCTCTGGAGACTAGCGTCTATAGAGTCTGATGTAAGACCATCTGTCTGAGCGAACCGGGGTGTGAAACAGAACTGTGATCCAAACACAGCAGTCGAGTCCAGACCAGCACCTGTCTCAGAGCCGGGTCCAGTTCTCCTCTCTGGTTCTGGTGTATCTCCACGAGCAGCACTCGGCTCAGAAAACAAAGATCTGGAGCGCCTCATGTAGCTGGAACTGTCGGCTCGTATCGACCCGACGTACCGGCCAATCAGACGAGTCCAGGATTTGAGACGGAGCAAGAAATGAATCATTAAATATTGATCTCTTACGCCTCTAAGAGTTTTATACATTTATGAGAGTTTCAGGCATTAAAAACTCAGTCAACATAAATGATTCAGCCCAGCTGGTGACACCTTTAGTTTGTAATTATTTGAACCATATGGGATGACCTCGTCGTTATTAAAGCTTGGCAGCTCGATGCAGGCAGACCTCTGGGTGGAGAACTCATCAGGTTTGTTTAGAGAAGTAACTGCAGAGAGCAGGGAGTAGACCCACCTGTCAGGGACATGCTTATCCGTGGATTTAAAGGATTTAAACTTTCATATGGAAGCAGAAGAATTCCAGCTTACTCTGATATTTTACTTTTTATCAAGTAGTTCAAGGGAAAAGGGTAGAATGCCTTCTCCAGGTCCTGCCTCAAGTGGAGGAGTTTAAGTATCTTGGGGAGATTGATAGGTGGATTGGTGCTGCGTCTGCAGTGATGCGGGCGTTGTACCGGTCTGTCGTGGTGAAGAGAGAGCTGATTGATAGGTGGATTGGTGCTGCGTCTGCAGTGATGCGGGCGTTGTACCGGTCTGTCGTGGTGAAGAGAGAGCTGAGCCAGAAGGAGAAGCTCTTGATTTACCATTTATCTACATTTCTACCCTCACCTATGGTCACGATCTTTGGATAGAGAGGAGCCTGTTGAGGTGGCTCGGGCATCTAGTTATGACGCCTCCCTGGTGAGGTTTTCTGGGCACGTCCAACCAGGAGGAGACCCAAAGGAAGACCCAGGACACGCTGGAGGGACTATGTCTCTCCGCTGGCCAGGGAACACCCTGGGATTCCCCCGGAGGAGCTGGCGCAAGTGGCTGGGGAGAGGGAAGTGTGGGCCTCCCTCCTTAGGCTGCTGCCCCCACGACCCGACTCCGGATAAGTGGAGGAAAATGGATGGATGGATAAATATATCTAGTGTTTCCCCTAGAAAATTTCCCGTCCGGTGTGCTAGTTGAGGGGGTGTGGGGCGTGGATTGCTTCACCTACATTTTGTAGGCGTGGCGCTGGAATTTCAGCCGTGGCGCAGCCTATGGAAGGGAAACACTGGTTCATGTATAATTATTTATTTACTTCTTTGTTGACCATCAGAAGCTGCTAAACCTGTGCCTGCTCCTCGGTTGGTTCCTACTGTTGATCCCACACTGCTCAACGCCCAGCAGCAGGGTAAGACCCATCAATCACCTCAGTTTTTACTTTACCTCACCCATCATTACTTCCCCCTTTACCTCACCCATCATTACCTCACTTAGCATTACCTCACTTAACATTACCTCATTCATCATTACCTCATCTAACATTACCTCACCCATCATTACCTCACCCAAACATTGCATCATTCAATATTACCTTGCCCATCATTATTTAGTACCTTATAATTTAGGAGGATAAAACCACTTGAGATGAATGATCTCATTTTCGAGTAGGTCCTCCGACAATAATACAAATAAAGTTCAAGAAGTAATCTATCATTACTTCATCTAACATTACCTCCCCCATCATTATCTCATAGCATTACCTCACTTAACATTGCCTAATTAATCATTACCTCATCTAACATTACCTCACCCAAACATTACATCATTCATTATTACCTCAACCCATTATTACCTCACCTATCATTACCTCCCCCAACAACACCTCCGCCATCATTACCTCACTTAACATTACCTCCCCCATCATTTCTTCATCCATCATTACCTCACCCATCATTACTTAATCCATCATTACCTCGACCCATCATTACCTCACTTATCATTACCTCAGCCAAACATTACATCATTCATTATTACCTCGCCCATCATTACCTCAACCAAACATTGCATCATTCAATATTACCTTGCCCATCATTATTTAGTACCTTATATTTTAGGAGGATAAAACCACTTGAGATGAATGATCTCATTTTCGAGTAGGTCATCCGACAATAATGCAAATAAAGTTCAAGAAGTAATCTATCATTACTTCATCTAACATTACCTCCTCCATCATTATCTCATAGCATTACCTCACTTAACATTGCCTAATTAATCATTACCTCATCTAACATTACCTCACCCAAACATTACATCATTCATTATTACCTCAACCCATTATTACCTCACCTATCATTACCTCCCCCAACAACACCTCCGCCATCATTACCTCACTTAACATTACCTCCCCCATCATTTCTTCATCCATCATTACCTCACCCATCATTACTTCATCCATCATTACCTCGACCCATCATTACCTCACTTATCATTACCTCAGCCAAACATTACATCATTCATTATTTCCTCGCCCATCATTACCTCACCCAAACATTGCATCATTCAATATTACCTTGCCCATCATTATTTAGTACCTTATATTTTAGGAGGATAAAACCACTTGAGATGAATGATCTCATTTTCGAGTAGGTCATCCGACAATAATGCAAATAAAGTTCAAGAAGTAATCTATCATTACTTCATCTAACATTACCTCCCCCATCATTATCTCATAGCATTACCTCCATTAACATTGCCTAATTAATCATTACCTCATCTAACATTACCTTACCCAAACATTACATCATTCATTATTACCTCACCCATTATTACCTCACCTATCATTACCTCACCCAACAATACCTCACCCATCATTACCTCACGTATCATTACCTCACCCAAACATTACATCATTCATTATTACCTCACCTATCATTACCTCACCCATCATTTCTTCATCCATCATTACCTCACCCATCATTACTTCATCCATCATTACCTCGACTCATCATTACCTCACTTATCATTACCTCACCCAAACATTACATCATTCATTATTACCTCACCCATTATTACCTCACCTATCATTACCTCACCCAACAATACCTCACCCATCATTACCTCACGTATCATTACCTCACCCAAACATTACATCATTCATTATTACCTCACCTATCATTACCTCACCCATCATTTCTTCATCCATCATTACCTCACCCATCATTACTTCATCCATCATTACCTCGACTCATCATTACCTCACTTATCATTACCTCACCCAAACATTACATCATTCATTATTACCTCACCCATTATTACCTCACCTATCATTACCTCACCCAACAATACCTCACCCATCATTACCTCACGTATCATTACCTCACCCAAACATTACATCATTCATTATTACCTCACCTATCATTACCTCACCCATCATTTCTTCATCCATCATTACCTCACCCATCATTACTTCATCCATCATTACCTCGACTCATCATTACCTCACTTATCATTACCTCACCCAAACATTACATCATTCATTATTACCTCACCCATTATTACCTCACCTATCATTACCTCCCCCAACAACACCTCCGCCATCATTACCTCACTTAACATTACCTCACCCATCATTACTTCATCCATCATTACCTCGACCCATCATTACCTCACTTATCATTACCTCAGCCAAACATTACATCATTCATTATTACCTCGCCCATCATTACCTCACCCAAACATTGCATCATTCAATATTACCTTGCCCATCATTATTTAGTACCTTATATTTTAGGAGGATAAAACCACTTGAGATGAATGATCTCATTTTCGAGTAGGTCATCCGACAATAATGCAAATAAAGTTCAAGAAGTAATCCATCATTACTTCATCTAACATTACCTCCTCCATCATTATCTCATAGCATTACCTCACTTAACATTGCCTAATTAATCATTACCTCATCTAACATTACCTCACCCAAACATTACATCATTCATTATTACCTCAACCCATTATTACCTCACCTATCATTACCTCCCCCAACAACACCTCCGCCACCATTACCTCACTTAACATTACCTCCCCCATCATTTCTTCATCCATCATTACCTCACCCATCATTACTTCATCCATCATTACCTCGACCCATCATTACCTCACTTATCATTACCTCAGCCAAACATTACATCATTCATTATTTCCTCGCCCATCATTACCTCACCCAAACATTGCATCATTCAATATTACCTTGCCCATCATTATTTAGTACCTTATATTTTAGGAGGATAAAACCACTTGAGATGAATGATCTCATTTTCGAGTAGGTCATCCGACAATAATGCAAATAAAGTTCAAGAAGTAATCTATCATTACTTCATCTAACATTACCTCCCCCAACAACACCTCCGCCATCATTACCTCACTTAACATTACCTCCCCCATCATTTCTTCATCCATCATTACCTCACCCATCATTACTTCATCCATCATTACCTCGACCCATCATTACCTCACTTATCATTACCTCAGCCAAACATTACATCATTCATTATTTCCTCGCCCATCATTACCTCACCCAAACATTGCATCATTCAATATTACCTTGCCCATCATTATTTAGTACCTTATATTTTAGGAGGATAAAACCACTTGAGATGAATGATCTCATTTTCGAGTAGGTCATCCGACAATAATGCAAATAAAGTTCAAGAAGTAATCCATCATTACTTCATCTAACATTACCTCCTCCATCATTATCTCATAGCATTACCTCACTTAACATTGCCTAATTAATCATTACCTCATCTAACATTACCTCACCCAAACATTACATCATTCATTATTACCTCAACCCATTATTACCTCACCTATCATTACCTCCCCCAACAACACCTCCGCCACCATTACCTCACTTAACATTACCTCCCCCATCATTTCTTCATCCATCATTACCTCACCCATCATTACTTCATCCATCATTACCTCGACCCATCATTACCTCACTTATCATTACCTCAGCCAAACATTACATCATTCATTATTTCCTCGCCCATCATTACCTCACCCAAACATTGCATCATTCAATATTACCTTGCCCATCATTATTTAGTACCTTATATTTTAGGAGGATAAAACCACTTGAGATGAATGATCTCATTTTCGAGTAGGTCATCCGACAATAATGCAAATAAAGTTCAAGAAGTAATCTATCATTACTTCATCTAACATTACCTCCCCCATCATTATCTCATAGCATTACCTCCATTAACATTGCCTAATTAATCATTACCTCATCTAACATTACCTTACCCAAACATTACATCATTCATTATTACCTCACCCATTATTACCTCACCTATCATTACCTCACCCAACAATACCTCACCCATCATTACCTCACGTATCATTACCTCACCCAAACATTACATCATTCATTATTACCTCACCTATCATTACCTCACCCATCATTTCTTCATCCATCATTACCTCACCCATCATTACTTCATCCATCATTACCTCGACTCATCATTACCTCACTTATCATTACCTCACCCAAACATTACATCATTCATTATTACCTCACCCATTATTACCTCACCTATCATTACCTCACCCAACAATACCTCACCCATCATTACCTCACGTATCATTACCTCACCCAAACATTACATCATTCAAATTTATTACCTCACCTATCATTACCTCACCCAACAATACCTCACCCATCATTACCTCACTTAACATTACCTCACCCATCATTTCTTCATCCATCATTACCTCACCCATCATTACTTCATCCATCATTACCTTGACCCATCATTACCTCACTTATCATTACCTCACCCAAACATTACATCATTCATTATTACCTCACCCATTATTACCTCACCTATCATTACCTCACCCAACAATACCTCACCCATCATTACCTCACGTATCATTACCTCACCCAAACATTACATCATTCATTATTACCTCACCTATCATTACCTCACCCAACAATACCTCACGCATCATTACCTCACCCAAACATTACATCATTCATTATTACCTCACCCATCATTACCTCACTTGTCATTACCTCCCCATCATTACTTCATCCATCATTACCTCACCTGTCATTACCTCATCTAACATTACCTCCCCCAACAATACCTCACCCATCATTGCCTCACTTAACATTACCTCCCCCATCATTACCTCACTTAACATTACCTCACCCATCATTTCTTCATCATGACCTCACCCATCATTACTTCATCCATCATTACCTCACCCATCATTACCTCACTTATCATTACCTTGCCCATACATTACATCATTCATTATTACCTCCCCATTATTACCTCTCCTATCATTATCTCACCCAACAATACCTCCCCCATCATTACCTCACTTATCATTACCTCACCCAAACATTACATCATTCATTATAACCTCAATTCATTATTACCTCACCTATCATTACCTCATCTAACATTACCTTTTCTATTACCTCTCCCGTCATTACCTCTTTTTACCTCAACTGACTCTTAGATTCGAGTGTAAATAAGCTTGCTCTGTTCCTTGTTGCTGCCACTCATCTTGTCTGTTTTTAACTCCGAAAACTTTTAAGAGTGAACAACCAATGAAATAAACCCGTTTGAATCATTAGATTCCATTTGATACAATGGAAATGCACCATGCTGAACAAAGAAAATCTGTTCTGCATGTGATTTTGGGCTTTTCACTCAGCCTATAATGTATGAATATGAAATGTGAAATGTGCCAGGTGAAGCTGAGCTCTGTCGGATCTGTTGGTATCAGGATGTGTCCTACAATCAGCCGAGGATCAGAGCTGATGAGATGTGAACATGATTACAGGGTTTTTACCCAACCTCAAAGTAGAAGTTAGTTTTCTCTTCTCCTGAACATCAAATGAGGTAAAAAGAGCAGCGACAAAAGCATCACGGCTGGAGATGCTGATGTGTAACCTATCATTACAACCACAGCTCCCAGCTGCCTCTTCATGGACCATCATCAGCTGATGGTGGAGGTGGTTGATGTGGTGGAGAGGGGTTCGTTTTCCTGTAAATCACTCTGAGCTCCCGCTGCTGGGACAGATTCACCTCAGATTTAGTTTCTCTGATGTCTTTGTCTTGGATACGTGATGCTTTCTGGAGTTGGTACCAGCTGATGCTTTCCTCTTTTCTGTAGCTCGTCACAAATGACAGCTTTAGTTCTAAAGCCGAGTTCATTTTAAAGGTTTTAACGTTGACGTTCAGCTGGTTAACGACAGAAACAGTTTTCCTTTTGCGTTTCTGATAAAAACAAGCTGAAGCGGTTTGAGTCTAAATGTTTCTGCTGAATGAACCGAGGCTTTGTGTGGGCGGGTGGAGAGGAGCTGCTGTTCAGAAGTAAAAAATCTCCACTAATGCATGTGCCAATCATCAGCAACAGTAATGAAATAATTAGTCATTAAATAATCCAAGCAGTTGATATTAGAGTCACTTCTTTTTTATAGCTTTACTATAAACCAATAACTGATGTTTCCGTACTATGTTGAGTGGATTTAATATTAGCAGCATGGTTCTGAGACGGTCTCACCTTTGCTGACCCTGACCCGCTCCGGTTGTGTCATTAATGCACGTTGTTTACTGACTTCTTCATGATTAAAAATCATCGGCTTCGTTTTCTCGGGAACGTTGAGGTTTACCTCGGACCCTAACCTGAATAACTCAGACTGGTTTAGATTTGATGTGAAATCCCCCGCAGCGCGGCTGAAAGATGAACCCGTTCCTTCAGGCGCATCGACAGACCCAGTAGCTCGGGCCTTTACCTTTTATCTGATCTGTCTTTTAATTAAAAAGCAACGGCCTGTTTGAGGAACACATTAGGCTTCGGTTTGAGCACACTAATGAAGAATAATGGTTCCCACTTTGCTCCATTAAAAGCTGTCTACCGGACTGGGAGGAGGAGGATAATTACCCAGAAGGACGTGCTTCTGTTTCACCAGTTGGCTCTGGTTAGTTAGAAGTTTATCTGAAACTTCATGATGACGTGATCATCAAAGATTTATTTTAACTACATTTTCATTTTGCTCTAATAGAAGCAAGCGGGGAGTTTGTGTCCCAGATCCCAGTCGGAGTCACGAATCGGCTTCTTTTCTCTGTGAGGATCACAGAGTAGGGAGACAGTTTATCTCCACACATCGGTTTAGCGTCAGTATTCCAGCAAACGGGAGTCTAAACATCACCTGTTTAGGAAACAAGTTGCTTCAAGTCTGTTTCATCTCGGGGGAACTACGGTCGAGAACGTAGACAAACCCGACACATGGCTGCTGTGATGGAGAAATGTCTAAAGGCATTCCAGAACGACTCCAACATCCTCATGGTCTTCCTCAGGTCCAGGACCTTCATCATGTAGATCCCAAAACCATCTCTGCTGTGTCTTTAAGACCCTAGTGGTGGTTCTGTAACAATAACTGGAGAGAGTAAATTACACTTTTTAACTATTTATTTATAAAGCACCTCCATAGCACCTGTTGGGGTGGCCCCAACACACAAAACATGAGGAGAAACCTTTAAAATAAGGATAAAGCAACTGGACTAAAACACAAACCAATTAAAAACAAAAACCTTCCATAATGTTAAAGCAGCATTCCGCAACTTTGCAGTTATATCGTCTTTGTTAGTGATACGCGGGTTGTCTTCCAACCCTCGGGTCGGGTTGGGTCGGGTCAATAAATTATTAATTCAGTGCAGTGCGGTTTGGGGCGGGTTCATCAAATATATATATTATATAGATATGCACACTGAAGATAAAGACATTAATCAATGCTTAATTTTGTAAAACATAATATTTAAGACAGTTTTTTAAACACGGTCATGTTTTAAAATGTTATAACGTGCAGATAACCTTTGACCCTATGACGTAGGCACGTAGAACGCGGCAGCGAAGTGCGCTCCAAGCAGGTGGCAGGCAGCCACATCAACAAAACGATAGAGGAAGATATTTTGGATAAAGTTCATTTCGGAGTTTACATTCTTAAAAGAAAGGAGGGACAAACTAATCGCATGTTTGGGAAAGATTCAGCGAGGTAAGAAGCTCAATATTATAACGTGTTTTTAATGAGGCGGGGCGGGTTGTAAAACTAGACAAAGTGATGCGGGGCGGTTTGGTGCGGGTCAGACTTTTTGAAATCTGCGGTACCCGCGGGTTGAAAAAAACCCTAACCCGCGCATCACTAGTCGCCCTCTAGAGGCTTGCTGCGTAACGTCACTGTCGTAACATTAAATCTCTCTCAGGCATAAGAGGCATGTTTACATTCCTAATGTCAAGCAAAACAACGAAAACAAACTTTTCCACCTCCACACATTGAATAAATAGTTTTATCAGGACTGTATAACAACTTTATGCCCGACCAAACACAATAACCCTGGTGAAATCATTTATTACTTACCTAGCCATTAGCAGCACAGCTAGGTCAGAGTCCTTGGTTCATGCCTTTCTTTCTAAAAGAGCTCTCCAGCGAGAAAAAGACGGCCCAATGATCGACCCCAACAACATCAAGACCAACGCTAAACTCTACTGCAACAGAGCCATGGCAGGAGCGAAGCTGAAGAAAGTAAATTAAGCCATTGAAGTCTACTCTGGTCTTTGCTATTGCTCTATCACGTTCTTCTTTTCTTTTCCTAGATTCCTCTGATAAGGGATTTCTAGCTTTCTTTGGTGAATCTGCCACTGCTACAGCGAGTCTACGTTATACAATTATGGCAAACCAAAGGGATGAAAAAATGCGCGTTCTAAACTCGCATTATGTCCGCCAAAACGCGCGTTCAAGACGCGCGTTTTGGCGGACATAATGCTCGCTTTTAGAACACGTGAATTTTTGCCCCCTTTGGCGTCAAAACGCGCGTTCAAGACGGGCATTTTGGCGGACATAACAGAACGTTCACTATTTTATCCCTTTGGCTTGCCATATTCTGTCGTAAAACGACACCCAGTCAGTACTTCCGTCGCTACCCGAAGCTCAAAACTGTATAGCGCAGTAAACAAATGTGGGACCCCCCCAACACTATCACGGGTATGAAAATGAGCATAATAGATGATAGTATGATGCAAAAACGTTACAAAAAAGCATAATTTTAAGGTGTAAAAGTTGCGGAATGTTGCTTTAAAGCTAAGAGCTGCTGGCCAGCAGAGCGGGAGCTGGTTCTAGCATGACATAAATATCCTGTAGGAAAATATGACGAGCCTCTGGGTTCGCTGACTGAATAGATTATTTAACCTTTCCTTTCATTTATTAATGGCAGCCAGTAAAGCAGCCAGTACCTGTAACAACATTGTGTCGCCTCGGCGTTAATGTTATGGGACCTGAGTCATTGTTGTCTTTATCTTTTTCCACAAGAGCCTTCCTGAAGGTTTCAGAGGCTGCTGAAGAATTCCCGCTCCAGCAGAGTCACCTATTCTTCTGAATTCTGCGTTCACCTGAGAATAAACGAGGCAAAAAAGTCCTTCAGTATCAAAAACTCTGCTCTCCACACATACACATACCTAAAGAGGGATAACAGGATCGGAAAATCGATCCGATACCAGAAAGACACAAGTGAAGGGCTGCTGAGATCAGATTAATAATCTACCTTCAACCAAATGTAGGACCATCTGTGGTCTGGCGATGGGCTCCTGGCCTATTCCTGCATGGAGGCAGTTACAATAATCTGGTCTGGAGGTTATGATGGCGAGAGCCACGGTGTCCAGCATAGATACAAACGGTTGTGACGTAGAAGCGCTGAATTTAAGTGCAGCATCTAGTTTACCACCGGGGCTAGTGACAACCACCCTGTGCCAGGGGCCACCACCGACCCATAGAAGCATCCAGTCTGCCGTTAAATCCAGACTTTAACATCTGATCTGCCGTGGAGTGTAGGCTGGATCGTTGCCTCAGTGGTACAATCATCTGTACGTACCGCCCTAGAGATCATGGATGCATCTCCAACATCCTTAAGGAATAGCTTCATTGTTCCCGATGTAGGAAGGCTGCTGTATGCAGACCAGTACCAGAATGTGGACTACCCCTGAAGCTCTGGAGAGGTGGCTTCAGGGTTAGGGTTTAAATCTTCTCCTCTCAGAGGCTCGTGTTTTCTGACCAGCTCCCGTCTCTTTGCCAACATTAACTTTTCCGCTCTTTTCCTCCTGTGTCTGTCAGACTCTTCCCGTCTTTGGGAATATGCCGTCAGCATATTTGAGAGAGAAGTTGGCTGAGGGATTAGAGGCTCATGGTGCATCATAATTCACTCTTCCTGCCGTGTTTCTGCAGAACACTTAAGAGCAGAGGACCGTGTTTTATGAGCTCCGTTTAGCCAGCAGACGTCTGCGTAGGAAGGTTCCCGGGACCTTCAGAGGTCCTTAAAGGCTCCCAGAGGTTCTCCTTAAAGCAGGAGAATAATTAGCTTTGCTTGTTTTAAATACCAGGAGTTAACTCTGAGAGGGATTTGGTCCTTCTGTTAGAGAGTGGAGTGTGGAGCTGCTATGGTTTCTGCATCCCATAATAAGCCTCTGACCTCAGTGGAACCAGCAGACATAAGTCTAAATGTTCTGGACCAGACGAGACCATCATCATCTGAGCTGAAACTGTTTTCATCAGATTTAAGAGACATCGATGGCTTTCCCACACTGTAATAAATCTTAAGCCAGTTAAACTTAAAAATGAAAGTTCACCGGCTGCCTTAAAAACATGAGTCAATTCAACTTAACCAACCACTTTCTTTCAACTCTAAATGTCAAGTTGTACAAATAACATAAATAATAACAATGCATTGTTAGAAATTAATATTGTGAGTTGAAACAACAAACTATGTCAGATTAGCAATTCGAAAAACACATTTTCTCTTGTTTAATATACACACAATTCTACCTTATCTTAACTTACATATTTAAGTTAGAAGACTATGTACAGCCACATGGCAGGAAGAGGAGCAGGAAGCTAACAGCGACATCAAAAGATGCCAGCTAGCTAACTTGTGCCTCTCATACACTGCGTTACTGCAGGTAGCCAGTGAGTGTTGAACTCAAGGAGCAGACAACAGTAGTAGTAGTAGTACAAACCACCACTTTAAGAAAAACAGTTGAACGGCACAGCGGTCCCATTCTTTCAACCGTCCTCCTCACTTACGGTGCCAACATGACAATAACAAATAACTCCACCTTTGCAACACTGAACAAGGAATAACTAAGAACAACACAACACACAACACTACATAACCCTCTACCCACAATAACCATACATAAACGCCCCAAACTAGAACAAAATTACTAAGAACATGACTACCCACAATGCACCTCACCCACTGCAGCTTTTGCAGTGGGCGGGGTCATTTTTTAAATCTATAAATTGCAGTTTTAAGTTGACTGAATGAATGACAATATAACAATTTGTTGAAATAACACACACATTTTAGTTTTTGTCATCAAAACAGACAAAATTGAGTTTAACAATGAAAACTTAAAAGAGAGACTTGAGTGAAATAGTAAAAATAAATTGAAACAACTTTTTGAGGTTGTCATTTATTACAGTGCAGGAATCCTCATCGTGTCCGCTCGGGAATTCTGCTTTATTGAATCTGTAGTTTCTGAGGAGAGCTGAAGTAAAGGCACCACTCTTTAGGTTTGGACTTTTTTCCTCTGCGATGAGACTTGATGCTGGTTCCGTCTGGTTTTACATGGCAGGACGGAAGTGAACCTCCAAACACCCACGGACCTTCTGCTGCTCTGCAGGAATCAGCTGTGGACAGACACGTTTCTGTGGAACATGAATGATCTTTGGAACATTTAACATCCGGAGCGTTAACACAAACAGAGATATGGAAGCATCCTGGGATTGTTTAATCTAATGATATCATTCATTTGTACCAAATCTGGTAAAAACACTTCCTTTAGATCACCGTCATGTGACAGGGTTAGGGTTAGGGCGGGGCAGCTGACATCCTGACTACATCTGACCTTTGACCCATTTTAGATGGTAGAATTCGGAGTTTCTGTGACGCATCAACAGGAGTAAGAACCGGATCCTTTAGTACCCAGGAGCTCGTGCCCGTTTACCGTCATTTAAATACAGAAACGCCCTCCATTAACCATATTTGGTCACACTATGTCCTCAGATCGGGAGGGGATTCCCTGGGTTCTTCCCGGACAAAAAAGAAAAACTTTATTGACAGCTAGATTGAAGCACTGGACACTTGACAACGTGTGTATGATCGGGGAGCAGAGGAGGTTCTGGAGGTTGTTTTATTTGTAAAATAGAATCTGGACTGGAATCGGATCAGTGCTGCGCTCACGGAAGAGCCGTTCCCTCCGGAGTGCACTCTGCTCTGCTAAATCCGCCAATAATAATAATAATAATAATAAACAATCTTTTATATAGTGCATCTCAAGCAACATCACGATGCGCTTCACAAGGACAAAATAATTAAATTAAAACATAATAAATAAATAAATCCTAAATGATTTAAAACATCATAAAATGGGAAGAGTAAACATTGTGATTACAAAATAACACGAAATCAGCTGTTCTACAGTCAGATTCCCGTGGGTCACGGGTGTTTTAGCTCCAATAATGTGACACAGCTGTTTATCCACCAAAATAATTATTTATTGGGTAAAATAATTAGTGGATGAGGAACACGCGTGGATCACTGAGACCTTCAGAGTTGCTGTTCCTCGTTCTGCCACTAGATGCTGTTCCTACGCACGGTCACAGCTGTTCTTATATTTAGGAACATTTTCACGCACAAGTACAAATTGGTAAATACCACACAATGCGTAAAATCGTTCCCACGCACGAAATACGCACAGATCTGTTCGTATGTACGTTTGATAAATAGGGCCCAGGACCCTATTTATCAAACGGGTTAGGGTTTTTTAACTGTTCTAGATTCCATCCTACGAATGGAATCTAGAACGTTCGTACGAACAGCTAACATCCTGATTTATGAAACATGCGGTGGCCACTCATACGCATGTTCAATTCAATTCAGTTTATTTCTATAGCGCCAAGTCACGACACGAGTCGTCTCAAAGCTCTTCACAAAGTAATCAGTAAATGTTTCCTATATAAGGAACCCAGCAGATTGCATCGAGTCACTGACTAGCATCAGTGTCTTTACAACAATCCTCATACTAAACAAGCATGTAGCGACAGTGGAGAGAAAAACTCCCTTTAAACAGGAAGAAACCTCAGCAATCGTCTGTTGATAAATCCCACCCAGGTGCTCATGTCTGTTCAGTCATTTACATACAGAAACGCCCTCAATTAACCATATTTGGTCACACTACGTCGTCTAAATCTCATGAGGGGATTGCATTCGCTCTTCCTGAAAAAAAAACCTTTATTGACAGTGAGATCGAGGCACTGGCTGCAGAAGTAGAAGAGAACTAAAGGAGTCGCAGAAGCTGTAAACTTGATCAGGACAGAAGAGAGGTCTCTGTTAGAAATAAAGGGAAAATGGTTCCACATAAAAGTGAATAGAGTAACAGGCTGTTGACATGGAAGGAGTTGTATGATGTTCTGTTTGGAGTTAGTTTGGTTGTTTGGAGACGTTCGTTGTCTGAGTGCAGAGCTGTCAGTCAGTTGGGTTACCATGGCAACACGTGGAGGCTCTGGGGGTTCTCGTAGTCGTCAGTAACTGAATCTGGACTGGAACCAGATTGGTGCGGTTTGTCTGTGGCTCCACAAAGGTCCCAAATCCCAGCATAGCTCCAGGAGGATCTCCTTCAGGAAGCGGTATGTGCTCAGGAGACACTCTGGATCCTCACCAATCAGATCAGACCCGTTCCCTCCAGAGAGCATGCTCTGCCACATCCTCCACTAACACCAGATCAGCCGTGGGTCTCAGGTGTGTTTCTAGGTTCTACCAGCAGGTGTGTGATGGAGCTGCTTCTCCACAGACATCATTACTAGAATCATTAGTGGATGACTGAGACCCCCGTTCTACCACTAGATGCTGTTGGTACGCATGGTCAGAGCTGTTCTGATGTGTAGGAACATTTCTACACACCAGTACCAGATGGTGAGCACCACACCATGTGGAGAATGGTTCCTACGCTCAGATCTGTGCGTAAGTACGGTTGATGAATGAGGGCTCTGAACTCTAGAATCAGATCAGATGTTTTATAGTAGAAGGTCTCTGTTCCGAAACTGGGATTTAGTTCTCTTAGACCCGGTCCACATCTCCAGAGGACCTGAGGGTGGAGGACTCGGACACGAGGAGGAGAAGTGGGATGGATCTCCAGAGGGTCTGACTTCATAAATCTGGGTTAATTCCCCAGAATTCCTCTTAGAGAAAACAGATCCCATCCCAGAAACCAGAGGACACACCGATCCGGAGCTGGGAATGCTCCTCACTCCTCCTGACGGTATTGTGTCAACAGTCCAGTCAAATAAGGGCTGGTTGTCATGGTTACGGTCCTCTGATCCCTCAGCAGAAGGGATGGAGGTAAAGCACATCAGCCTGCAGGTGGATAGAGGTGAAGGAGGTGTGTGCGTTCGTGTGCGTGCGTGCGTGCATTCGCGTGCATGTGTTTGTGTGCGTGCGTGCGTGCGTGCGTGCGTGTGTGTGTTTTAACTCAGTCATCAGACGTAATTGCATCAGATTTGTTTCACATCACTGCTCCGTTGTCCCCCCTTGTCCCTCTCCCCCCTCGTCTCCCCCCAGGCGGCGTCCATCTCACCCCTGAAGACTTCACGAGGGCTCAGAAGTTCTGTAAGTACGCTGGCAGCGCTCTGCAGTACGAAGACGTCAGCACGGCCGTCCAGAACCTCCAGAAAGCTCTGAAACTTCTCACCACCGGCAAAGAATGAAGTCCTTGTCCTCTCCTGTCTGACTCCTCCTCCTCTCCCCTCTTCTCCCCCTCCTCCCGTGTTCTCCTCTATCCACACTGATCCGGCCCCCAGCGAGTCGACGGCAGCGCTCGCTGACAGAATCGCGTCACACGAGGACAGGATGGAGATCAGCAGCAACAATGGCCTCCTGTGTGTGAGCGTGTGGTTCTGATTGACGGGATAACAGACGGACATGTGGACTCGGACTCGGATCAAAGCCATCAGCTGGGGACAAGTTCATCCATCAGACCGGGACTCAGCTTCCTGATCGTTCCAAAATCACCTCAAACTAAATCATCTGTTCTGTGGAAACATCTGATTCTTCTGAGTTTGGAGCGTTAAACAGCAGGTCAAAGGTCAACCAGCTGCTCTGGCCTGTACTATCATCTGGGTCATGTCCATGTTTTATCAAGCACCTCCTACTGCTGCTGGAGGAGGAGTCTGATTGGCTGTGAGGTGAGGAGGTGCAACCACCTGGATCTCTGAGGTAAAGCAGAGATGACCCAGAAATCCCAGCGGATGTCTGACAGGAAATCAGGATGCTTCAGTTTCCTGTTGGCTAGACTCCTTCAAAATAAAAGCTATTCATGTTGGAATGATTTTTCCTGCTGTTTAAGTTTCACCCTCAATGTTTTAATCTGAAACATCCAAACTTTTTGTTTTTGTGTTAAATTTTTATTCTGAATACGCCGCCCCCCCCCCCCCCCCCCCCCCCCCCCCCAAGCTGATGACCCCGTCTACAACGACCCGCTAAACCTCCTAACGACACGACGATGGTAGAACGGCTCAAAGACCCACTGAGTTAACTTTCTGTCCAGAACTCATCAGAACTTCTCTGTTTCTGGTTGATGAGGTCTGGGTTCTGACCCAGAAGAACCGGGGAGGCGGTTCTGTCAGACGGGGATCGTCTCGGTTTCTTCTCACATTTAGAAGCTTTATGTTTTTCTTCACAATCGTTTTGAGTTTGAATAAAATATTTAAAACCATATTTTTCCTGTTTAAACTTTTTCACACATTTAAAATCTTCCTAATGTTCTGGTCGTGTCCGCCCGGCTCCGGAGGATCCCGGTCGGACTTCCTCCTGCATCGATGGTTCTGTTTGAGTCTGACTCAAGTAGATCAGTGCTGCTGTTATCAGGACTTCAGGCTGCTCCTCTGTGTCACCATCTCCACTGCTCTGGGGTCAGGAGACCCGGTGGACCCGGCTGGGAGACGTAGTTTTATCTCTGACCACCGTGTGTGATGTCATCACCTCCTGCAACAGCTGATGTCAAAAAGAAGGTAAATGATTTTAAAATCAACCATCTGTTCCACAGCTGTCTCCCTCTAGGGCAGGCGTAGGCAGTCCTGGTCCTGAAGTATCCGGCATGTTTTAGTTGTTTCCCTGCTCCACGACACCCAATTCAATGGTGAACTAGCTGTTCACCAGGTAATCAGGTTCTATGGAAGCCCCATAAAGCCATGTTTAAATCATGTTCTTGAGCCAGTTTGTGCTAAAATGACCCTTTACAGGGTTAATGATGTCACTCAGACCCCCACCGCCCTCTGTGGCCAGAATACCACACTTGCAACTTCAGAGAGGCGGTCCGGTCCCTGTTGGACTTAGTAAAGTGGAGCTGACATGCCTGGTGCTGCAGTCTGCTTCCAGCATGTTTCCTGCATGTTTTAGATCATGAACACAGCTGATGTGTTTGATTTAGTGATGAACCGCTCCTGTAGACACTAATGAAGGCTGAGGAGACGTTTCAGCTGTTAGATTAAGGTTGAACACGAACACCACAGCCACATCTAGTGTGTGGAGGCTGTAGTTGCAACAGAACAAGGTTTCCAGCCGTCGGGATGCCAGGTTCTCTGCCGATACGTGGAGTGAGCAGCCAGCACCGTGTCCATGACGACCTAAACTCACTCTGGTTTTAGATCTTTTCTGGTCGCTCCTCTTCTGAGAAGGATAACGACATCTTCTGGGCTCAGAAGCAGCTGCTGGACTTGCCGAGTCCGCCATTTTCCACAGAGCCAGCCTCGCTGTGCCGAGCGGACTGTTCACTGTATTTGGAAACCTGCAGTGGTGCCCTCTATAGCTGGTAGATGTAAACATGAACCCAGTGTCATGCCCGTCAAAATAAATATTTGATTATTTTTTATTAAAATCTAGCTTTAAAAGGAAATACTGTAGCTTCATTCTGCACACCTCTAAATGCCCCATGGAAGGATTATTTTTAGAAATATAGATTTTTATTCAATTGTTCCGTATTCAACCTTTAACCCTTAATGGTTTTTTCTTCCGTAATAAGTTGTGTTTTTCGTTTGAATCAAAAAAGCGTCTTGTCACTGCTACTTTTTTATCCGTGTTAGATTATGGTGATCTTTTTTATATGAATGCTTCTTCTACTGCTCTTCAAAAGTTGGACTCTGTTTATCATGCGTCTTTGAGGTTCATCACCAACTGTAAAGCCATGACACATCACTGTGATTTGTACTCACGAGTGGGATGGCCGTCATTGGCCACTAGAAGGCAGGGTCATTGGTATGTTTTTATATACAAGGCAATGCTTGGATTATTGCCTTCTTATATTTGTACTTTAATCACATGGAAAAGAGTAGACTCCTATTCTTTAAGGTCCAATGATCAGCTGTTGCTCTCTGTTCCATTTGTCCGTACAGAGTTTGGGAAGAAAGCCTTTGCCTATTCAGCTCCTTCTCACTGGAACCTGCTGCAGAAAGACTGGAAACTGACTGAACTAGTTTCCTTAAATGAATTCAAAAGCAGGCTGAAAGCATCAGAGACCATATCAGTAATTTGTAATTGTTTTTAATGACCTATGATATTTTATCACTGTTTTTATGTAGTAACTGTGTGAAATTGTGCTGCCTCTTGGCCAGGACACCCTTGTAAAAGAGGTTTTTAATCTCAATGGGTTTTTTTTTATCTCCTGGTTTAAAAAAAAAAAAAAAAAAAAAAAAAAAAAACCGCTTCCGCTCCAAATGCAACCATATACCCTCCGTAATTCTGCCCAGTGATGCATTTCCAACACATTGCTGTATTTTTGTCACATTTTTCCCTCAACTTAATTTAGCATCTACTTGAAAGCAAAAACACAAGAGAATATTTTTCCACATTTGGAAATAAATTCAGGCGTTAAGGTGTTAAAAACGCAGTTTGGAACACTAGGGGGTGCTGAAAACAAGCCAAACCTGCCAAGTGTGCCTTTAATCACCTACTGATTAACGTCAGGTTTGTTGGAACTGGGAAACAACTAAAACATGCTGGGGAGCATCTCCCTGCTGTGGGGTGTTCAGGTGTGTCTGTTACCATGGTAACTCGGAGAGCCAACCAGGTGGTGATGGGACAGTAGGAACAAACTCCAAAGAGGAAGAATGCCTGTTAGTTTGGTTCTGCAGCAGAACTCAGTGGTTGGTCTCAGGTGAGTCTGACACCTGGAGGAGGAGGAGGAGCGGAACTGGACTCGACTGGTTCGGTTCGTTGGTTCTGAACGATTCTGAATCTTCGTTTTTCGGTTTAGTTTGCTTCTGTAACCCCGCCTCCGCGGGAGAGTCCGCGTCAGTGAAGCGAGCGGACCCAGACAGGAGTCAGACCCCCCCCCCCCCCCCCCCCCCCCCCCCCCTCTTAAACTTTGGAGACTTTCTGCGCGCGCCCGAGTCGCAGTTCGGATGTTTCGGGACTTTTTGGACTTTGGGAGCAGAACCGAACCGAGACCAGACCCTCGTGAGATGAAGATGATCCTGCGGGGGGAGCAGCAGCCGGTCCAGTGAGGTCATGATGTGAGTTTCTGGTGCTGATTCTGGTTCGGATGGGATCGTTTGGTTCTGTTCGGCTCCGCTCCAGAACCTTTTGGGTCGAGCTTGTTCTAATGTCTGAAAGCTTTGAGCTTCACACCAACCGAACCATCACCTCTGAAAGGTCCGGTCCAACTCCTGAAGAGTTTAATTAGAAAATGATGAAAAAACCTGCTTCATCAAAAGGTTAGAGTTCAATTCAATTCACCAAAGAATCAGAACCAACTGGACCGGAACCAGAACCTGGTCCGGTTCACAGATGATCCGTTAGGAAAGTTCTGGTTCTGGTCGGTATTAGGAACTCTTCAGGAAGTAGTCGGAACCATGTGCTGTGTTTAAAAACAACAATTAATTAAGTTCATTGGGTTTTTTATTCAAATCTAAACTAAATGAATAAAAGATCAGATTTTAAACGAGAAAAGTTATTTTAGAGTCAGACAAAAGGTGTCGCCTAGCTGTGACACAGAGCCTGCATGTTCTGGGTCTGTGAGGTGGAACCAGATGGATCGGTTCTGGAAACCCAAACTCCGGGAATCCGCTCCGGTTCCGTTAAACTCAGCAGATTTCATTTCTCTGTAATGTTTTTATTGTTTCATAGAAACTCGTTTAGGGCTGTGGGTTAGGCATGTTTCATGTATGTAGTCCAGTCCTGAGGAGCGGGTTAGTAAACAACAACAACAACAATAACAACGTTCTGTCTCCATATAAAACCCATAATAATAATAATAATAATCATTATTATTATTATTTTGAGACTCTAAACTGTTATAAATGCACCAGTTTAAATGAGCTACTGGAAATCCAGACCACTATAAAATAAAAGGACCAAAATCTTTTAATTAAATTTGATTTTAAACAGATAAAATGTCATCATATTAAATCCAGGAAAACTTTATTGAACTGTTGTGTAAAACAGCGATCAGATCTCAGGTCTTTCGGTCCTTCCTGCTCTGATAAATGATCAATGTGAGACAGACATGCTTTTATTTTGAAAGGACACTATGGATATTATTTAATTATTTACATTTAGAAGTAATTGTTTGGTTCTGGTTCTGTTGAACGGGTCTTATTCCGTCAGAGTTCTGTAGTCCTGTCCTCAGACGGGGACGTCTCCACTTATCAAAGGCGGTGTTGTTTAAGGACGGCCCTCCTGCTGCCAGCTGTTACACAACCTGAGCAGGTAAAACACACCGAAGTCTAGAGGTTCTGGAAGGAGACGTCAGTGGGGGGGTTACCTGTCCCCAGGTGCTCTGGGAGACACGTGAGGACCTGGAGAGCCACTAAGGAATGTGGGTTAATTAGACCAGAACGGATCCTCCTGAAGGCTTTAGTTTGGAACCAAATGGGATCTGCTGAAGATTCAGAACCTGAAGAAGAAGAAATGATTTTTTATGAAGCGCCTCTAAAGGTAAAAATCATGAGGCGCAAATAAAAAGTAGTTAAAAATTGGGAAAAGGGAAAAAGATGAGATAAAAATGTGAAGGAAGACATGAGCAGCAGGGATCTGGACTCTTACTCATTAATATTCGTGAGATGCAAACGTCTCTCCTCTGATTGGCTAACAGCAACACGACTCTTCCGCTGCCTCCCTTCTTTCTTGGGTGAAAATGTAGCGTTGATGTTTGGTCTTCACTAAGAACACAAGCCTGAACGTGTTCCGCCATGTTGTGGAGCTGCTAATGCTAACGGTTAGCTTCTACTAGCTGAGACCGCTCTGCTCTCTACTTCCTCTACTTCCTGTGGGCGGTCCTAAGCCAAGGTGGGCAGGGTCATGAATTCTAACCTGTGACGTAGTGATCATGTATGACGGTTTCTATGGGAACCAGAGCTGTCTGGACACGTTACAGCTCATGAACCCAACACCTCCACCAGACATGGACCCTGTCCAGCATGTCCTCCTCTGCTGGCTCCTCCAGAGGAGGAGGATCAGCAGCTCCTGCCCCCCCATCCTGGAGTTTCAGCTTCAGTCTCAGCAGGTTTCCCACTGAAACGGACCGACCGGGTCCAGCCCGGTTCTACCAGCATGATCCGTGGGTTTTAACATGTTGCCGTCAGCTCCAGGTAGAAATAAGAAAGCTGAAGGACGTTCGCATCGGAGCGCTGATTCCGGCTGTATTTATTCAGACGCAGGACTGGATCTGTCAGGAAGAATGATCCAGGACCCGTGGGCCCTGAAATGTCTGCGTGGAGGCGGCGGGCTCCGGGCCGCCGTCCAGCTCTGCAGACGCATAAATCGCTGCCTTTATGCAGCCTCGCTCGCTGACCTCGCTCTGCTCGTCATTTCCATTCTGCAGAAGGAGGCGAGGAAAGCAGACGCAGCGGCGGACAAAGAGCCGAGTTTTCCTTAATGTCAGCGGCTGCATGAATTCCAGCTCTGGATGCTGGAATTCAAATTCTGCTGTAAATATTTATGATGGGCTGGAAGGTCGGAGTCACCTGCTGGTTCTGTATCAGCCTGAGACCTGATTCAGAACCAAACCTGTAGAAAAACCCAAACCGACCCGTTCTGGTTCTGGTTCTGAGCTCAGAGATGATTTATCTGAGTCAGCGTTTGACCTTCGACCTGAACCAGGAAGCAGGTTTGTTTCAGAATCTGCTTCTTCATCAGGAAATCTACCAGGTCAGAGGTCAGGTGTGATGCCACCTGTTACCTGTCTGTCTCCATGGTAACAGGTGCTGTAAACTCACGCGTCTTTGTCTCCATGGTAACAGGTGCTGTAAACCCACTCGTCTTTGTCTCCATGGTAACAGATGCCGTAACCCCCCCGAGTCTCAGATCGCGTGTAAAAGCAGAACTTTCCAACAAATCACTTCTCTTAAAATCGTCCAGATCATGAAGACCATGGAGCTGGACGGAGACGTCCTCTTCTGTCTTTGTCTCGTAGAACCTGTTCTGGACTTTTCTCTGAGAACCAAGCAGAACCGGTTCTGACCCTTTGGACCGTGACACTCTGTCTCCTGGTGTTTGTCCCCATGCAGCGTGGACGCTTGTTTGTTGATGTTTCAGCACCAACGTCCTGCAGCAGGTTCAGTTGTCCTTCACCTTCCCGCCTCCTCAGGGAGCGTTCTGATTGGCTCCCTGGGGAACCGTGGCTCACGCTGAGGTGTAGGTGGCGCTCTGATCCCTCCTCACATCTTCAGCTCGTGATTCTGTTTCATCTGTGCCAACGTTGGAACATGTTTTCA
>SSNS01000149.1:209458-254458 GCA_006937985.1 Aphyosemion australe | reverse complement strand
ATTCCACCGTCCTCAGACAAGTCCACCGTCCTCAGACAAGTCCACCGTCCTCAGACAATTCCACCGTCCTCAGACAATTCCACCGTCCTCAGACAGGTCCACCGTCCTCAGACAGGTCCACCGTCCTCGGACAGGTCCACCGTCCTCGGACAGGTCCACCGTCCTCGGACAGGTCCACCGTCCGCAGACAAGTCCACCGTCCTCAGACAGGTCCACCGTCCTCGGACAGGTCCACCGTCCTCGGACAGGTCCATCGTCCTCGGACAGGTCCACCGTCCTCGGACAGGTCCACCGTCCTCGGACAAGTCCTGGAACTTTGGATCTCATGATGAAGTTTTTCTTTGTCATGAATTTAATCGGGTTCTGGTCCAAATGTGTTGAAACGTCTCAAAGCGGTTCTGACCGCCGTCGCTCTTTGACTTCAGCGCCTTTAATGTGTCTCCAACACCCCCCCCCCCCCCCCCCCCCCCCCCAACTCGATTATCTCCTGCTGACAGACACGAGGACGAGGAGACGGAGCACCTGGACAGTGAGTCAGCGCTCACCTGGAGATGCGTCAGAGCTGATCTGTGGTCCATTACAAGCCAGGATGGTTCTGATCGACCCAACCCAGATAAACGGGTCAGAATTCATCCGTCAGCCTGGAAACAATTTTTTTATTTTAAAGTTTCAAACATCCGACGGGAAGAAAGGAGTTTAACTCGGAGCGGAGTTCCTGCTGGTTTTACCTCTGAAATGTTTCATGTTTATGTTTCTGTGAGAACTGGAGGATCCTGGTTCTGGTTCTGGTTCTGGTCCTGGACCTATTCCTACTCTTGCAGAGGTGAATGGGTGTGATGGTGGCAGGAGGAGGAGGGAGAGGACAGGAATGCTGCTGGAGCGAAGGAATGTGAAAGAAACGTTAGAGCGGACGAAGGGGTGAAAAGAGAGAAAGTCAGGATGAAGGAAGCGTCTAATCTGAAGGATTCATCTGGAACCAGGCTGACGTGACTCCTCATGGAGCTCCGGCTCAGCTCCTCTCTATAAAAACCTTCTGAGCTTGGTGAGATGAATCCTTCTGGATGGACCGGAACACCGATACAGCCGTGATGCTGCTTATTCTTCGTCACCATGACGACATTTCTGCGTTCGGAGTTTCTGCTCCTAAATGAGATCTTCAGGTGAAGTTTGAGGAAACATCTGGCAGGAATCACCACTTTCACTTCCAGAGAAAACATTTCTAGGCTTTAATTAAATTATTGATGATAAAATTATTGAATATTTTTGCAACTAGAAAAACGAGCTGGGCGACATGACCTAACATCAATATCACGGTTTACTGAGGAGTTCACCTCGATAGCGATAAATGGACGATAACTACATGTTGTCCACTAGATGGGGCTGTCACATGTGTTACGCTGAGTCACGTTGTCATGTGACCTGAGGTGGTACAGCTTCTTAAAGGGACACGAACGTCACCAACCTACACACGCCTTTTCATTTTTTATTAACAAATGTATTGACATGGGAGCGATATTAGAGTCAGAGATTTTGATAACGATACATTTTTGAATTAACGCCCAGCCCTATTAGAAAATGAATTCCTGTTTCTGTTAGATCTTCCCAGGTCTCACGTAGGTTCAGGAGGAACCTTCAGACCGGCTGAAGGGAAATGATAGAACCTTCTTCTGTGATGAATGTTTTTCTGATCATGATGTTCCAGATGTTCACGTGTGGCTCCAGCTTTGTTTTCTCTGAACTGAACAGGAAGCTGGAGGGAATCCATCCATGGGACCTTCTGAACATCTCAGAACATTCATGTAAAGGGTGCTTCTGGAACTTTTACTCACAACAAAGGTTGCTGTTTGGACTCATTCAGGAAGGATTGAACCCAAACTAGAAAACGATCTGACATGAGAATCCAGGGTGAGCAGCAGGAGTTTGGTCCTCCGGACTATATAGGTGTGTGTTAACGCTGCCATGGATCCGTTCTGTGGTTAGATGAGTCTTTGTGGCCTTTGGTACCAGACTTTCCATCACCTCTGCTCATTCAGCCACATGAGTTGCCGTTGGTCTTCAGCTCACATCCCTGAGGAACTCAGAACCCTTCGGTTCTGTCCTGCTTTTATGGAAATAAAGAACAAAAAAAAATCTAAATTCCAGAAGAAACACAACTACAGATGAAACTGCAGGGTAACGAGAGTACATCCCTGAGGAACCTCATGAGGGTTTGGAAACCTCTCCTGATGAGAACACTCGGCCAGAACACTTCAGTTCCTAAAGGAGTTCCAAAAGGAGTTCCTGCAAGCTCCTGACTAGGTCACTTCCTCCCAAAGGGGTGAGCCTAAGACAACAAGCTATGCTTCCTTGGTTTGGCCGGCCGGGGAAAAGCAACGCTTAATAATTAATAATATAAGGAACCATCCTCTCTTTTTGATCGAGATCAACTATTTTTGTGAACTGCCTCTAAGCTAAACCAAATCCACCAGACGACGCAGTCACCTGGAAGTCACCCAGATCATCGGTTCGCATCAGGGCCTGCTACAGCTCTCCATACCTCAGAGGCCTCCTCACTGACGCTCGTCAGCCACGACCTCTCTGACCCTTGAGTCACCGGGAGCTTCCGCACACAGGTGAAGTAGTCCTGCACGCTGGTGTCAAATGGTCTTTATTAGTTTGATAACTTATTAAAACATCCAGATTTGATTTAACCCAGACATCATAGATCTAAGACACTTAATGCTGATTAGGCAACCTCATCTAGCTTGCACTACATCACCTCATTAATGGTCTCAGTATCTTGTGTATAACCATCATCCATAGTAATTGTTCTGTGTCATCATTGATTGAGAAATATAGTATTAAATTTATTTTTATAACTATTTTCTTGACTCTGTCTGAATTCTTCTGAAGTGTGTGGATTACCTACAGGTAAAAGAACCTAGATTAATGTTAAATTAACATTCAAAGATCATTAAGATTAATAATTCATATTTATATGAATTATGACATTTTATTGATCCATCTTTAAATATGTGGCAATAGCCCTCACGCTACACTGGGTTTAGCCGGAAAAACAAAAACATGAAATTCCTTTTGTTCCGTTATCCCATGCAGGTCAGATCCGCTTCAGTCCGGTTTCATAAGGACTTGGTGAGTTTAATAAACCCAACATGTGTTGTTTGTAAGTATCCGGTACAAACTTCTCCTTAAACAACTCTGATCAGAACCAGGAACAGAATTCCTTATGGAGCATTCCCGTTTTAGAGCCAACAAACTCTGATCCGTTTGACATTCAGAGCTGATTGAATTTAACACGTGTCCTCCGTGCCAACGCCTGTAAGTTTTTATCTCAGTAACCCGGCCTCCACCCAGCCCTCCATCCCACCCCACCGTTCCTCCGTCAGCTTCCCGTCAGGAAGAACAGGACTCTTTTGTTCTCCGTCAGACGCAGTAAAGCAGCAGAAGTTTGGATCGTTGTTCTGCTACAACTCTGATGGAGACCCTGCAGGTTGTGTTCGGACAACACGAGCAAACCGAGTCAGAACCTGAAGAACACACTGAACACCTGATGGATCAGGATTTTTGTATAAAACTTTAGTTTGACCTACATATGTTGTTGTTTTTGTTTACATCTGCTTTGGTCTTAAGATAGTTTTCAAAAGGGTTTTAAAGATGATCTAGATCATTAATTAATTATTATTTTCTGTTATTCTTGTGAAAATGAGCAGAAACCATCAGCAGAACGTTGTTGGACAGGCCACCAGCAGGGGGCAGCAGCAGCTTTAAATGGTAAATGGTCTGTATTTGTAAAGCGCCTTCTTAGGGTTCTACAACCCCCCCAAGGCGCTTCACAACACAATCAACTCAATTCACCCATTCACACGCTGGTGGGGATGAGCTACGATGTAGCTACAGCTGCCCTGGGGCGCACTGACAGAGGCGAGGCTGCCGAGCACTGGCGCCACCAGTCCCTCCGACCACCACCAGCAGGCAAGGCGGGTTAAGTGTCTTGCCCAAGGACACACAGCAGCATTCTCTGGCCAGAGCTGGGATCGAACCTGCAACCTTCCGATTACTGGACAACCCGCTCTACCTCCTGAGCTGCTGCTGCTTTAGGCTTCTGTTTATCTGGAAACTTTTCAGAGCCTTTCTAAGATCTTTGTTTTGTTTCCTGTTTGGACTTTCACAATAAAAGCTCAGCCGCTTGGTTTCAGTTGGATGCTTGTTCTGTTAGATCGATCAGGTGGTTGGGTCGTGCTGTTTCATCTGGAAACACTGGAATGTTCCCTCCAGGTTGGGAGTGAGTCTGGGAGGAGTTATGGTTCCTGAGTTCTGGTAGGGCGGAGGAGCGATGGACCCGTGGACCTGGACCTGGTCTGATGGAGGAGCTGGTCCTGCTGGTAGCAGCATGAAAAGTTCCCTAAAAATCAGACGACAACCAGGAGCCTCGTTTCTTAAACTTTGTAGAATCCGTCATAAAACTACTTAATCCTGGAAAAGCATGCAGCGGGAGCTGTGGAGCCACGGAGCGATCACGGCGGACAGAGTTAAGAATTAAAAAACATGGAATTCAGTGGTCAGATGGAGGAAAAGAGGAAGACGGCAATAATCATGGATACCGTCCAAAACAGCTGCATGGTGCTCGGGGATCAGTGAGATGCTTTAGGCAGGACATGATGTATTTTTCATCAAGTCAAACAAATCTGTCGACTAATTCCTGCTGGAACAAGCCGGATTAGGAAAGCTGACGGGTGCACTGGTGCCTGGTGCAGAGGAAGTGACGTACGCTGTCTTCAGACCCGTTTGGTGCGTAAGCAGCTTCATGAATGAGGTTCTTGAAGAGGAGCTCGGAGTAGAGCTGCTCCTGATCAGGATCTTCCTGGTCTCCTCCATCTGGAGGTCCTCTGGTTCAGGGAGAAGATCCTGGGTCAGAACCAGAACTTTCTGGAGGGAACATCTTTGGATCCTTCAGGAGGAGCTGGAGATGGAGCTGGAGGTCCAGTTTCCTCCAGAACTGGACCTGGATAAGAAGCAATGTTTTCTGCCTTCTGGATGAAAATCCAGATTAAATCCCAGCAGGAGGAGCAGAATTCTCCTGATTCTAAAGATCAGATTAAAGTTCTTAGCTGAACAAACCAGATTATTTCTCTGATTATTATCTGAGATTATTTTAGAGGAAATAAAAGATCACATTTAGAATGTGAGGCAAGAGAAAACACACCTATTTAAAGTTTAAACTCAGATTAATAATCCACGTCATCCTGTAACCCAGCCCAGGGCCGAAGGCTCGGAGAGACGAGATGATTAAATAAAATAAATCAAGTTAACGGGGACTGTTGTCTGTGGGGTCAGAGGTTCAGGCCCTAACCCTAATAACAACAATAATCTCCGTTAGTCCCACGTTTCCATCCCTTCTCCTCTCTGCTGGTTTTCATTTCCTCTCATGTCTGTGACGACCCAGAACGCGACCGTCTGTAAAAATAACTATTAATAACGTTTTTATTCCATCTGTGGATAATTGGAGGCTCCATCATGTAAATAAGTCATTTATTTTGACCTAATTTAATCCAGTTGTGTCTCTCAGGCGGTAATCTGGAGAGAAACGATCTGCTCAAAGCTGCCAGGACCGTAAAATATTAACAATTTAAATGAATCTGAGGCGCCAAAAGCATCTAAATGTAAATGTGGCTCCAGCAGTAATCCTGCTGTCATTAATCACGTCGTTATGAAGCGGCGCTTCGTTAGCCGCTAGGACGCCACAAACCGGTTTAAGATAACCGAGCTCCTCTGGAATAACGAGACAAGAGTGGCATCGTTAAATGAAAACATCTCGTTCTAAAATATCAGCAGGTTCCAGTCAGATTCACTAGAATTAAACCTCAGATGGTTGGTTCTACCGGATCATGTGACCCCAATTCTACCAGAAACCAGCTGTTTATCCTTATTAAACACACAGGGGCAAAAAGTTTTTAGTCAGCCTCCAATCGTGCCAGTTCTCCCACTTAAAGAGGTGAGAGAGGCCTGTTCTCACAGGTACATCACAGGTATACCGGTGATATACCTGTGATGTACCTGTGGTATACCTGTGGTATATCACAGGTATATCACAGGTATACCTGTGGTATACCTGTGGTATATCACAGGTATACCACATACCTGTGATGTACCTGTGAGAACAGGCCTCTCTCACCTGTGGTATATCACAGGTATATCACAGGTATACCTGTGATATACCTGTGGTATACCACAGGTATATCCTCTGTCCTCCACTCGTTACCTGTGTTAACGACACCTGTTGGAACTCATTAGGTTGAGAGTTAGGTTGGACAGGAAGTGATTCCCAGGTTCTGAACTCACCTTCATCTTTTTAAACCCAGCCCACTGTTTATGGGTTTACCTGTCACAGGTGTATCAGGGGTGTCAGTGGTTCCTGTTGAGCTTGGATTCTGCTCGGTTCCTCTGACCCGGATAGACGAGTCATAGGGAATTGTGAAGAGGTTCTGCTGGGACCTGAGAGCTCCAGAGTGGGATGAATGTTGCTGCTTCCAAACACACGGAGGGACTTAGTGAATGAGACCATGGATCAGGAGAAGCCTACACCCCCCATGGGGGGGGGGGGGGGGGGGGGTCTGCAGTCACCTAAAATAGTTTCATGTTTAGTATGTGCATGTGTGTGTATGTGTGTGTGTATGCGTGCGTGTGTGTTTATGTGTATGTGTGAGTGTATATGTGTGTGTGTGTGCGTGCGTGTGTGTTTATGTGTATGTGTGAGTGTATATGTGTGTGTGTGTGCGTGCGTGTGTGTTTATGTGTATGTGTGAGTGTGTGTGTATGTGTGAGTGTGTGTGTGTGCGTGCGTGTGTGAGTGTGTGTGTGTGCGTGTGTGTGTGTGTGTGTGTGTGTGTTATCAGTGTTATCAGAACCGTCTCTGGTGTTGGACACTGAGGCAGAATCATAACAGAACTGATCAATTATTTTTAGACTGATTCTTTCCTGAAAAGCAGACATTCTAGAGACTTGACGGAACATCTGGAACTCTTGTTTCATGTTTAATCCAAACACTCGGAGAACCTGGAAGTTTTTCTTCTAGTCCTCCCTGACACAGTCAGACGCCCTAAAGATGCTGCTGATGGATCACATAAACAAGTGAAACCTCAGATTATAATCCAGAATCTGAGACCTGCACGTGTTAGAACTGGATCTGCAGCTCTTGTTAGTGAAACATGAACTGCAGGAATTAGTCCGACCCAAGTAGCGTCTGTCAGCAGGAACAGAACCGGGCCTGGAGAACCAGTGTTTGTGAAAAATGTGACCCCAGCCTGATTTGCTTGTTGGAGCTGTGGGCTCAGAAATGCTGCACATTCACACACAGAGGGTGTTTCTGACGTTTCCCGTGCGTTGGCTGTGGTTTGGGCTCCGGCCGAGGCTCAGCCTCCGATGAACAAACTCCATTGTTGCCCTGAATCAGAGAGGAAAACCATTCTTTCCACTTTCCATCTCGGCTCTTGTCACGTTGGGAAACTTCTTTTTCCCCAACAGTTGGTGAAAATCCTAAAGCCCAACATGTTTCTGATTAGTGTTCCTGACGGGCCGACCCATGCTAGAACCTCTTTGTTTTACATAAAATCAGCTTCAGTTTACATCCCAGACTGGAATCAGCCGCCCTGTCATCTGATTCTACTCTATAGAGATGTTTGCATCTCAGAAGGTCCAGATCCAGTCCATGTGACGTTCCCAGATGAAGTGCACAGCAGCGGAAATAAACAGCTGGATTAGCTGGGAAGAGGTCCTGCTTTGTCAGCTCAGACCATCCTTCTGGAAACAGACTAGACCAGTCCAGACCAGACTAGACCAGTCCAGACCAGACTAAACCAGTCCAGACCAGACTAGACCAGTCCAGACCAGACTAGACCAGTCCAGACCAAACTAAACCAGTCAAGATCAGACTAGTCCAGACTAAACCAGTCAAGATCAGACTAGTCCAGACTAAACCAGTCAAGATCAGACTAGTCCAGACTAAACCAGTCAAGATCTGACTAGTCCAGACTAAACCAGTCAAGATCTGACTAGTCCAGACTAAACCAGTCAAGACCAGACTAGACCAGTCCAGACCAAACTAAACCAGTCAAGATCAGACTAGTCCAGACTAAACCAGTCAAGATCAGACTAGTCCAGTCTAAACCAGTCAAGATCAGACTAGTCCAGACTAAACCAGTCAAGACCAGTCCAGTCCAGACTAAACCAGTCAAGACCAGACTAGTCCAGACTAAACCAGTCAAGACCAGACTGGACCAGACTAAACCAGTCAAGACCAGACTGGACCAGACTAAACCAGTCAAGACCAGACTAGTCCAGACTAAACCAGTCAAGACCAGACTAGTCCAGACTAAACCAGTCAAGACCAGACCAGTCCAGACTAAACCAGTCAAGATCAGACTAGTCCAGACTAAACCAGTCAAGACCAGACTGGACCAGACTAAACCAGTCAAGACCAGACTAGTCCAGACTAAACCAGTCAAGATCAGACTAGTCCAGACTAAACCAGTCAAGACCAGACTAGTCCAGACTAAACCAGTCAAGATCAGACTAGTCCAGACTAAACCAGTCAAGATCAGACTAGTCCAGACTAAACCAGTCAAGACCAGACTGGACCAGACTAAACCAGTCAAGACCAGACTAGTCCAGACTAAACCAGTCAAGATCAGACTAGTCCAGACTAAACCAGTCAAGACCAGACTAGTCCAGACTAAACCAGTCAAGATCAGACTAGTCCAGACTAAACCAGTCAAGACCAGACTAGTCCAGACTAAACCAGTCAAGACCAGACTGGACCAGACTAACGGTCTAGGCGACGGTGGCTCAGGGGTTAGGAGTTCATCCTGTCTTGGTTGGTGGGTTGCCGGTCGGAGGGACCAGTGGTGTCTGTGTTCTGTCCCAGGGCAGCGGTGGCTACTAGAAGACCTGTTTGTCTCTCTAGCGCCCCCTGAGGGACGCGTTTTCATGTTGTTGTTTTAAACAGAACACAGAAACTGTGAGTGAAACCAGTTTAAAGTGTTAGAAAACAAACTTGGTTAATAAACCAACACACCAATAGAACGAATGTCACACATAAATGTGTCGGACGCTCCAGTCCCACGGGATTCTAAAGGAAGTTTTCATATTTCCCCTCAATGCTGTGTCTGCTACTCGTTATCCGGTTAGATTCTGGATCAGCTCTGTAGGACGATGACCCAGCCTCTCCGGAGGCGGCGTTAGGGACTGGGATCTGATCCCAGGCATGTTGGAAAGCAGGAGTCTGGTTGGGATCTCCATGTCCGACAGCGTGTTTACCAGTCACACAACAGAATGACCCTGTACAGGGTCAAGGGTCATGTCAGGGTTATCATCACACCTGAGTCTGAACGGTGGGATTGGGTATTGATAAGAACCAAACGTTCCTTTATTGGGACTCATCATTAATGCTCAATTCCACGGTGATTATTGAGAAGATAGTTTTCCTTAAACCAGATGTTTGACTAAACTCTCTCCTCTCTTAGCCAGGATAACACCAGCCTGTCTCCTCTGATTAACCGGATGATCCTTCTTCTTGCTGCTGAACTTTTCTCTAACTGCACGACTTTTTTCTCAAACTGAAGTTTGTTCCTAAAAACCAGACGAAGGTCTACACGTCCTGGTCTTTCTGCTCTGCTCTGGGTTCTTGGTTTGTTTCCTGAACCTTTGAAGTTCTTGTAACCGTCTGGAAACCTGATGGGAGCGGATGTTTGCCTCCTCTGTCTTTGGCCTCTAGTCCCTGTTTTTATCGTCCCGTCCCTCCCGTCTTCGTCTACTAGCATGACCAAGTGAAATTCCCAGAGCTCGACTTATTCTCAGTGTTGCCTTTGTCCTGCTGTCACCTCCAGTACTGGGCTGCTCCTCCACAAACTGTAACGTGGTGCTAGTGGAGGCCCAGGGGGAGTTCACGTCACCCTGCTACCCTCAGAAATACCCCAACTGGCAGACCTGTAAGTGGACCATTCAGGCCCCTGCTGGCTTCATCGTCGAGCTCTCCTTTTTGGACTTCGAGGTGGAGGAGGCGCAGGGCTGCATCTACGACCGGGTTGTGGTGCACACCGGTAGCACGGAGGTTAAGTTTTGTGGTTTGACGGCCCGCGGGTTGACGCTGAACTCGACTGGGAACGTGATGGAGGTGTCCTTCACATCCGACTTCAGCATTCAGAAGAAGGGGTTCAAAGTTAGCTTCCAACACGGTAGGTTCAGGTCTCCAACATGGTCCTGATCTATGTGGTCATCCTGGTTTTTCTCATGTCAGTCTCAGGTAACTTCACCTGCTCGGATTGCAGTAGTGATGAATTAAAGACACATGTTTGATTCCATGTGATTTTAGCTTTTCAGACAAGTTCATGTTTCTCAGATGTTGTCCATGTAGTCCAGCTAACGTCAGCAGTAGATGTGTAAAGGGTCCAGGCCTATTCTGGTGAAGGTACTAATCCTGATACCTGACATCATGATTAAACTGGTGTAAGGGGTCACCATCTCAACTCTCGTGTATATTTATGGGGATTTTCCGGTTCTTCTTTATAATAAAAACTTATTTTTCACCACAGCCTCAAGGTGATGACCAGCGACTCAGATATCCTGTAGCCATCTCCAGACGTTTCACCGCTCATAGCCATAAGTTTTTATTAATTAGTTTGGTTCAGATTAGGCCAGGCATGTATCTCTAGAGCTTTATCGTCCACAAAGGTCATTCAGTGTGCTTTACAGCTAGGGCTGGGCAATAAATAGAACATTTCTGACTTTTATCAATATAATTTTTCCCGTTTCGATACACTTGGTAATAAAAAAATGAGAAGTAACGTTCATGTCCCTTTAAGAAGCTGTCCCACCTCCAGTCACATGACAGCGTGACTCAACGTAACACGTGACAGCCCCACCTAGTGGACAACAAGTAGCTATCGTCCATTTATCGTTATGGAGGTGAACTCCTCAATATCCCGTGATATTGATGTTAGGCCACATCGCCCAGCTCGACTTACAGAGTTAGAATATTAAAACTAAAGATTAAAACATGAAAACAGTCTACAGCTGCTCAGCACTCGTGGGAAAGAGACAGAACAGTGTAAAACATCTAAAGGTCCGTTGGTTCCAGCAAAACGCCGTTTCGCCGTGTTTAGTTCCAGTTCTGTCCACCACCAGCCGGCCTGACCCTGCAGATGTAAGGGACTACCAGGACTCTATACCTGAAACACATCTGAGACGTACCCAGGCCCAGCCCGTCTAATGACTCCTAGAGGATTAGAAAACTGAGCTGGAAGCCAGTGCTTAGTTAGTATCTCCTATGAAGGGTAATTATGATTAGACGTTCATTTAGTAGGAAAGCGTGGAAATTCTGTGGACACGCGGAAAACACGGATAATTGAAATAAAACCTTTCAAAGTCTTATTTAGTACATTTATTTTGTGAGACCAGGCAGATGTTTTCAAGCTTCTCTGGTCGGTTTTACAGTAGAGACAACAAACGGTTAGTAGGATCGACTCTGGAGCTTCACAACATCAAACCTGGAACGTTTCAGTGATCCAGAACATCACAGTGACCTAACGCTCCTTTCTTACTCCATCCATCCTAGTCGCCGTGGCGTTGAGGAACCAGAAGGTGAAGATAACCGACGATAACGGGCAGGTCATCCGGGTCTCCAGCCCGGTTTCCATACCAACGCTCAGCGAACTGACCGTGTGCTTCGAGGTGGAGCGCACCTCCTACAATCAGGTTTAATTACATTTTAATGGTTTTAGTTTGTTTTTACGGGTTTAAAGTGGAGTTGGTTAGAAAACCATAAAGAAGTGTAAAGAAGTTTAGAACAGGGGTCACCAACCACGGTGCCCCCAGGACCAACATAAGGTGCCCCCAGGACCAACATAAGGTGCCCCCAGGCCTTTTCTCCAAATAGCTCATCTAAAATAAAATAATAAAATAAATAAATCTGCTGCCATCTTTTTAATCACAAATGCATTAATATAGATTATATATATTTTTCTTTAAAAAGATTAAAATATGTTTATTATACATGAAGTTTAGTTTATTCTAGTTCAAAGGTCACTGCTGTATCAACCTGGTAGCCTCAATGTGGCTCAGTACCCATGAAGTACCCCAACCAAGGCTGGTGACCCCTGGTTTAGATAAACGTGAGCATCAGGGGTGTGTATCCGTAAGAATATCAGAATCATTGCACCAGCGTCCTGGAGCACGGTGGTTTATTTATCATATCACCTACGAGACGAGACGATATATCGTGATACTAGAAGACGATATTTTTAGTATAAGACAGGAAAACCCAGGCCAGATGTTCCAGAGTCACCGCGACATCTCTTTGGCTGTTTCTCAATACTCGAGTACTCAAGTACGTTCTTGTGTACTTGACAAGTACACAAGAACGTACTTGGCTAGTACAGCAGCAAGTCCGTTCTACCGAGTACGGGAGGACAAGGACGGCATTTGGAACAGAACTGAACTCCGTTGCGTCATGGCAACAAGCGCTGCTTGACTTAAAAATAAAGGTCTAGTAGAACGGTTTGTGACACAATGCATTATGGGATACGTTGCTGTCCCAAGTCCGCAGAAGGATTAGATGATGCATCAGTGGAGCAAGAACACAGCTGGGAACTTTGAGGGAACTTGTTATGTACTTAGGATTGGACCAGGACTTGGGCCAGCGCTGATGACGAGTCACTAATGGCGCTTACACACTAGCACCGGCTCGGACCGGGCGGGATTGGGTAAGGTCCTTTCACATCCGGGTGTTTTCGGCCCTCATCTGAAGGTGGTCTGACTCGCGCCGAAAACCGGGCCAACACACCCACTGCCAACTCATTGGTCGGCTCAAATTCACGCCTCCCTTTAGGGGGAACCTCCGATTAGCGGATAGAATCCGCCAGCGGGGGCTTCCCGCATGCGCGCTTCATTATCACTCTGAATGCGGAGGAGTTAACAAGCCTCTGACTGAAGCTGTTTTCTCTGTTTCCGTCAGCTGTGATGAGCGCACACACACACACACACTGACACAGTGCTGCCACGCAGCTTTTTGTTTAATAAGGAAGAGACCGCGGACTTCTCCGCGCTCCTTTGACCCACCCAGCTGTTTCTCTGTTCCCGTCTGCTGTGATGAGCGCAGACACCGGGCAGACTTCTCCGCACTCCTTTGACCCGCCCACATCACTGATATATTCGCGCCAATTTTTCGCGCGCATTTCTGAGACCGCCTATCACGTCCGCATTCCAAAGGGTGTCCTGGAAGACGTGTGTAAACAACCTGGCGGGGCCGGGGCCGACTGAGGCCGACCGATCGGAGCCGACCCGGTGCTAGTGCGTAAGTGCCATAAGACCCGAGTACACGAGTTCACACGAGTACACATGTTGAGAAACGGCCTTTATTAAGTTGATAAAATCTGCTGCCACCTAGTGGCAGAGTTACAGAAAGCATTTTCATGTAAACTCAGCTTTTAAACCTTGACTCAGTTTGAAATAAACAGATCCTGAAATATCACGATGTTTTCTGAGTAGCTGTTAGTTTTAATTCTAGATGAAATCAGAGATTTTCCTTCTGACGTTTCCATTCTGGTGTTTCTGGCTCCTGAACAGAAAGAGTGGCTCTTCACCTACTACGACACCAACAACAACGTGGCTCTGAGCTTTGGGTCCAACCAGGCCGGGATGAAGATGGTGGTTGACCAAGTGGTTTGCCCAGTTCAGTCAGTCATCTCTGCTTCTGACTTCACGTCCACCATGAAGCCCTTTTGTCTCCTCTGGAGATCCTCCAGTGGACTGGTGGAGGTTTACTTCAACAGGGCCTCCGTCAGCATCAGCTGCTCGCCCTCGAGTGGTCACACCGTTCCTGCTGGTGGAGTCTTCCAGTTAGGAGGTTGGTTTCACCATCAACTACTGGTTTGGCTTCATGGTGGAAGCTTGTTTTTGTCTGCAGAACTTTCTCCATTTTTATGAAGTAATGCGGTTTAACACAGACTAGTTCCTTACCCATCTTCCTACTGGGGGTCATCAGGGTCTTCTAAAGGGTAGCATTAGGAGGAGGAGGACTGTTTCTCCTCAATTTTCTTTTTCAATTTTATTTAAAAAAAATCACAAACTTATTTCTTTAGAAACGATCTGGAACTCCTGCTGCTGAAGTACCGGATCTTCCTGTTTCATAAGAATTCATTCATGTGTTTAGAAAATAAAAACGGACTCCAAACGGCCTCCCGGATCAAAAACATGATTCCATCCTAATTCCCAGAATAATAACTGCTAGTTTTCCCAATATTCCCAGTGAAAGGTCAGAGCAATGACTGCTAGGAAAGTTATCAGGAAAAATAAACTCGGGGTGTTCCCTAGTTTGGTTCCTTTTTCTTCACATTTTTGTGAGTTTTGAGTGATGGGAACGCTGGGCAGGAAGAATCAGAGTGGGCGGGGCTACAGAAGGTCATTACAGCAGCCGTACTTTTGAATCTTCTCTGTTCAGGGCAGCAGAGCTTCAGCGGGAACATGTACAACCTACGGCTGTGGGATCGAGCCATGACGCTGCAGGAGCTGGACGCTCTGACCTGCGACGCGGCGGGAAACGTCATCGACTGGGACAACAGCAACTGGACCATCCCGTCCTCACTGGCCCAGACCAACAACACGCTCAGCTGCAGTGAGTAGATGACCACCTCCATCTGGACCTGAAGCTGAGTCTTCAACAGGTTTAATATTAGAAACCAACAGACACAAACTAAAAAACAACGTTAAACCATTAAACACCAGTAAATAAACACCAGTAAACAAACACCAGTAAATAAACACCAGTAAATAAACACCAGTAAACAAACACCAGTAAACAAACACCAGTAAATAAACACCAGTAAACAAACACCAGTAAACAAACACCAGTAAACAAACACCAGTAAATAAACACCAGTAAACAAACACCAGTAAACAAACACCAGTAAACAAACACCAGTAAATAAACACCAGTAAATAAACACCAGTAAACAAACACCAGTAAACAAACACCAGTAAACAAACACCAGTAAACAGTGCTTTCTCGCTCCCTGGTTCTCCTGGAGTCTCTTTGACCTTTAGTGTTGAATGTTAGCTGCTGGGACACCAGTTGGACACTGGTTGGACACTGGTTGGATACTGGTTGGACGCTGGTTGAACACCAGTTGGACACTGGTTGGACACCAGTTGGTCACTGGTTGGACACTGGTTGGACACCAGTTGGTCACTGGTTGGACACTGGTTGGACACCAGTTGGTCACTGGTTGGACACCAGTTGGACACCGGTTGGACACTGGTTGGACACCAGTTGGACACTGGTTGGACACTGGTTGGAAATCAGTTGGACACTGGTTGGATACTGGTTGGACATCAGTTGGATACTGGTTGGACACTGGTTGGAAATCAGTTGGACACTGGTTGGATACTGGTTGGACACTGGTTGGAAATCAGTTGGACACTGGTTGGATACTGGTTGGACATCAGTTGGATACTGGTTGGACACTGGTTGAAAATCAGTTGGACACTGGTTGGATACTGGTTGGACATCAGTTGGATACTGGTTGGACACTGGTTGGATACTGGTTGGACATCAGTTGGATACTGGTTGGACACTGGTTGGAAATCAGTTGGACACTGGTTGGATACTGGTTGGACATCAGTTGGACACCAGTTGGACACTGGTTGGACATCAGTTGGACACTGGTTGGACATCAGTTGGATGCTGGTTGGACACTGGTTGGATATCAGTTGGACACTGGTTGGATACTGGTTGGACATCAGTTGGACACCAGTTGGACACTGGTTGGATAATGGTTGGACAGGATGATTAAACATTTAGGTTCTGGAGTTTCTGTCAGACAGCTTCACCTCTGGGCCGATCCAGCGTGGACTTCCCTGGAGCGTTAGTGGATCTGTGAATGACGGGTTTTAGATTTAGGACCGTTTTCTAACGACTAAATGAAGGATCAGAGCAGAGACCAGGTCCCGTTTGCAGCTCATTTCACCACAAACACGGATGTTTGATCATGTCTGCTGGAGGTTTTACAGCCGGCCTCCAGGCGGGTACTCCTCCAACTCTCAGCGGAGCGTTACGGACCGTAGCAGGATTCCATGGAATCATTTATGGCCTGTAGTTCATCCTCCTGTTTCATAAAGCGTCGGGATACAACTGTCCAGGTCTGGAGCGGAAAACCGTCTCCATGTGTGAAGCCTGCAGCCAAGGGTAGCTGCTCCTCCACCTCCCGCTGCTCCACTTCCTCCTCATGTTTCCACATGAAGGTGGGACTAATATATTTTAAATTCTGGTTTTCTGGATCATTTTTTAAAGGTTTTCTGTGTTTTGATTTTGTAAAATTAAAGTTCCAGTTTAAACCAAGCTCCTGTTAGAGGTGGGAAACTCTGCAGCAAGTCTTTAAGATCCAGTAAAACCCGGAATCTGGTGTTCAGGAACGGGAACGTTTTAATGAAGGTGTTGGTCAACGTGCCCCAGTGCTGCACAACGTCATAAACAGCTCCTGTAAACAATCAACATGTTTACCTCTAATGATGCTGAGTCACCGGGTTGGTGCTGACTCAGCAGCTTCTGTCACCACGGCAACTGGCTCTGTTTCTCTTGCATGGCTTTGACTTAAGTTTGGATCATCCTGAAGCTTCAGCACCAAATATACTTAAGTCACGGGTCACCATGGTAACCAGCAGTGTCATCAGGGTCACCGCGGTAACCAGCAGCATCATCAGGGTCACCGTGGTAACCAGCAGCGTCATCAGGGTCACCGCGGTAACCAGCAGTCATCCATCTGAAGTACTTCCTGCTTCAGGTTCTTAGTTGTGATGTCATAAAACAGGAAGTGAATTTAAACGAGGCTCTGAAGCGGTTCCTGAGACGTTCTTCTCTTCTTTTGTTATTTTAATCCGATGGTCTGAGTTCTTGATTCAAAAGCTCAGAATTTATTTACTGATCAAATGAAACTGGAGCTTCTTCACCCTAACGTCCGTTTCCTGTTTTCTGTCTAAAGGTGTGAACCAGGTGACCCCCCCTGGACCGGGCGCCCCAGGTAGGAAAAACAAACGCACCTCTAAAAGCAGGTTAATCCTAAAAGAGTTCCAGGACATGAACCCTGTTGTTATTTATTTACTACAGTTATATAATAGTTATTTAATGATTCATTGTTCAAACACCTTGAATGTTTTATTTAAAGTATATTTAGTTTATTAAATAAAACCTGGAGGTTAAAACCGGATTATTTTTGTTTATTTTTTAGTCAGAAACTGTTTCTGTTGTTTTAAAACAGGAAGTGAAGCTCTAAACTTCCTGCCAAGAGCATCAGGTTCGTTCCATGGGAACTCAGCAGGAATCGAACTCTCAACCTCTCAGCAGCATCGGGTCTTTTTTCTTGTAGAGAAGCACCGATGGTTTTCCTGACTTTGGCTCAGCTCCGACCTGCTGATACCGGTTTATCTCTGACTAACGGAACACCATTTCCCCCTCTTCTGGTTAACGGGAATATCCTGACTCTGGGAGTAAAAACTTCCAGATGTTGGATCTGTTGTTGTTGGACGGAATTACTGAGGGATGCTGAGTTTAGCTGTTTGGTGGTGGTGCGTTCACAGACAGTCAGATTCTTGAGTTTCTGTTTGTGTTTGAGCTGCTGTACAGAGGCCTTGAAGGGACATTCCCTCTGTGTGTGTGTGTGTGTGGGGGGGGGGGGGGTCTTATGAGAGGAACTTGAGTTTTGTGGTGTTTCTGACCTCAGACTGAATCTGTCGTTCGTTGGGAGTTTGTGGTAGTTTCACTCATCCAGACCTGGATCCAGATCCAGATCCAGGTCCGGTTCCAGATGTTTGAGTCGTTTTTTTGGGCTGAATGTTGAACAGAAGCTGGAATATTGAGTAAATATCTGTTCTCGGCTCATCCCTTGAGTTAGGAGCTTCTTTCTGCATAACCCTATCAGGTGACCCCTCCAGGGGCGGGGTTGAGGGTGTGTCCCTTGGGTCTGCATGGGGGTGAGGTGGTCCATCTGACCCCATTAGGAACGCGGGAGGGTTATTTGATGAAGAGGTCAAAGGTCAGAGGTGAAACCCTTCAGACCTGCTGGGGTTTATCGACCTTCATTGTGCTCCATGTTGTCACGTTATTCATCCATTCATCCTCTTCTTCCTCACTTCCACCAGCTGCTGCTTCTCCTCCCTCCTCCTCCTCCTCCTCCACTAACACCAGCCAGGCTACTAATGCCATCACCCACGGTAAGCGCTCCTCATCCTCCCTCCTTCATCTGAAGCTCCGCCTCCTGGTTAACGCTAGATGATTGAATCCGAACGGATCCGGTAGATAAAGAAATCGTTCATTTGCTGTTTGTCTCAAAAAGCCTCGGAGACGTTTTTTTATGACAGAAACAAAAAAACCTGATAATTAAAGTTTTCGTTGATCAGGATTAATAATCGAGCCACTTCCTGTCTTTTCTTTCTTCTTCCCTGATGAGACTCCATGTTGTTTTAACACGAGCTTCGTTTGTCTTCTCCAGTCTCCGCCCCCTCCACTAGCATGCTCCTAACCCCACCCACCAGCACCGGCAGCTCCGGTAAGCCTCCACCAGCAACCTGGGAAAATCCTAAAAACGTCCACCTGTTCTTGTGGAAAAACGTTGATTTTCTCTGATGTTACTTTTATTCTGGTAAAACATCAGATAAAAACATGATTTGTTAGTTTTATTTTGTTGCGTGGACTCATTAAAACC
Source organism: Aphyosemion australe (assembly GCA_006937985.1). Taxonomy (NCBI): domain Eukaryota; kingdom Metazoa; phylum Chordata; class Actinopteri; order Cyprinodontiformes; family Nothobranchiidae; genus Aphyosemion; species Aphyosemion australe. The sequence goes on along the minus strand of SSNS01000149.1, from coordinate 235,712 downwards.
TGCGATGATCTCCAGATGTTTTTAACCCTTTATTGTCGTGAACGCGACCTCTTTAGGTCACATGATTGAAAACTTGAACCTGAACGTTTTTGACAAAGTAAAAAAACTCTGAGTCTTTAGACGTTTGTTGTGTTAACTCGGTTCTGGTTCTGTTACTAACCCCCCCGCCTCATTGTGCTAACCAGCTAACGCCTCCATCAGCTCCAGCACCGTTTCACCTGCATCCATCGCTTCTTCGCCCGGCAGCGCCACACCTGGTAAGGTGGCTAGGCTCCTCCCAGACCTCAGCATCACTAGGGTTCTGGTCGGGTTCTGGGAAGATAGAAGAGCCTTTTTCTAGTTCTTCTCTTAAAACTGATGGACGTATTTATTCCCTGTGATTTCTGTATGGATCAGCTGTTTCCTCACAGCGGAGGTTTTTTCTAACATTGTTTACTTTTCCTGTAGCTGAACAGCCAACCAGCATCCCAGCAGCTGCTTCCACTAACCAATCAGCTACTAACACCACCACACCTGGTAAGAGCAACGTCAACGCCGCGGCGCTTCAAACCTGCTGGACGTCTGAGTTTAAACAATCACGGCCTAAACAGGAAGTAGTTTTAGTTTTCTGCTAACAATCAGTGGATTTTTTTGTTGTTATTTTTGCTGCTGATGACCTTTTTCACACTGTAAACCCTGAGGACACAGGTAGACCTGGTTTAGTGTCAACAGAGTCAGAGTTTACAGTGTAGAACAACATTCACACGAGCTGACCAACCCTGGAACGGGTTCAGGTTAGTCTCTGTAGACCAGTAGGGATGGACGTGTCCCCACCTCTTCTCAACCAGAGGTTCTTTCGTGAGGAATCCACCGGTCCGTGTTTCTTCAACACCAAAATGAATTCCTTAACCGCCTCCATCACCTGTTTCAGTCGTGGTGTCGCTGGTTCACCGTTAACTTAAAAACTAGTCAACTTCCCTTTGGTACACGCAGGTCTAAATTAAATTTCACTTTGAATAAAAATGAACCATAATTAATGAACTTAGTTTAATTTAAGAGTGAGGCATGCTGGGAAATCTGCTCCATCCAATCAGTGATCAGCATGCTGAACCGTAAACACTAGCTAGCATTAGCTTTAGCTAACTTTAGGTTAATGTCAAACGTGATAAAATGGTCAGTTTCACCGTTAGAGCAGCTCTTACGGTTTTGTTGGATATCATTTCTTTCCTCTGATGGTCCTGCTGTCAGACCACAGCTGTTTGGTTTTTTATTTGTTTATTTTAATCCGGCGGACCACGGACAGCTCGGCTCTGGTGGGAGAAGCTAACCGAACCCTGACACGTTTTATTTTATGGGTATTTTTCTGAAGCGTTTGTAGTTGCTGCCGTGGGCCAGAGCGTAGGCGCTCGTCTAACTGGTGATCAGTGGGATCAGTCCCAACTTTTAACTTTCATCTATTGAATAAAGTTCTAATTTCAAACCCCCATCAGCACACAGCAGTGCTTATTGCTTATATTTATATAAGTCATTAAATTATTGTCAGCAGTCTGAGCCACACTCACACTTAGCAGCAGCTCAGGAGGTAGAGCGGGTTTCCTCGTGCTGTGGGTTCAATTCCAGCTCCCGCCAGTACTCTGCTGTTGTGTCCATGGGCAAGACACTTCACCCGACTTGCCTGTGTTGGTGGTGGTCAGAGGGGCCGATGGCACAAAGTAGCAGCCCCGCCTCTGTCAGACCTCCCTGGGGCGGCTGTGGCTACGTAGTAGCTTACCATCACCGGCAGTGTGTGAATAATGGAAGCGTTTTATAAATCTAATCCAATATTATTAATATAATATCGTCCACACCAGTTTCATAAACAAACCCACGCCCCTAGGGAGACAAACAAGATGGCGGAGTGAGCAGTTCGGTCCATAGCAGGCTGCAAAGGGAAATCAGTCCAAGCGTTGCTTAAAGGTAAAACAACCAAGACATAACGTATCAGAAGTGGCTTTTATTCGTTTTTGACAAACTGAGGAACTTTTTGAAGAGCTAATTACTGTGAGGACGAGTGAAAGATGGAACAACTTGGCGAAGCTAGCATCGTTGATCATAATTACGGCGTTGCTGTGATGAATGATATGAGTGAAGACGAATCCAGGAATAAAGCTGAGGAAGAGAAGTGTGAAGGCAAGAGAGGAGAGTACAAATAGCCTTGTGCAAATGATGGAGATGTTGATGAAAAGATTTGACGGGCTGGACGGGAAGTTGGAACACATTGAAGCGAGGATGAACAATGTTCAAGAAGTTCTAAAAAGGTCGGATGCTCTAGAAATCAAACTACAAAACATCGAAAAAAGCGCAGAAGACTCGAAGAAACAAACGTAAACAAAGAAAACATCACTAAACTACAAAAACAAGTTGAGTTTCTGGGTGTCGAGAACAAAGCTCTGAAAGAGAAGGAACTGGAAGCTGAGAGGTGAGATGGAGCCTCAGGCTGTTTGGGTTAGCTGAAAAGGAGGAAGAGGAAATCAGAGAGGAAGTTATCGGCATCCTCACAAGAGTGGTCCCCGTGTCTGTTGACGAGCTCCGCAGGAATGTGGCCAAGACCCACCATCCTTCGGTTTGTTTCACGTACGATGAAGGAAGAAGTGTGGAAGGTGCTGAAAGAGGCCAAAGTGTGCAAGGAAAAGAAGATCATCTTTATAATGGACTTCTCCAAGGAGGACCGGGAGGCGAGGGAGAAGCCGTGGCCACAGGTGGAGGAAGCCAGACGACGTGGAAAGAAGGCCTTCTTGAAGGAAGGATGCGCCATCATCGATGGGAGGAAGGTCTATATATGTTAGAAATACGAGACCTTTCAATATTCAGGAAATAACCAACACACTTTTGTCTAATATACTGTTCCTCTGCTATTTTGATGATGAGATCTCATCTGACCAAATAGCCCAATGTTTTTATTTTCTGATTGTTAAAGGTGGAGGTTTTGGTTGAGCTCTACTATAGTTGGACAGTATTCCTGCTGTTTGGATACATTAAGAGCGTTTTAACTAGGTAACATTCCTAGCTGCTGTTTTGTTGGGTATGTCAGCTTCTTTGAATGTTAGAGGGTTGAAAAACACCATAGAGCGCAAGGCACGTTTTTATTTTAAGGCCACCTTGATTTTGTTACAGGAAACACATTCAGGCATAGATGAGGAGACATTTTGGAAACAACAGTGGGGAGATAATATTTTATACAGCCACGGTACCAGCTGTTCGGCAGGGGTTATGATACTATTTAACACATTTACAGGGAAAGTAATTAGTCATAGAGGAGACAAAGATGGCCACTGGTTAATCGCAGCTATAGAAATACATGATCAGAAATGTATTGTACTTTCTATACATGGCTATAATAACAAAACTAAAAACAGAGAGATGTTAGAGAAATTGGGTAGAATGGTAACAGACTGGCAAAATGTTCACACGACAGATAAAGTGGTTATGGGAGGAGATTTTAATATTGCACCAAACTCTTGGTTAGATAGGTTACCGCCTAGAGGTCAACAACCTGAAGACAATGATCTCTTACAAAATTTCTGTCCTATCACTAATACTTTTGACTACTGGGGACTGGATAATCCAACAAAAACAGAATACACATGGATCAGTGCTTCTAATGGAAACCAACGGTCAAGAATAGATTATTGGCTAATCTCATACTCAATAGGTAACAATATAAAGAAATGTGAGATAATTACTTCTCCACTTACTGATCACTGTTTAATAAGCTTAACTTTGATGGTAATAAAACAAACATGCTCTTCAGATGATTTATGGAAACTAAATAATAGCCTTTTATCAAATGAAGGGTTTTGCAAACAGATAAAAGCCCTTTGTCAAAATGTAAAAAGGATGGATATGTCAAATACAGGAAAATGGGAATGGTTTAAATTTGAAACAAAGAGGTTAGCAATTGAAACTGGGAAAAACCTGACAAAAGAAAGAAAATCAATGCAGAAAGAACTGCTAAAAAGAATCAGCGTAAAATGAATAACACGGAGGATGAACTAACAGAGCTGAACTTGCTCCAAAAACAGCTGGACGAAAGTTATATAGAAAAAGCAAATGGAGCCTTTGTAAGATCCAGAGCTAAATGGGTTGAAGAAGCGAAAACAACACAACATATTTTTACGGTTTAGAAAAGTCTAGACAATCCAAAAAGAAAGTATGCAAATTAAAAACAAATGACACCGTAATAGTAGACCAAAATCTACTAAAGGAAGAAGTTCAACTCTTTAACTCAGACCTATATAGTTCACATTTCTGTGAAGAGGAGTGTAAATCTTTCTTCACTCAGATCAAGAACAATATTAAAACTATTGGGGAGGATGACAAAAAAGACTGGACGACGATATGAATACTAAAGAAATAGAGTATTCCCTAAAAAATCAGAAATCACCCGGAATTGATGGATTGACCTTGGAATTTCTTAAATTTTTTGGGAAGATATTCAGGAGTTGTTATTAAATACATTTAATGAGTGTATAAAGAAAGGATGTCTTACCCCAACAATGAAAACTGGAATAATAACCCTTGTTCCAAAACCAAAGAAAGACACAACACATGTAGACAACTGGAGGCCAATTACTTTGTTGTGCAATGATTGTAAATTATTAGCGCTATTATATGCGGAAAGGCTGAAAACGGTAATAGATAAAATAGTAGATGAAAATCAATCTGCATTTATAAAAGGAAGAAGCATACATAATAATGTGAGATTAATACTGGATATGCTGGATTATAGGTCTATTCTAGAAACCGACAGCCTCATTTTATTTATAGACTATTTCAAAGCTTTTGATTCTATAGAACATCATTTTTTATTTTCCACCTTGGAACATTTTGGTTTTGATAAAAAATTTTGTTCAGTGATAAAAATGTTTTATACAGATATTTATAGTTATGTTTCCTTAAACCCAGGACTAACAAAAAGAATAAATATAACTTGTGGAATAAGACAAGGATGTCCAATTAGCCCCAAGCTGTTTATCTGTTTATTTCAGTGAAATGTAAAGTGCATTACAAATAAAATGTATTATTATTATTATTATTATTATTATCTTATGTACACAACTATGAGCATATCTGGTAATAAATCACCCACATTTTCAGGGTATAAATTTTTTTGATTATGAATTTCGCTTAAGTCAGTTTGCAGATGATACTGTTTTTTTCTCAAGGACAAATCTATGGTTAACAAAGCATTACAAATTATTTAAATTTTTTCCAAAGCATCAGGTCTTCGTCTGAACGCCAAAAAATGTGAATTACTTTCACTGTATGAATGCACAGATAAAGAAATGATGTCAATTCCTGTTAAAAAAGAAATTAAATATCTAGGAGTTTAGATAGTTGCAGACGAAAAACAAAGAGAAGAAATTAATATGAAAGAAAAAACTGATCAAGTACAAAACACTCTGAACCAATGGCTTAGCAGAGATCTCTCCATTTTTGGGCGAAATGTATTGTCCAAGTCTGAGGGTATTTCCCAATTGATCTATCCATGTCGATCTCTTCATATCGCCCCAAAAACTGTGAAAAATATTAACTCTATTATATACAAATTCATTTGGAGAAATAAAACCCATTATATAAAAAGATCCCAGTTGGTTAAAGAATATAAAAATGGAGGCGTGAAATCTGTGGATTTTAAACCAGTGTTGGGAACATTTAAAATAAAGTGGTTGAAAGAATTTCTAATAAAGACAGAGTCAATTTGGTTTCCAAAAAATGTCTTCAAGATGTTTGGTGGGTTAAACTTTCTTTTGAAATGTGACTTTGAAATCACTAAATTGCCTTTTAAATTATCTGAATTTCATAAACAAGTATTGCACTATTGGAAGATGGTATTTACCCATAATTTTACCCCACATTGTCCCACCTTGTGGAATAATCGAGTAATTGTTTCAAACAGAAAGTCTTTGTTCAACCAGCAGTGGTTTGACCAAGGAATTATCTTTGTACACGATATTATGGATAAAGATGGTGAAATATTACAACTACAAAATTTTAAATACAAATTTAACAATATTCAATGTTATCTTAAGGAATATAAGAAAATATGTAAGGCTATACCAGTGGCTTTGATACTAATGATAAAAAACACAATTCTCTTCTCTAATGTTCAAACCAAAATATCTATCATGATTATGATAGAAAGATCAAACTAAAAATACTAGGAAATCCAATAATTGAAGAAATTAAAGTTTCTAAAATGGCCAACAACACCCAAAGTAAAAGAAATGCAATTTAAAATTCTAACAACTACTACCCATCAGCAGAGACACTGAGGAGGAGATTTGGTTTTGAAGTTGATCCTTGGGAATTCTGTCAGGAAAGCCCTGAAGGAACAGAACACTTATTTTTCAGCTGTCCTGTTAGTAATACGTTTTGTTCATTGTTGGTTAAGAAATAAAAACAGAGAACTTGAACGTTTTACAAATGAAGATATTCTTATTTACAATTCTAAATGAAATGGAAATAAATCATTGTTAATTAACATGATTATTATTATGGGTAAATACCACATCCACAAAAACAAATGGAAAAACAACTACCAAATATGAACTGTTATGAATGAATTCTGTATGTTCCTATCCACTTTGATTCGTATAAAAATTCCAATGCAACTGCAGAAGCCATTTGTCATGCTGCTGCAAAAAAGTGTTTGATCTTGTAACACATTTTTACTTTGTGATATAAGTGCCTCTTTTTATGTTTCTTTTTTTTTTCTTTTACTGTTACTATGGATGCCTTGCATGTTCATTATGTGTTGTCTCCACGAGAAATTGTAATAAGCATACTGTTAATAAAAATAAAATTTAAAAAAAACACGCCCTAGCTCACGTCCTTGCTGCATGATGGTTGCTGTGGTTTAGCCTGATGGAGTCTCAGTCCGCTGGAGAAGCTCCTGTTTCATTCGGGGAAGGATAAACTCGTCCCGTTGTGTCATCCGTCCCAGATTACGAGGCTCTAAACAAAAACTAACGTCCTGCCGGGTGGATGTGTCGCTTCTCCTTCTAGTCGTATCGCTCACAGCCGTTCTGTTTCCATCAGAAATAAAGATGTGGATGTTTTTATTAAAACACAAACTCTCCGTCATCAGTTCCAGCTGAAAACATAAAAGTGTGAAAAAGGTCAGACCGTTAGCATGCATGACGTTCTCTCTCTGCTGCTCGTAACTAAAAAGTTGATTTACGCATAAATTTGTTGTTTAATTTCTTTTATTTGTCCTCATTTATCAAATGATTCCTTTAGAATGAAAACCCTGAATGCAGCTCTAATAAAGTGATCTGATGTTTCTAAAGCAGCTGTTGAATAAAATATTAATCTTCTCTTTATCTCTAAATACCTTCCTTCTAGTTTCACTCGTCGTTTCTCCACAAACTCTTCCAGGAACGACTCCTCCGCTGTTTCTAACCGCAAACCCAGCAGCAACTAACATAGCCGAGGCTTCTGCTCCGACCCGCGGTAAAGCACTTCCTGTTTAACACCGGCACTTCCTGTTTAACACCAACACTTCCTGTTTACCACCAACACTTCCTGTTTAACAGCACCACTTCCTCTTTAACCCCAACACTTCCTGTTTAACACCAACACTTCCTGTTTAACACCACCACTTCCTGTTTAACACAGACACTTCCTGTTTAACACAGACACTTCCTGTTTAACACCGGCACTTCCTCTTTAACCCCAACACTTTCTGTTTAACACCAACACTTCCTGTTTAACACCACCACTTCCTGTTTAACACAGACACTTCCTGTTTAACACAGACACTTCCTGTTTAACACCACCACTTCCTGTTTAACACAGACACTTCCTGTTTAACACCAACACTTCCTGTTTAACACCAACACTTCCTGTTTAACACCAACACTTCCTGTTTAACACAGACACTTCCTGTTTAACACAGACACTTCCTGTTTAACACCAACACTTCCTGTTTAACACAGACACTTCCTGTTTAACACCAACACTTCCTGTTTAACACAGACACTTCCTGTTTAACACAGACACTTCCTGTTTAACACCGACACTTCCTGTTTAACACTTACACTTCCTGTTTAACACCAACACTTCCTGTTTAACACAGACACTTCCTGTTTAACACTTACACTTCCTGTTTAACACAGACACTTCCTGTTTAACACAGACACTTCCTGTTTAACACAGACACTTCCTGTTTAACACCACCACTTCCTGTTTAACACCACCACTTCCTGTTTAACACAGACACTTCCTGTTTAACACAGACACTTCCTGTTTAACACCAACACTTCCTGTTTAACACAGACACTTCCTGTTTAACACAGACACTTCCTGTTTAACACCAACACTTCCTGTTTAACACAGACACTTCCTGTTTAACACAGACACTTCCTGTTTAACACAGACACTTCCTGTTTAACACAGACACTTCCTGTTTAACACCAACACTTCCTGTTTAACACAGACACTTCCTGTTTAACACCACCACTTCCTGTTTAACACAGACACTTCCTGTTTAACACAGACACTTCCTGTTTAACACAGACACTTCCTGTTTTTACCACTGACCCATCTGGTAGAACTTTCCTGGTTCTGGTGTGGTCGTGCATGTTCTGACTGCATTAAACGTGTGATTCCTGGTTTTGGGTCCAGAAGGGTTTGAGTTGGGATTGGGATTAGCATTAACCGTCTGTAGTTCTGGCTCCTCTGATCCGTTGAATTTGTTGTTATTCAGGTGTTTTGTGAGCAAATATCTTCATTAATGTGATTTTTTTACCCTAATTCCTTCTGTGCTGATGCGGCGCCACAGCAGAGGAGATCCATCATCCTCCAAGCAAAGCTCCACCCTCAAGGTCCAAACACCGGGCCCATGGTCTCCATGATGGATTAACTGCTGCAGGAACCTTTTACTCCGTAATCAGACGATCCAGGCGTGCTTTAGATCCCAGCCGCCATGGAAGAACCATCCATAGTGGCTCCTCTACATCTCAGAACCCCAGAGACTCAAGACATCAGCCCAGACCCTTCGTCCAGGCTCCCAGTCCTGGGTCTCCTTGGGAACCCTCCTATCCCAGACCTCCATCCCACCGAAACCCTAGGCCCTCCCTGGGGTTCATTTCCACCCCTCTGAGGAAACGGCGAGGAGGAAGACGCCCCGCCCCCACCAGGGCGATGCCCATTAGGGTGGTGGTTCAGGTCACCAAACCCACTGTCCCTCTAACGGGACTCGGGTCCAGAGACTCGCCTCCGGCGGGAAACATCTCCCACATGAACGTGTCCGCTTCTTCATCACGACCGATCGTTGTTGACCAACCGGTTGCCACGAGGAAGACCCCGACAACCACTCCAGACTTAGAAACCCGTCCTGGATCAAAGGCTTCTGTCCTGTCTCAGGACCCGTCTCCATGGCAACGTAAAGGTGAGGCATTACATACGAAGGGATTTTCCCCACCTTCATCATCATCATCATCAGTGCTCAGTAACAGAAAGAGCAAACCTGTAGCTCCTGTAAGCGTTAGTGATGGACAACGTCCATCAGAGACCTGGACAGGTCCAGAGGACGACTTCTCAGGGTCTGATGCCTTCAGCCATGAGCTGGCCCTGCTCCTGGAGGCCGACTTCAACCTCTCTGATGTGGAGGCCTCCTCCTCCCTGGGAGAACTTCCTGCCAGTCCAGAGACCACGCTCCTCCACCAGGATCCTCCAAACGGAACTTGTTTGACCCAACAGAACCTCGAGGAACGATCTAAAACACGAGTTCCCTCTGAAGGAGTGGATAGGTTGAGAATGTCCCGTTCTGGGATCCGTCCAACAGCCTCCTTGGTTTTCCAAAAGCTGATGGTGTCTTCTTCAGGCTTACAGATCTCCAGACTGTCCTCGTCTTCTCATCCTTTGGGTTCAAGTGGGAGGAGTTCAGACACGTCTGCTCAGACACAAACCTCCTCCTCCTCCCACCTGTTTACTAAGTCCAGCTCTCCTCCTGTAGCTCCGACTCCTCCTGTCTCCCTCTCAGGTCCAATCCAAACCTTTCCCTCCTCCAACACCTTCATCTTTCTCCCTTCCTCTGATGCTCCTTGGCGTTCCGAAGCGTCTCAGCCCTCCGTGCTGTCGCTGCTTTCCTCCAACCTTCATAGAGATGCTGAACCTGCAGCTGCTGATGTGTCTTTGTTGTCACTTCCTGTCTTTCCTGACTTCCCTTCTGAATCTCAGATCCCAGCTACTGATGGAGCGCTCCTTCCTGAGTTCACCCTTCCTTCTGCAGGAAAATCTTCCAGCCAAACATTCTTGAACCGCTCGTCTGCTTCTGAAGATGTCCGTTCTCCTGGTTCTGTGTCCGATCCTTCCGTCCTCTCCCATGCTCTTTCGTCAGACGGATCGCTGAGTCAGATGAACCCTTCACCCCTCCGATCGGCGGGACAGAACTTATCGGATTCATCTGTCGGTCAGATCTCGCTCCGGTCCAACCTCAGAGATCTGAGGGACATGCATGTCTTTCCAGGTGAGTCCCTTCTGGAGCATGCATCACCCTCCACAGGCGAGGAGGTCTCTGATCCGACTCTGACCCACGACGTCCCAACCACGGGGTCCACCGAGACTCGGCCTGCTGCCCGTTGGACAAGGAGGATGATGGGAAATCCTGTGGCTGAAAGCTCTGCTCTCCTCACCCAGACAGCAGAAACTGGGTCACAGAGCAGGCTTGGATTTACCAGACATTCCCAGCTGTTGGGAATCATGAGCTCCATGGTGTCAGAGCACCCCGTTGGCCACGAGGAGCCGTTTAATCAGCTCGTTTCTCCTCTGACTGCTGCGTCGATCCACAGAAACCTCAAAGCTCATCTTCCAGTTGTGACTCCTCGGGTGGCTTCCAGCCCGGATTCCCCGGATCACCAGACTCTCGGATCGGTTATGGCTCCTCAGCCTGCACAACTTCCTGTTTCACGCTCTCTTCCTGTTCCTGCAGCTTCCTCTGTTCCTCTCATCTATCCTGCAGTCCCTCCTGCCCTCTCGTCTTTCCTCTCCCGCTCCTTCCCTCCTTTCCTTCTCAGTCGGGTCTTGTTGCCGTCGGTAACTGTCAGCGTGACGGATACAGGAATTGGCTTTTTATCAGCCACGATGGCCCCCCTGGACAGGGATTTCCAGACCTCACAGCGCGTCGGCGTGCAGCCTGTTGCCCCGACAACAGATCCAGCTGAGCGTGGCGTCTCTCCCTCCGGCCCACCGTGGCGTCCTCTCTCTGCTGAAGCTGATGATGAGGGCGAGGCTTTGTCTCTGCTAGGAGACAGCTCGGAGACAGCAGACGCTTCCGGGCTGGATTCCGTGTTTGATCCTGCTGATGTTGTTCCAAAGATCCGTCCTGCAGATGAATCAGCTGTGGGATTAAACTCCTCAGCTGTCAGCAGAGCTGAACCTGTCACACTTTCCCTAAATCCAGAAGTTCCTCTGAACACGGATTCATTTCCTGTTTCTGAAGATTCGGCAGCGCCTCTCCAGCCCGCCGCTGCTCCCGTTACTCCAACCCTCCCGCCGTCTCCTGGCCTTAATACGTCCACCTCCACAGCAGCCTCCCGACCCCCCATCGATGACCCAAATCAGGACTTCATGTCTGGGCTCATAGATCTCACACTTCCTGGGAATTACCCCCCCACAGCAGGCTTAAAGAACGTCTCCGGAACAAACACCACCTCCGTTATTGTTGTCAAAGAGTCGAAGCCACTCAAAGCCACAGAGGGCCCACGAGCTCCAAACACTTCCAGAAATACCGCCGGGATGGACGTCCCTCAGGGAAACACGGCCGGAAGTCTAACAGGAAGTTCAGATCTGAACCTGTGGAACCGCAGCGTGGACCAGAGTCCAGGAGCTTCTGCGGACACGGACCCAAAGCAGGACCTCGCTCCTCCTGGAGCTCCGACCACCATGAGCTCCTCTCCTGATTCTCGGCTCCACGGCTTCACAAAGTCCACGTTACGTCCCAGTCCGGCCGGGGTTTCCGACTCGCCGCCCTGCCGATGCGAACAGGGTTCTCTTTTTCTGTGTCTGTGTGGACGGTCACCGGGGGACAGTACGTGGAACCGTAACGTCAACCTGTAGACGTAGACAACCCACCAAACAATCTTCTCTGATCCGTATTACGTCCTAAAGTCTGTCCAGGACTGTCCCTGCTGACCGGGACACCACACGGCTGACAGCAGCGGTCTTCAGGCCGGTGGACTTTAGGACAGAATACAAGTCTTTTCCTCTGCAGGTGGTTGGGCTGAGATGTTTCTGGGGGTTTGATCTGGGTTTGATCGTCATGGTGATGGGTCCATCCTGATTCAGGACTAATCAGGAGTTTGGGATGATTTTAGTTTTCTGTTTATTTCCCTCCTTCTGTCCTCCTGTCCTGTTTCTGTGGACACATCAGCTCGCTGGTGGAGACGTCCGGCTCTGCTGCAGGGTCTCCATCCACAGCTGATGGAGTCCTCCGTCAGTAGCTGCATCTATACCAGATACGAGAGAGACACCTAGTGGCCACTGTGGGGCATAGCAGGAGGTCAACACAGACACGTCCCCTAAAAATATCTTTATTGTTGTTTCAGGAATAAGAGCTGTGAATATTTTAGTAGAATGATTTTATTCTGAGCATCAGTGAGTTTTGAAATAAAACCGTTCTATTTTAGCAGCAGGCGGGTTCTGGTTCTGCTGGGTTTACGCGTCTTTTCTAGATTTAGATGTTTAAGACCAACGTTTTTCTACTTTCGTCAAACCTGAAGGAACGTTTTAGCTTCCTGTGAATTCATTTTAATCTGCTTGTTGTTGTAAACGAACAAATTAACTTTTTATGATTAAATGATTTAAATGAAACAAAAACTTCACTAAAACAGTCTAGAAGGACTCTCCAGCTACCGGTTAGAAAACGATACCACAACTAGAAATAATGGTTTAGAAACTAATCCCAGGGTCAGGTAACAGCACCAGACCTTTTCTAACCCGATGAGCGGTTCTGCGTTGGGACCGGTCTAGCTGAGCTTTAGGAAGTTAATGACCCAGTAAATAAACTCCTGCAGCAGAAACCCCTTCCTCCTCCTGGTCCGAGCTGCGTTCATCTCCTGCTGTGTGGAACAGAATAACCTCTCTCCACGTGTGACGAGACCGAGTGTGATGTCTCCTTTCTTCTGTCGTTTCTCCTTCCTTCACAGACGGCTTGTTCGTCGGGGTTTTCTTGTTGGTGAGGTCACAGCGGAGTCAGCAGGAGGTGGAGCGGGCCGTGGCTCTGGCGGTAAGATGGTGCTTGTCAGTGTCTTACCTGCTGCAGACAGGAAATACAATAAAGCACTCATTCAGCAGTAACGAAGGGTAAAATGACTTCCTGTAGCAAACTAAAACTTCAAGTTTTAATAGTTTTATTTGGTGGAACATCCGTTCTTTTTCTGATCAGCGTTAGCTTAAAGCTCTGGTTCCCGTAGAAACCTGTTTGAAATATGATTGGTCACTCTGAGCTGCACACGCATGCTAAGCATTAAAGTCTTCTCCCGCGTGAGCCGCAAAAAGGAAAGTCAGTCTACTACGTCACAGGAAAAATTAGTATTTACGGCCCCGCCCTCCTTGGCTTGGGACCGCCCTTGGAAAGGAAAGAGCAGAATGTGTCTCTGCTAGTAGAAGCTAGCCATTAGCAGCTCAAGCACATATCAGAACACGCTCAGGGTCGTGACATTAGTGGAGATAAAACGTCAACTTTTGTCCCAAGAAAGGAGAATGAACGAAGGCAGTGGTGTTGCTGTTAGCCAATCAGAGGAGAGATGTTTGCATATCATTATCATATTAATGAGTAAGATAGATAGACTCATATTCATTAAGACTCATAATCCAGTTGTTTCTCGCTCCCCCTTTCCTCCGACTATCTTCTCCTGAAACAGGAGGACCGGAGCTTTTGTTTCTCAGATCCTCAAGCCTTCATTCATCACAGCAGATTGATGTGAAGGAGAGCTTCCACTCTAACCATTACTCCCCGATTCTCCAAACTGAGATTACTGGTAAACTGATGGTGTTGTGAAATGGAAAAACCAAATCCAGAAAACACAAAGATGCGGTCGCTGAGCGCAGCAATGAGAGCACCAGGGGGCGCTCTGCACGCCAGAGTGTTTCTGATCTGAGTTCAGGGATTTAAACGAACCTTCAGAAATCTAAACGCTGATCACAAAGTTTAGAATGGCAGAAAAACGTTTAGGATGGCGGAGCATTGTAAGGAGCCTGTAGTTACTGATGTACGCCAGCAGGTGGCAGACCTCTAATGTTGTGCTGTTGTTCCTCGGCTCTTTAAAACACCACCGGTCAAACTAGAGGCAGGAAGGCATTCAGAAGGCATGTCAAAATAAAAGCCGTCTTGCATAGTGACAAAATAAACCTCTTTGTTCTTTTCTTGCAGTTGAATCAAACTCTTCGGGGCTGGAGTTTTTCTGTTGAGGATCTCAGGTAACCCCCCAGGCCTGTTATAGGGTCACACCTTTTTTATTTTTGATCCTTGTTATAAAAACAGGAGCTTGTTTAATCCAGATTCTGATCTCTGACACGGTTTTTAGGTTTTCTTGGTTTTATTTTTATTGTTTTTCTGTCCTCAGGGTTTATTCTGGTGAGTCGACAGGAAACGCGACCAGGTTAGACGTCTCGTTGGTTTAATCAGAGTTTCAGTTTCTCGGTTTCCTTTTAACCTGATTTTTTTTTCTTGTTTTCTTCGTTTTCCAGTTTCAGCTGCCAGTTCCTGCTGCTGATCACCAACGAGAGCCTGGGCGGAGCCTACATCCAGGATCAGCTGTCCGGCCGGATGGAGCTGATCGGTGCCGGCCTGCAGGTCCAAACCGGCAGCGTTTACGTCCAGTTAGCAGGTCAGACATGAAACAGGGCGAGGCTCCTTCAGACCAGCGTTCGTTCGTTCATTCATTTTGTTTGTTTGTTTATTTATTTATGATTTCTGAGTTCTGTTGTCTGTGAACTCTTAAACGCTTCGTCGTGTCTTCCTGATTGGACCCGAGTCACCAGAACCTCTGGGTTCTACATGAGCTGTGGTCTGTGGTGTGTAACAGGAAACTGTGAGGAGGAGAACGTTCTGGACTACTTCTGGCCGGAGACCCGACCCAGAACCACCCAGTACCTGCCCTGCTTCCCCAACAAGGACCAGAGAGCCTCCAGAACCTGGTGAACACAAAAACACACCAACTAGAATCTAATCCATGCCACCCGAACCCAAACTCTGGACGTTTTCTCTTCCATGTTCACGTATGTGTTCCACTCCTGCGTTCTCCAGCCTGATCAAACTCGATGACTACAGCGCCGTCTGGTCCACCTCAGACCTAACCAACTGCACAGTCACAGCAGGTGAGCTGGTGTTATCTTACCTGAGACTCAATCAGCAGCAGGAAGTCGTTTTTAACGGCTGTTTCTGTTGTTGTAGAAAACGCCGCCAGCGTGGCGGAGCAGCTCATTAACTTCACCAACAGCAACCTGACCAGAGAGAAGGTGAGAGAGAGAAACCCAGAGCAGCGATGAAGAGCATCACTTACCTCCTCTTCATCTTCCTTCAGGTGTCTCAAGCCGTGACCAAGGTGCGGGAACTGGTGAGCTTGGAAAAGATCGACACAGCGATGGCCGAAACCGTCGTCCACATCATCTCCAACGTCATGTCCAACGTCAACGTCACCTCAGAGACGCCGCTGGTGAACAGAAAGTATGCTCCTCCTCCTCCTCTGAAAACCAAAATATCCTAACGGTATAGACCTGATGTCAGCCATAACATCATGACCACTGACAGTTGAAGTGAAAACTGTCGATTATCCGGTTGCCATGGTAACCCAGTAGGCGGGGCCCATCAGGTGAACTCCTGACTCTTGAAGTTAAAGCAGGTAAAATGAATCTGTTCAATATGAAAACCCAAACTGGAACTGAAGGTCTGCAGAACAGAAGTTCTGCTACGCTGACATCAGAACCAACCAGGAGTCATGTTCTGGTCCAATAGAAGAGCTGCTGGAGCTAAAACCTCCAGAACCTAAAGGATCAGCTGCTAATGGAACCAGATCCCACAGCAGAACGTCAGTCCATGACTGAGGTGGTCATAATGTTGTGTCAGGCTACGGTTATTTTGGACCAGAACCTGGTTGAGGTAGTTTGTCCCGTCTTGGTCCTCAGGGCGCTGAAGGCCGTGGAGGAGTTGGTTCAGAAAGTGACGTTTGAAGGTCCGTCCATCAACATCACCTCCAAACATCTGGCTTTGGGAATCCTGGCTCTCAACACTTCCACGTTCAACGGAACTTCCTTCAGCGCCTTCCTCCCTCCCAACTCTAGTGCCCCTCAGGTAACGGACCGCTCTGGGAAGCTTCTTCCTCTCAGGAGGAGGAGGAGCTTCACAACCAGCGTTCCTCCTAGAGTCTCTCCAGGCTGAATGTTTCTTCTCCTCTTTTGTTTTTTTCTTTTCTCTCCATCCTTCCTGACTGTCTCCTCATCGTTGTTCTTTCACATTCCTCCTTTCCAGATTGGCTTCGAGCTAACGGCTAACGCGTTAGCTCAGGTGACTCTTCCTGCCTCTCTGCTGTCTGGAGTCGCTCTGAGTGAAATCGAGAGGTCGTCCTTGTCCAGGATCAACTTCAGGTTCTTCAGCAGCACCAACCTGTTTGAGGTGAGGAACTCAAGTTTGGGTTTTCCTGGTGAGGACTGGTGAACCAGGTACTCTACCAGTAAACCAGGTGTTCTACTGATGGTTGTGTTTTCCAGAGAAGGCAGAAAGATACGTTCCTGAACAGCTACGTGGTGGCGAGCAGCGTTGGGAACCTCTCCATCAAAGACCTGAGAGATCCGGTGAAGATTGAGATTTCTCACCTGACTGAACAGGTGGGTTCTGGTTCTGTTTTCATTCACATTTCTGCTGATTTTATCCAGTTTAGATGTTTCTTTTCTCACCATTCACTGTGTGAACATGTTTTATGTTAAATATTTACAGGTTTTTTTAGTTTTCTGTTTGTTGTCCTCAGACACAGGAGCCTCGGCCCCTCCTGGTCTGTTTAGATTCCTCAGGATGTTCCACATTCATCCTGGACTAAATCCTGATACTCCTGTATGATAGATAATCTGACCTGAGAGCTGAAAAATGCTGGATTATCTGTTTAATTCAGGTTTTTTGTTTGCTCTGAAACAGAAAAATTGTCTTTTATTGCAGATTAAGTTGCTTTTAATGAGCAAAGTTTAGGAATCTTTTGAATTTGACCCAAGTTAATAGATTTTTTGCTAAATATGAAACCCTCTGTATATCAGTTAAATGTAAATAAATATTTTAAATGTCATGTTTTAACTAAACTTGTGTTTTATTGTCTATCAGTAAAAGTGAACGAGTCGTTATCAGATATTTATGGATGGAATGATTGTTATCTGTATTGTCTCTGCCAGGGATCGTCGGGTAGAAAGTGTGTGTTCTGGGACTTCAGCATGAACGGTGAGTCTGGTCTCAGAGCTGCAGCTGCTCTGGTTTTATGAAACATTAAAGCCTCACAAATCAAAACGGATTTATTTCATTCTGGAGGAGGTGAAGCTAAATGTTTTGATCTGGGTCAGAGCCGCCACCCGTCAGCTGTTCCTGTCTGGTTTTTCATCAGCCTGATGATGTGGTCATGTCTCTCTGTGGCCACCAGGTGGCAACGGAAGCTGGAACGACCACGGCTGCAGGGTGTCCGAAGGAACCAGCAGCAAGACCGTCTGTCTCTGTGACCACTTGACTCACTTTGGCATCCTGATGGTGAGACGTGTGTGTGTGTGTGTGTGTGTGTGTGTGTGTGTGTGTGTTTTCCATTCTGACAGACTTATATATCTTTATTTATTTTTAATTCTGTTGGGTTTTTTTACAATAAAAGGAAGTAAATAAACTTCCGTGTAATTCCAGCCTGAGTCTTAAATAATCCTGTGAGATTATCCGAACCTCTCCTCCTCCTCACATGACCTCTGACCTCTGAACTGCACAAAATGGGTTGAATTATCAGAAAAGATGAATAATTTCAGTTCATGAGATGTTTTTTATATTATTGTTCTGCTTGTTTTCCTGTCAGACGTTCTCCTAACATCTCTGTCGTCTGCAGGACGTTTCTCAGGCCTCCTCCAGGATCGACTCGGAGAACAAGAAGGTTCTGACCTTCCTCTCCTACATCGGCTGTGGCATCTCAGCTGTCTGCTCCGCCGCCACGCTGCTCACCTACATCGCCTTTGAGTGAGTCTACAGCCAGCCATCCACCCACACGTTCTAAACCATAATTATGATGCAGCAGCGAACATTAGATGAGATTTCACTCATACCACCTTAAGCGGTTGAGGTCTTTCTTTAGGAGGTTCAGACAGAGTGTTCATCTGCTCAGTGACATCATCACCAGCTGAGACGTGTAGAGAGAAAGCTGAACATCTGGTGGAGGTTTAGACCAGAGCAGAACCTGGACCTGACGCTGCCGTTTGTCTCCTGCAGACAGCTACGGCGGGACTACCCGTCCAAGATCCTGATGAACCTCAGCACGTCGCTGCTGTCCCTGAACATGGTGTTCCTGCTGGACGGATGGCTGGCCAGTCTGAACAACAACCAGGTGTGTTTGTCCGTGGCCGTCCTCCTGCACTACTTCCTGCTGACCTCCTTCACCTGGATGGGTCTGGAGTCCGTCCACATGTACATCGCCCTGGTCAAGGTCTTCAACACCTACATACGCAGATACATCCTGAAGTTCTGCATCATCGGATGGGGTGAGCTCAAACACCTCTCCCTCATGGGTAAAGGGTCAGAGGTCACCAGGAGGTCATGACCTTCATCCAGACAGGAGGACGCAGCAGCTCTGATGTTGTGTTTTGGTTGCAGGTCTTCCTGCGGTTCTGGTCGGGATCGTCGTCACGGTGAATAAAAACTTCTACGGAGTTCTGAGGGACGGTGGAGACCCGTCAGCGAAAATGTGAGTGACCTCTGACCTCTGGGGGGGGGGGGGGGGGGGGGGCTTTAGGATCCTCATGATTCAGATACCAGTCAGAGGGTGAGACAGGTGTGTCTAAGCTAATATCTAAGTGTGTGTGTGCGTGTGCGTGTGCGTGCGTGCGTGTGTGTGTGTGTGTGTGTGCGTGTGTGTGCGTGTGCGTGCGTGCGTGTGTGTGTGCGTGTGCGTGCGCGCATCCTCAGATGCTGGATCAGAAATCCGAGTGTGTTCTACTCCACCTGTGTCGGCTACTTCTGCCTGGTCTTCCTGCTCAACGTAGCGATGTTCATCGTGGTGATGATGCAGATCTGCGGCCGGAACGGGAAACGCAGCAACCGCACGCTGCGGGAGGAGGTGCGTTCCCAGGTTTAAGGTCCAGACTTGGAGAAGTCTACGAGGTTTTAATCATGTGACCAGGATGGGATTTAAACCTGCTCCTAACTCCTGTCCCGTTGTGATCCAGGTCCTCAGAAACCTGCGGAGCGTCGTGAGCCTCACCTTCCTGCTCGGGATGACCTGGGGCTTTGCTCTGTTCGCCTGGGGACCCGTCTACCTGGCCTTCACCTACCTGTTCACCATCTTCAACTCTCTGCAAGGTACAGTAGCCCCACCCCCTCAGTGACACCTGTCCTGACGGGAAGATCTTCACAGATCAGACCGATGACGCAGCGCTTCGGCCGATTCCGATCACCCGCTCATTTCTTTGGTCTAAAAGCTTTTTTTCTAAACTTAAACAGTTAAAGCTAAATGAGACCAAACTCCTCTCCTATTGGTCCAGGGAGCTGTCAATCAAAAGTCAAGGATGGCTTTATTTAGAAATAAGAAGGTTTCCATGGAAACCAGATTTGGGAAGTTTGGGTCTGAAACAGTTTTGTTGCTTCAGACCTTTGCGACCCGTTGACCCACTTCCTGTAGGAGGTTCTACAGCATGGAGGCGGGGCTTAGGCTCAGGTTTACAGTATTTAACGTGTCTCTGTCCTCAGGTCTCTTCATCTTCATCTTCCACTGCGCTCTGAAGGAGAACGTTCAGAAGCAGTGGAGAAGGTCCCTCTGCTGTGGCCCCTACAGGCTGTCTGACAACTCAGGTACCTGTCGCCCTGTCCCCCTGTCGCCCCATCCTTCTGCCCTTCCTCCCCCCGTCTCCGGTATCCCCCCATCCCCGCCCCTCGGCGCTGCAGGACAAACACAGATTCTCTTTATTAAAGTCTAAATCGCTTCGGCTCTGCAGCTAATAAAAGCAGATAAAAGTCATCGTCTCTGGGAGCAGGAAGTTCTCCAGGTGCATCTGAGGATGTTCTGATCCGTTTGGGCCCGTTATTCATGACTTCATCCTGAAAGCATCCAGATGAACTCTGTGTGTGACCGACGCCCCAGAAAGGATCAGTTCTTCCTTAGGTCCCTCTCCGACCCGCTGGCCGGTTCTGTCGACCCGTTTTCATCCATCGCTAACAGGAACCGATATTTCTGCAGGAGTTCAACTCAGGATTTTAAAACTTTACAATATTTGAAAAGGTGTAGATTAAAAATGAGCATGAGTAAGTAAAGTTTATCACTTATTACAGAAAGACAAATCACAAAGATCAACAAAACAAAATCATAAAACCATCCTAAGAACTAGACAGAAAGTCATAACCAGACGAGGGCCTGTTTTGATGGCTTGTACATTATACATGAGAGCAGTACTTTGCTTTTATGTCTAGCTGTTTTATCTGCATGTTTTTATCTTATCTGTGTGTGTAAAGCTAACTGTGTGTAAGTGCTGCTGCCTCTTGGCCAGATCGTCGTCGTAAATGAGAATGAGTTCTCAATCCACTCATCTGGTTAAATAAATAAATAAAAAAAATGTAGATGAAAAAACACAAAAGAGTAAAACGAAAGGGTCTTCAGCTGCTTTCTAAAGGTGTCCAGACTGTCAGTAACACGTAGGGATAAAGGAAGTTCATTCCAGAGTCGGGGTGCAACAGCCTGGAAAGAGCGATCACCTGGACTTTTCTATCTGGTCTTTGGAACTTCTAGGAGGTTCTGGTTGGTGGACCTGAGGGCTCGGGTTGGAGCATAAGGCTTTAACAGTTCAGTAACATAAGGAGGAGCTTGGCCATGTAGAGCCCTGAAAGTTCTAGTCAGGATTCTAAAGTTAATGGGAACCAGTGCAGAGACATCAGAATAGGAGTGATGTGAGCTCTTCTGGTTGCTCCAGTTAGGAGCCTCGCTGCAGAGTTCTGGACCAACTGAAGGCGCTCAAGGGCTTTTTTGTTAAAACATGTGAAAAGTGTGTTACAGTCATCTAGACGGGAGGAGATAAAGGCACGGAGGTCGGTTCTGGATCTGACCCGGTGGTTGACTGTTTCTGTCCCTCAGACTGGAGTAAGACGGCCACCAACAACACCAAGAAGGTGAGCTCAGACAACCTGGCCCTGTCCTCCAGCTCCTTCGGGTCCGGCACCTTCAACTGGACCGCCAAGGCTAAAGCTACGCTAACGCCGTTCTCCAAACGCCACCGGAACAGCGGTGAGAACCCGAACCCGTCTGTCCACCAGAATCCCACAGACCTTCTGTCCTCCGCTGTTAAATGTTCTGGTGTGTTCTGTTTGGTGTAGAAAAGTCCAGCCGCTAACCGGAGGACCTGCTGAGGTAAAACAGCTCAGAACCTGCTTCTGGTGCCGTGGTCCGCTCCGGTTTCCCAAAACGCTTCTGCAGGAAAACTGGGATTATCCTCAAACGTTTTGGGAAACCATCTGTGTGCTGTGATTGGCTGATCTCTGTGATGTCACTTCCTGTTTCACCTGAGACGCTCTGAGCTGTTCCCGGGTCGGGTTTCATCTGTTGGAGCCGCATGGGGGACAATTCAGGAAATCATTTCAAAATTACAAATTCTGAAAACGACCTCAGAGGACTCGCCTGCTGCGATGGTTTCAGCAGGAATCAGCCATTTGGTCAGGAGCAGAAGTTTTAATATTTTCCTGGTTTTGGGATGTTTGGATTCATTTCTGAATTACGGATCTGTGAACTTGGAATTTCCCGCTATCCTAATAAGGAATACGTGATTAAGATGGAAGGATTTATGAATCTACCGGTTCGTTCTCGGCATAGATCGGCTCAAAAACGGATCCAAATTCCAAAATAAACTCTGAAAATTTCAGTCGGAGAGTTTGATACTGCTTCCTGTTTGAGATACTTTCAAAGTAAAAGTAGACTTGTTTGCTAGTTTCCCATTTGATTAAAAATTAAAATAAGACACTGATTTAGACTTTTTTGAGAACTTATTCAAACTCAAAAAGACAATAAAACGTGAGGTCGTTTTGTAATTTTAGCTTTTTATCGTTGATTTCTGTAAATTTTCCTCCTAACCCGTATAAACGTTAAACATATAAACGTTAACTTGCTGCAGATTTAGTTTTTATCTGGTGACTTTAAAACGTAAAATTTTTTACTTTTTCTTACAAAATAAAAGTCGTTTTTGTTTGTAAACTTATGATTTTATTTTGAAAAATGTGACTTTTTCCCTTTAGACGTAAAACTGAGAAAATAAAAATCCAGGTGCACAGGTGTAAACTCCTCCCACTCAGAGAGTCCCAGGATGCAGGAACAAGCGCTCCTTTGCTAACACGTGTGGTGTGTTTTTAATGAAACGGGTCAGAACCGGCTAATGTGCTGCCCGACCCGACCCAGATCAATCTGGGACGATGAGACCGAGGTTCCGCCCAACACCATCCTGACGTGGTTCTGAAACAATCTGGGTTCTCATTAGAGCTGAGGTTGTGTTTGGACTGCCAGAACCGGTCCCAGTGGGCCAGTTGGTTCTGACCCAGAAAGACAAACAGGACAAGTGTTTTCTGTTTTTAAAGGAACACATTTGTTTGTGCCCCTGAATGAGTCACATGATTAAAGATGGCGGCTGAAACATTAAAACCGTTTAACAGGATAAATCAGATTCCGACCCGGATGTTCGGAGTCTGGATGGATCAGAACCAAGACGATGACTTGAGTTTGGACTTTGATGTGACGTAAGAAACGATCGGAACCCACGGGAGTCGTGTCGGCCACCGGTTGTTTTTGTTTAATTAAACTTTTCCGAACACGTTCTGGGATTCCTGGGAATTAATTGGGATTTAATTTCTGAAAGTTTTGAAAAACTCTTCTGCTGGATTTTCTGTTTTTGTGTCTGGAAACTAAAGCGTCCGGCCCGGCTGCTCTGGGAGTCCTGGACCCGAGTCCCAGGCTGTGACCTGGGTCGGACCGGAACATTCCTCTGAAATCTGAGCTCGTTGGGTCTCAGCTAGTAAAACCTGAAACTAAAACTTTAAAATCCGGTGGAATGAATCCGAAACGTTCCTCTCCTGACTTCCTGCTTTTAGACGAGTTTGTGGTTTAATTATCCGTATTTAATCGGGTTAAATCTGTTGGTTCTGAACGGTACCGGACCCGGCTAAAAGCTGGGTCCTGATGGTCCGGCGTAACCACCGAGGCCCGGATCCAGCTGGGAGGTTACGCTCATAAACCACAGATCAACACGCTGGTCAGGTTTGGACCAAACACCTGATTCTGCTCCAGGCAGGGAAACATTCCGACCTCCGTCTGTCATTTTATTGGCTCCGATCGGATTAAAACCACTCCAGAAAACTTCCAGATCTTCAGCGGACGAGTGAGCCTCCTGCCTCTAGCCAGAATTCCTGTTTAGGGACTCGGTGTTGGCATTCAGTGGCGTTCCCAAGTGGGCAGGCCCCCCCTTTCCAGGCACGTTTTAATGGATGTGATCATAAGAGCAGGAAGGCGGAGCTTCACTCTGCATCAGATTCTGTTGTTTTATGTTTTTTTATTCATAATGGGAAAAACGTCTGAAACAGGAAGCTGAAGCAAGTTTCCATCAATGTTGTGACTCCGCCCCCTTCGACTCAGCATTGTGTTGATCCTGAATCAGAAGATTTGAAACTGATTCAACACAAAGTTCTCCATGATTCACTGAAGCGAGACCGGAACCAGAGTTTCAACGTTTCTGTTCCCAGGATAAATTTATCATTCCTGCTGGTTCAGTAGCCGATATCTTTATGACATCGTCAGTTTTCCTTTAAATCGGATCAGATTTGATCTCAACCTAAAACCTGAAGAATCGGGTTACTTTTAAGTTCTGATGAAGTCCAGCCGGAAACTAGTCCAGGGTTCTGGTCCAGGGTTCTGCAGGTGGACACAACACCTTTATTCCCATTTTAATATCAGGAATGACGGATGGAGTTTCAGCTGTAGGTAATATTCCTGACAGAACCAGAGGCCTGGCAGGACGGGATGTGCTCGGATTGGACTGAAACTTCCATGTGGATCCTGACACTTTGCTCTATGAGTTTCCAAAAGTGGGAAGGCTGGTTCCGGTCCAGTTTCCATGTGATCAACATCATTACCATAAATTTCAGACTGATGTCTTTAACAAATTACTGCCACAAACTGGAACTGGGATAATGATTCCAAACTGGAACGCTCGTGGGGAACGTTTAGACGAACCTTCTCCCAGTAACGGTGTTGAAGTTGGCTCCATGTCTCCCATTCCTCCACTCGTCAGATCAAACTTCCACACTGATGGAAAACCAATGAGAACTTGGGATTCTTACTGAGAGACTCAACTATCAGCAGGTTTAATGTTGGATGAAGCCTTGCTGTTCGTTTCCATCCCATCAAAGTGAAGCCAAAATATCCCATTTTTGAGTTCTTCCATGTTGTGTTTATGGATCCTGAAGGAAAAATCTAACAGGAATTCTAAATGAACATGTTTAAACACAACAACGTAGAATAAGAGAGGAAACCCCGTGGTAGCGAGACGGGACAACGAACTGGAGAAAACTCTGATCCCAGGATGTGGGATCCCAAGGGTTCCCAGGCCAGCTGGAGCTATAATCCCTCCAGCGTGTCCTGGATCAACTCCGGGTCTCCGTCTGGAGGGACGTACACCTCCTCCTCACCCCCCAAAGTCTGTATGGATTCAGCTGCCAGATAACCAGCACGGCTTGGCTAGTAAGCTAACCGTTAGCAACTCCATAATGAAGGCAGCGGAAGAGTCAGGTTGCTGTTAGCCAATCAGAGGCCAGACATTTGATTACCATGAATATTAATGAGTAAGAATCCTTTTGTGCTCCGCCCCCACTCCTCCGACCAGCTTCTAGCTCCAGAAACAGGAGCACTGGAAAACCACCCATCCATCCACCCACCCATCCATCCATTCATCCACCCACCCATCCATCCATCCACCCATCCATCCACCCACCCATCCACCCACCCATCCATCCACCCATCCATCCATCCATTCATCCACCCACCCATCCATCCATTCATCCACCCACCCATCCATCCATCCACCCATCCATCCATCCACCCACCCATCCATTCATCCATCCACCCACCCATCCATCCATCCAACTTTGAAATGTTCATGTAGGATTGAGCTTAAATGCCGTTACACCAGTAAACACGCCCTGTTCCAAATGAACTCCTCAGATTCTTCTTCTGAAGGTTTAACGTCACAATGCCTGGTCCTCATGAGCCCTGGAGGTGATCATTCTCCAAGCTGTCGGTCTGAATCAGATTCTGATCTCCAGATCAAATGGGAAATAAAATCCAGGGATCGTTCTTTTATGGAGTTCTGACATGGAACAGACATCCTTTTCCTTTTATCTCTCTTGTCTGAGCTAAAAACTTCTGTTGGTTTAAAACATCAAACCAGGAGATGAACACCAGAGCAGGGCGGAGCGTTCCAGGGAATAGAAAATATTCCTGCTACAGCTGCGGGATAAAGATGTAGGAGTTAAACCTTCAGGTGAGAAAGAACACCTGAGATTCCCCATCCTGTCAGACGTTAGCTCTCAGGTGAGACGAAGGGTGGTGATGTTTACGTTTGTCCAGCTGATGGGTAAAAAAACTAACCTTTGTTTGGGATCTTTGTGTTTTTGATTTTTCGTGTTAATTGTCGGTGTTTGGGTGGAGGTGTGTGTGTGTGTGTGTGTGTGTGGGTGTGTGTGTGTGTGTGTGTGTGTGTGTGTGTGTGTGTGTGTGGGTGTGTGTGTGTGTGGGTGTGTGTTTGTGCGTGGGTGTGTGTGTGTGGGTGTGTGTGTGTGTGTGTGTGTGGGTGTGTGTGTGTGTGTGTGTGTGTGTGTGTGTGTGTGTGTGTGTGTGTGTGTGTGTGTGTGTGTGTGTGTGTGTGTGTGTGTGTGTGTGTGTTTTAAACCTATGTGATGGTAGATATCAACTCTTATTGTTTTGCACCTTGACCTCAGAAACTCTTATTCCTATTGGTCAGCTACAGCTGATTTACTTCTAAACAG
>SSNS01000149.1:203938-208905 GCA_006937985.1 Aphyosemion australe | reverse complement strand
GTGTGTGTGTGTGTGTGTGTGTGTGTGTGTGTGTGGGTGTGTGTGTGTGTGGGTGTGTGTTTGTGCGTGGGTGTGTGTGTGTGTGTGTGTGTGGGTGTGTATTTGGAGGGGGGGCCAGCAGGACGTTTTGAGTCAAAAAACGGACTGAATTCATTAAATAAGGTTTGTTTTAAAACTGAAGAAAGCTCCTAGCCGTTAGCTTGTCGATCAGATCAACACTTATCTCTGTTTCTCCAAACTGAGGTTGTTCAGCTGAGAAGCTGCGGCTAATCGACTGACCTGCTTGTCTCCGGCTTCTCACCTTGAGGTTGATGCTGATTTAGAGTTGACCTTTGACCCTAGAAAAATGTTTCATCCTTTGTTTTTTCTCCTGAAGGTCTTTAGCCCCGCCCACCCAGACATGACATCATTTCCTATTCCAGAGTCGTGGCGATAACTCTGAGCTCTGCGTTTTTCTGATTTTGTTTCTGTAACGTTTTTTCTCCCATATTAAATATTTGTGAGTCTAATTTAAAACTTTTGTGTTTTTTAATAAATCTAAAACATTTAAAACGTCGTTTCAAACTTTGGAAACGTCCTGATTAACTTCCTGATGGATACCAGCTGATCTGTGCACTAACTTCCTGTTTCTCTCCCTGCAGGTAAATGTTTCTCCGGCCAGAGCGGACTCGTCTGCATCTCCTCCTCCTCCTCAGACGCGGAACCAAACTCCTCCTCCTCCTCTTCCTCCTCCTCCATCCTCCCCGTCAGCCAGATGATCGATAAGGTCAAAGGTTACTGCTCCACGCGCACCGACAACTTCTACAAGAACATCATCATGTCCGACAGCTTTGTGAACTGCACCAGGCTCTGAAGGTTCTGGTGGGATCTGGAGCGGTTCTGGAAGTTCTCCTCCTGTCCCCTTTAAGGATCTTCCAGTCAAATATCCTTCCATCTTTTGTAAATATTCCCAACTGTAGTTAGATTGGGATTTCCTTTCAGAGGAAGATTCTTGGAATTTTAAAGGATTTTAAATGTTTTTATCCTTCCTGGACCGATTCTGGAACGTTTCCCATCTGGGAAGCGGCTCCAACTTCCTACACCTAAAACCTTAAAAGAGAATTCCTGTTTTGTTGTTTTTATTGTGTGAATCAGGAACGGTGTTTTCCAGGAGGAAAACGTCACAGAGCACCTGGAGTCGGGATTAAAGTCCCTCCCGTCTCTAGAATGTTCCTGAAGTTTTCTCCAGAATTTGGAATAATTTTTCCGTCCTTCAGTGGGAAAGAATTTTAGCTGAGAGAAAAAAGAACGGATTCATGGAACGGATCTAGAAATAAAACCCAGGGAGGAGGGAATTTGGTTTGGGAATGTCATGCTTGTGTTCTTTAGGCTGTGGCCCTCAGCGTGAGCCGGGCCAGTTCAGAGCCGGGATGAGAGTCGGCTCTTCCAGGTCTGAGGTCCTGGTAGCTCAGAGTAGAGCTGCTGCTCCTCAAAATAAAGCTCAGGTTCTGATCCGGAAGACTCCTGGTCTTCTCCCAGTTGGCATGGGAGGAGACCAGGGTCAGACCCAGAACCCTCAGGTGGGATTCTTTATCCTCTCTGGTTCAGGAACACCTCTGGATCCTCCTGGAGAAGCTGGAGATAAAAGGGAATCTTCTGGAATCTTTGCAAACTGATCCGGATCCATGTGACGTCTCCTGGATTCTGAGTTGAGAGGAACAAGCTGGAGTTCAGATCCTGGAATCTCTGGACCCTGATGTGATTCTACTGTATGACCCGACCCAACAGAACCGGCTGTTGGAAACGTAACTGTGATGCTTGTTAAATCCGTATCTGTAAATCTGATCCGTGTTCTACGGTGTTGGGAAACCGAACATTCCAGAGCCGGGAGACAAATCCTGGAAGGGTTAGATCCTGATCATGAGTCTGTCTCTGTTTGGAAAACAGCTGATGGAGGAACATGTTATACTGGATCATGTCCTGATCAGGAACACGTTTTCCTGTTGGGAACATTTGACTGTTTTCCTCTGGCGAAGCTGCGTGTGGAAGTTTTAGCTTCATGTGATGAAAAAGAAAAGTTTTTATTTGTGTTTCTGATTAAAACGTCTCCGTTCAAAACAAACTTTATTGTCCCAAAGGTTGGGAGAAGAGCCACTGCTGCTCCTCATCGGAACGCCTCCTGGTCTCCTCCCAGTGGGACAAACCTCGGATACCGGAGTGTTGAGGAGGTTTTATATCAGTTAAACTGACGTCGTAATAAAGGCTCATAAATGTGAGAAATTGTTTCTTTTGTTGTTTTTGTCATGAAGTTTTAATAAAATTGAGCTTTTTTTGTTCCTGTTATGAGTTTTTAGTTTTTAGAGTCGAGTGAAAAACAAAACAAACGTTTGCTCAACATCTTTAAGACTCGGAGCCAGCCGGGTCGGCTCTAACGGTCCGGTTAGAGGTTCATCAGGAACGCCTCGCTCCCGAGTCCCCGTTTGTCAGCACGCAGAGAGAATCACACACACACATTGTTACACACACTCACACACACACACACACTCTCTCTACCACACACACACACCCCTGTGAGACATTAATGGTTACCATGGTGACCCCTGTGAGACATTAGTGGTCACCATGGTGACCCCTGTGAGACATTAATGGTTACCATGGTGACCCCTGTGAGACATTAGTGGTCACCATGGTGACCCCTGTGAGACATTAATGGTTACCATGGTGACCCCTGTGAGACATTAGTGGTCACCATGGTGACCCAGGTGAGACATTAGTGGTTACCATGGTGACCCAGGTGAGACATTAGTGGTTACCATGGTGACCCCTGTGAGACATTAGTGGTCACCATGGTGACCCAGGTGAGACATTAGTGGTCACCATGGTGACCTCTGTGAGACATTAGTGGTTACCATGGTGACGAAGGTGAGACATTAGTGGCTACCATGGTGACCCAGGTGAGACATTAGTGGTCACCATGGTGACCCCTGTGAGACATTAGTGGTCACCATGGTGACCCAGGTGAGACATTAGTGGTCACCATGGTGACCCCTGTGAGACATTAGTGGTCACCATGGTGACCCAGGTGAGACATTAGTGGTTACCATGGTGACCCAGGTGAGACATTAGTGGTCACCATGGTGACCCAGGTGAGACATTAGTGGTCACCATGGTGACCTCTGTGAGACATTAGTGGTTACCATGGTGACGAAGGTGAGACATTAGTGGCTACCATGGTGACCCAGGTGAGACATTAGTGGTCACCATGGTGACCCCTGTGAGACATTAGTGGTCACCATGGTGACCCAGGTGAGACATTAGTGGTCACCATGGTGACCCCTGTGAGACATTAGTGGTCACCATGGTGACCCAGGTGAGACATTAGTGGTTACCATGGTGACCCAGGTGAGACATTAGTGGTCACCATGGTGACCCAGGTGAGACATTAGTGGTCACCATGGTGACCTCTGTGAGACATTAGTGGTTACCATGGTGACGAAGGTGAGACATTAGTGGCTACCATGGTGACCCAGGTGAGACATTAGTGGTTACTATGGTGACCCCTGTGAGACATTAGTGGTTACCATGGTGACCCAGGTGAGACATTAGTGGTTACTATGGTGACCCCTGTGAGACATTAGTGGCTACCATGGTGACCCAGGTGAGACATTAGTGGTTACTATGGTGACCCCTGTGAGACATTAGTGGTTACCATGGTGACCCAGGTGAGACATTAGTGGTTACTATGGTGACCCCTGTGAGACATTAGTGGTTACCATGGTGACCCAGGTGAGACATTAGTGGTTACCATGGTGACCCAGGTGAGACATTAGTGGCTACCATAGTGACCCAGGTGAGACATTAGTGGTTACTATGGTGACCCAGGTGAGACATTAGTGGTTACCATGGTGACCCAGGTGAGACATTAGTGGCTACCATGGTGACCCCTGTGAGACATTAGTGGTTACCATGGTGACCCAGGTGAGACATTAGTGGTTACTATGGTGACCCCTGTGAGACATTAGTGGCTACCATAGTGACCCAGGTGAGACATTAGTGGTTACTATGGTGACCCCTGTGAGACATTAGTGGTTACTATGGTGACCCAGGTGAGACATTAGTGGTTACTATGGTGACCCAGGTGAGACATTATTGGTTACCATGGCGACCCAGGTGAGACACTGGCAGGGAAACTGGTGTTAAAACATGTAACTTTTCAACATTTCAGTAAGAAAATTCCTCAAACTCTGAATTTCGTTGTGTTTTTGAACCAAACGAAGCAGAATCAGACGGATCCGATCTTTTCTGGTTTTCTGACAGACTCTCTCTCTCTGGGGAAACAACTAAAGCTCCTCTTGGTTTTTTATTTAATCATCTGATTTTATTGTTGCTTCTTTCCAAAGTCCTCCTGGAAGCTGATCCTGGAGAAACACCTTGATGGACGGCTGAGATCCTGAATCCAGCAGATGGAAGCGATGACTCACCTTTTATCACCTTTGACATTAGGTTTAACACAATAAAACCGGATTATAAAGTGAAATCAAAATAAATGTGCCGTTACTGAAAAGTTCACAGATCTCGGAGGAGGGAAAGTAAGAGGAACTGGTCTGATCTGCACTTAAACCTGGATCCCAGCTGCAGGAACAAGGAGGAAAATCAAATTAGTTTTCATTTCTCCTGAAATGTTTGAGGTTGTTTGGCTGTGAGGTCATCCAGCCGGAAACACTCAGAGGATTTTAAACCTCTCCCGGGTGGATTCTCTCCTAACATAACTGGATTTCTGTCCCATAACTATTATTTATTTATTAAATCATTCATGATGGTGATCTTGTAAACCGTACTGAAGCCTAAGCCGTCTGCTGAAGGATTACTTATCCGTCTCCTGACCTCCTGCGTGTTTAAATAGAAAACTGATGAAATCTTCTCTGACATCTCCTCATCCTCCTGCAGTATTCCAGGGATGTTCTTCCCAAGGTTCGTGATGGAATGCC
>SSNS01000149.1:121438-198938 GCA_006937985.1 Aphyosemion australe | reverse complement strand
CAGCTCGTGCCGCTAGGGGGCAGCGTGACGCAGGATGTCCGCGACGCGTGACGGTTTGGAAGGAGAAGAAAAAGATCTAAAGAAGCTAATGAAGGTCAAGAACTGCTATTATTGGCTTTT
Source organism: Aphyosemion australe (assembly GCA_006937985.1). Classification (NCBI taxonomy): domain Eukaryota; kingdom Metazoa; phylum Chordata; class Actinopteri; order Cyprinodontiformes; family Nothobranchiidae; genus Aphyosemion; species Aphyosemion australe. The sequence continues at coordinate 198,818 of SSNS01000149.1, read as the reverse complement.
TAAACACAGGTACAAAAGTTTCACTTCATGTTTGACTAAATTTTCCGGTTAAATCACCGAATGAATCGTTTTATTTCTTTCTTTGTTTTTTACACTGCTTTTTCGGAAAGTTAGCATAGGAGTAAAGTGTGGTGAGCTAGCGATTAGCCACATGCTAACGAGCATCGGTGTTCGCTGCTTTGGCGTTTCCGGTTTTTAATATTTACAACCAGCAATAAAACGTTTAAAATAGGAGGAAACATTCCATTCACATGTTTTCTACCTTGTGAAATGAGAGAGGGTATTTGTAGCTCTCTTCACGACATCACAGACACAGGTGGATTCTTTGAAACGGGCGTTTATTCACAAGCATGTCTTCCTGAAGCTTCAGCCGTGCATAACTTGATATTCCTTAACATCATAGGACAGCACACGCCACAACGCCGTAAGAACTTAAAATGAAATACAGAGAATGCAAAATACATATTACCAAATGTACAGCATACCAATAAGAATACAAGTCAAGCTAACATTAGGCTGTGTTAAACAAAGATGAACAAAGTGAAATATATACCACGTTGGCTGCTTGTCATGAAAAGAGGTTCTTGAGTCCTTAAAGATAATTTGGTCCAGTTCCTTTAGCCTTTAACCTCATTCAGCTTCACTTTCCAGCAACAAAAGACGCTGCATATCTCTGTGTTTACAGTCTGAGATTTCTGCCGCCTCTGCGCAATCTCGCGGGATTTCCAATTCCCGCGTGACTTCAACACCAACTTCTTTTGAGAGTTCAGGAATGAGTGTTTTAAGGTAGCTTAAACAGATAAACTTATAATTTTGTATCAAATGAAATCTAAATGCAATTTTAACTTAAATCAACAAACTATGAAATAAAATTATTTATTTATTTATTTATTCACAGAACTTATTAATAAACACATCCACTGTAAACACTCAAACACTAACACTCCCACCAAATCACACATTAGCCAAAAATGGGTGATTTTTGAAAAGTCTTGTGATGGATATAAAACAATAAATCAATGTGGTGTGTATTTCTAGTCACATTACATGGCTGAAGTTGACTCAATCAATGTCACTACTTTGTGAACAGGTCTTTCAAGGTGAGTTACCTTGGTAAGTGGTTTTCCATTAACAACTGTTGTGTCACTGAAACGTAACTTAAGTTTTCGCACCATCCCATCAGCACTAGGATGAACTTCCACCACTTTGGCAAGCTTCCACTCATTCCTTGGTGCATTATCATCTTTCAAAATGACGATGTCTCCTACTTGTGAGTTCCGTGACGGTTGTTGCCATTTGTGGCGCTGTTGGAGATTAAGTAGATACTCTCGTTTCCATCGTTGCCAGAATTCATTGGCAAGATACTGTGCCCTTTTCCATCTCTTTCGCAGATACAAATCTTCTTTACAGAATTGGCCAGGTGGAGGAAGAAGGATGGATGACTTCATAGTAAGTATGTGGTTAGGAGTGAGTGGTTCTGGACCAGTAGGATCATTAAGATGCTCAACACTTAGTGGCCGACTGTTAATTATGGCCATTGTTTCATATAAGAACGTTCTTAGTGTGGTGGTGTCCAACCTACTGGCAGATTTGTCAAGCATTGTACTTAGGATGCTCCTGATTGTTCTGATTTGCCGCTCCCAAATTCCTCCCATATGACTTGCTGCTGGGACGTTCATGATGAACTCACATCCAATTTCTCGTTGCTTTGCTTGGTCTGTTGTACTGAGCAACTCGGCAAACTCTCTCCTTGCACCCACAAAATTTGTTCCCTGATCACATCTAAGTTGACGTACGGGTCCTCTAATAGCAATAAAAGTCCTTAATGCGTTCATAAAGGCATCTGTGGTCAAGTCGTCCAATACTTCTATATGTACTGCTCGGGAGCACAAGCAAGTGAACAGTAATCCATATCGCTTTAAGTCTTTTCTTCCATCTTTAACCAAAAAGGGACCAAAACAGTCAAGACCACAATAGGTAAAGGGAGGAGAAGACTCTGTTCTTTCCTCAGGTAGATTTGCCATTTGTTGTTGAACTTCTGTTGATCGTCTGTGCCTCCTGCATGCTACACATTTGTATATGTGTGAAGACACTGCATTTCCACATCCTAAAATCCATAGTCCATTTGCACGTAACTCATTCATGGTCATTCCTCTTCCCTGATGCTGTATGCGCTCATGATGGTGTTTGACAAGTAGAGCTGAGATGTGTGACTTTTTTGGAAGAATGGCTGGATGTTTCACATCATGGTGCAGGGCGGCTTTAGATAGTCTTCCTCCGACCCTAAGAACGTTGTCCCTATCCAGAAAGGGATCTAGCTTGTGTAGCTTGCTGTGCTTACTGAGAGACTGGATTTTATGGGATTTGAGTTTTTGAATGTCATCTGCGAAGGCCTCCTCTTGCACTGACCTGATTATGTGAACTTCGGCTTCCTTTCTTTCTTCAAGAGAAGTTGTCTCATTTGTTCTTGGCTGAAGTCCTTTAAGTTCCTTGACAAATCTCTTCAGCCTTGCAATGGCTTTGACCATCCTGGACCAATCAGAAAATTTGGCTAAGCGATCAATAAAGGATGTTTCTGTTGTCTTTAGTGCATGAACATGCGTTTTGCGAAGTTCTGGATCAGTTGAGTGAACCTCTCTCACCATTTCTTCATTCTGTGGGGGAACTTTTACCCAGAGAAACTCAGGTCCTTTTAGCCAGTAAGAATCTTTAAGCTGCTCTGCCTTTAGTCCCCTAGAGGCATAATCAGCAGGGTTATTTTCTGAGCCGACGTGTCGCCATTGTTCTGGGTTTGTGCTGGATCGTATGCGTTGGACACGATTGGCTACAAAGGTATGAAACCTCTTGGCATCATTGCTAACATAGCCGAGCACCACCTTTGAGTCCGTCCAGAAAAACTCCTTCATGTTTTCGATTTCAAGCTCTTTCCTGAGGACGTCAGCAATGCGGACAGATATCACAGCGGAGGACAACTCAAGTCTTGGAATAGTAGTCACTTTGTTGGGGGTAACTCTTGCCTTCCCCATTACAAGTGAACAACTAATCTTTCCTGTTTCGCTTACTATTCTGAGATATGAGCAAGCACCATATCCATTGAGACTCGCATCTGAAAAGCTATGAAGCTCATACAGTTTGGCCTTGTCAAAGACTGGTGGTTTATAGCTTCGTGGAATCTTGAGTGTTGCCAGGTGAGGTAAATCCCTGAGCCATGACTGCCACTGAGGTAAAAGGTGTTCTGGGAGGTCTTCATCCCAGCTTACTTTGTCCTTACAGAGCTCTTGAAGGATCTGTCTACCGAGCAGTATGAATGGAGCTACGAACCCAAGTGGATCGTAAACCGAGGCAACAGTTGACAGAACACCTCTGCGTGTCCATGGGTTTTGCTTGACTGTAACCCTGAATTGGAATTCATCTGCTTCAACGCACCACTGCACACCTAAGGCTCGTTCAATGTGTACTTCACCCAGGTCAATATCAGGATTTTTTGTTTGAGCACATTCTTCAGGAGGTATTGTTGCAATCACTTCCTCATTGTTGCACACGAATTTGTGTAGGTGAAGGTTTCCAGTTTTGCACAATGCTCTTGACTCCGCCACTAAACGTATAGCCTCTGCAGGAGAATCGACGCTCGTCAGTCCATCATCAACATAGAAGCCTCTCTGAATAAAATTGATGGACTCCTCACTAAAACTCCCATGACCTTGAGATGCCAGATATTTGAGGCCGAAGTTGGAGCAGCCGGGTGACGAAGCAGCGCCAAATAGGTGCACCTTCATCCTGTACACCGAGGGTTGTATATCTAAGTTACCCTTGTCCCACCAAAGGAACCTTAGGTAATCTTGATGTTCCTTCACAACTTTGAACTGATGGAACATCCTTTCCACGTCGCACATGATGGCTATTGAACTCTTTCTAAATCGACACAGCACTCCAATAAGTGTGTTCGTAAGATCTGGGCCAGTTAACAGGTGATTGTTCAAGCAAGTATCTTGGAAGTGTGCTGAGCAGTCAAAAACCACACGGATTTTTCCAGGCTTGTGGGGATGATAGACTCCGTGATGCGGAATGTACCATGATGGCAAGTTGTCTAATTCAGACTCTGGCACCTTCTCAGCATCCCCTCTGGATATTATATCGTTCATAAAATGAACATAATCATTGTAATACTGCTCATTCTTTCTTAAACGTCTCATTAATGAATGGAGTCTGTGAACAGCACATTGTTTGTTATCCGGAAGATCAGGTTTGTCTGTCTTGAAAGGAAGTGGAAGCTCATAGTGACCATCCTCCTTCTGTTTTATACCGTCTTTTACTTTAGACAAAAAGAGATAGTCATCTTGTGACATTGAGACATCATCTGTGCTTTGCTCTGTGAAATCTGACTCTAGGATTTTGATGATATCTGTAGGGCTGATTTCCTTGACTTGAGTTTTGCATACATAATGAACTTCTTTCTTTAGGGTGGCTGGTGGCTGTATGACAGGTGTTACTTGTCGCACTATTACCCTGTGGCTTGTTCCTATTTCGTCTTCAGAATCAATGGTTGTGCTGACACATCCCACAACACTCCAGCCTAGATCAGTTCGTTGGGCATACGGATGGGTTTCGTCACTGGAAATAACTTCCCTTGGTAAAAGGGCTTGCTGACAGTTATAGCCTATCAAAAGGCCTACTTCACAGTCCAGTAGTGGCGGGATCTTGTCCGCTAGTCGCTCCAAGTGAGTCCATTGCAGAGTTGTTTCTGTGGTTGGAATGTGTGACTTGTTTGCTGGAATGAATGATCTCGAGAATGCTGGTGGCAGAGGAATCCTCTTTTCCAGGTTATATCCTCTCACTTGGAGATTGGTAAGTTTCTGAGTTGGTATGACAGTAGATTTTGCTGACATTGTAGAGAGACGCAAACTCACATTCTCCTTAACTGTATCAATGTTTTTAGCAACTTCATCTAAAATAAATGTTGTATCACTCTGTGTGTCTAAAAGTGCATACACCAAAACTTCTCTATCAGGTTGTGTTATGGAGGAAACCCAGACTGGTACTATAGAGGATGTCTGAAGGCCTATATCCTCTCTTGTGACTCTGTTAGCCGTAGCAGATGACTGTATTTCTTTAATGGCTTTTTCCTCCTTTAACTCGTCAGCTTTTGGTAGTATTGGTTTCTGCTGTTCTTTGAACCTGTCATTATGCAAACATGTGGGATGTTTTTTCTGACATATTTCACAAGAGATTCTGTTTTCACATTCCTTTGATTGGTGGCCTGTCCTTAAACATCCAAAGCAAAGCTTCTCTGTTTTAACAAATTCCACCCGATCTTGGATCGGTATTTCACAAAACTGTCTGCATTTAGCAAGAAAATGTCCACTTCCTTTGCAGAAGTTGCAAGCTGGGATGTTTCTTTGGGACGTGTTTGTGGAAAGTGCCTTTGCTTGGAAGGTTTGACTTCGAGGGTTCTTTGGTTTATCACATTCTATTCCTCTGAGTGCTTGTATAGAGGATATCGGGTCACAAGCAAGATCTGCTTCTTCAGAAAGAAATTGCACAAGCTCCTTAAATTTGGGGTACTCTGAGCTTTCTTGTCGGATGGTCATCGCTTTGCGATTCCACCTGGACACTAGCCAGTCTGGAAGCTTGAGCAGGATCTTTTGGCTTTCGTTGCAGTCGTTCAAAACTTCTAGAGCTTTAATATGGGGTATCGCTGCCTCGCAACTCTTCAGGAAATCAGCAAACTCCCTTAAATCTCTGCTATCTTTAGAGTTCACTTTTGGCCATGCTTGTAGTTTGTCTCTGAAGGCCTTTCCTATAACAAATGGGTCTCCAAAACGCCTTTCTAGCAGTTCCCAGGCTGAGTCATAAGCTGATTCTGTTCCGAGTAAGAAGAATCCTTCCACAGCTTTCCTTGCTGCACCACTCAGGTACATTCTCAGGTAGTACAGTTTTTCATTTTTTGGTATGTGTTTCCTGTCAATCAATGTAACGAAGGAGAGCTGCCAGTCCTTAAACATCAAAGGATCTCCTGTAAATACTGTGGGCTCTGGTGTTGGCAGGCGATTTGCACTTATAGCTTCTGCCAGCGCACTAACAAGATCTGCGCTGCTCTGTGAAGGTGGATTTGCACACACAAGGGGCCTTTGGGATGGTGTAATAGGTTGAAGGTCTTGAGCAGGAGTTCTTTGAGGTTGAGGGATAAATGTTTGTTCATGTGTATGGAGTGTTTGAGTTATGACTGGTAAGGATTGGGGAATGAACGCAGAACATGTGGGATTGAGAAGTAGTGGGGTTTTTTCTATCTTTATGTTCAGCTGTTTGTCACATGTCTGAAGACTGTCTTCTTCTTGGTTGTAAACTTTCACTCTAGCTCTTGATGCGTTCAATTTCTTTACCTCCTCTAAGCGCTCAAGTTTCAAGCGTTTTTCTCGCATAGCTTGTTGTCTTGCTAGGCTTTCAGACTCAAACTGTGCAGATAGTTTTTTGTCTTCAGCTTCTAGCAGCTGCAGCTCTGTGACTTCTCTTTCTTGTTCTTCCAAGACCGCTAGAACTTCTTGTGATGCAGCAGCTTCTGCTGCTGCCTCTTTGGCTTTGACTGAGAGCTCAGTTAAGTGCGAGGAGCTATCCTTTGAAAGGAGGGATCGCATCTCTGATAAGGAGCTAGATGAATTTAAGACTGATCCAACATCAGGCCAGCCATCTTCTTCATCATCCGGTGTTTGTCCTTCAAGTTGATTTTGTGCTCTTCGAATAATAAAATCAGAGAGAGAGATACATGTGTCAACTCTGCGCCTTAAGTCTGTATCTGGGGTCTGCAGTCGACGTATCTCTTCATAAACTAGTTTAACCTCAGCACAGGTGTTGCCCACATTCTTAATGAGATCCTTTAATTCTTCTTCAGATGCTTCACCTGACAACAACTCTTTGCTTAACCTTGCATTGTATCTCCATTTTTCATAAATCATTCTGTATCGACGTTTGATTTGTTTCAGACGTTCTGCTTGAAGCTCTTTTCCTTTCTCTGTTAAGGTCCGAGTTCTCTCACTTCTACGCAACATTTCCCCTTCTTCTGAGTCCAGATTTAAGAGCTTAGTTTGAGAGTGAGCCTTGGACACTTTGCTGGGAGTCTCTGTACTTGCATCAGTCATGTTTACTTTAGTATATCGTCAAATGGTTTGTTACTGAGTTTTAACTCTATTCATACTGAGCGCAGTTAATATCACAGTAGACATTTGTAACCCTTTGTTAATTTAGGCTGAGTATTTGCAGATATAAACCTTGCCCGTACAGTATATTACAAGGACCTAAAATAACAGAGTTTTGACGATTAAACAGATATGTAAGTCTGACTCAACCTTTACACATGGAAATATCAAGTCTATGAAGATATATTCAAAACTTTACACTGTGAATGGAATATTACCTTTCCTTTTCAGACATGTATTTCACAATGATCAAACACAATTAAACCTGAATGGAATGAAAACAACACTCAAGATCATAAAATTGGCTCGAATGCCACTTAAATTGTCTCTTCTACCTGTTTAATGTACTCAAAAAGGGACGTTCAGAACAAAATGTCTTCAGAGAAATTATGCTAGCATCAATGTTGAACTTTAGTCCATCTTTAAAGCTTAAACATGCACTGCCGAACAAACACTTGTCCCAAACCTTTGTGCACAGACATAAACCTGAGTCCTTATTTGTAGTTTTCAGTCCTCCTCACACCACCTTAATCAAATGTGTGGTAGAGCTTCCTTTGGGCTGAGAACGTGCTTCTGACAAAAATGAATAGCTGTAACCTTTAATGCTGTTGACGAGCTGTATGCTTGCTTATCTGATGTGTTGGCTGCAGATGGAGCAGGGCTGTCATCTCATCTAACCACGTGAAGCAGTCGTGTTCTTACTGTAGCTCTCTTCACGACATCACAGACACAGGTGGATTCTTTGAAACGGGCGTTTATTCACAAGCATGTCTTCCTGAAGCTTCAGCCGTGCATAACTTGATATTCCTTAACATCATAGGACAGCACACGCCACAACGCCGTAAGAACTTAAAATGAAATACAGAGAATGCAAAATACATATTACCAAATGTACAGCATACCAATAAGAATACAAGTCAAGCTAACATTAGGCTGTGTTAAACAAAGATGAACAAAGTGAAATATATACCACGTTGGCTGCTTGTCATGAAAAGAGGTTCTTGAGTCCTTAAAGATAATTTGGTCCAGTTCCTTTAGCCTTTAACCTCATTCAGCTTCACTTTCCAGCAACAAAAGACGCTGCATATCTCTGTGTTTACAGTCTGAGATTTCTGCCGCCTCTGCGCAATCTCGCGGGATTTCCAATTCCCGCGTGACTTCAACACCAACTTCTTTTGAGAGTTCAGGAATGAGTGTTTTAAGGTAGCTTAAACAGATAAACTTATAATTTTGTATCAAATGAAATCTAAATGCAATTTTAACTTAAATCAACAAACTATGAAATAAAATTATTTATTTATTTATTTATTTATTCACAGAACTTATTAATAAACACATCCACTGTAAACACTCAAACACTAACAGTATTATTTTCTTACTATCAGCATTTTAGGCATGGCCACTGTCACGGTGGTTGATTGATTTCGATTCCTCAAATTCCAGTAGAGACTGTCACACAGCCACAAGGAAAGCAGCGTGTGTGTGTGTGTGTGTGTGTTGGGGGGGGTTGGACCGACCAACAGCTTCTCATCAGAGCAGACAGTCAGCTCCTGGTCCTAGAGGCATTCCTGGGATGCTGCAGGACGTTGATGGCATCATCTCCTGACCAGTTGGGTCTGTAGGGGGCAGTGGGGGCTCTGGTGGTGTTGTTGGGATGTGCTCGGCCTCCAGAGTGGTGTTGAAGATGGTCCACTTCAGCTGCTGGAGGGGGGTCAACACACACCCTATATTTATATTATGTGTGTTTGGCAGCTGCTTCGGCCAGTCACATCCATCCCAGGCCTCCGTGACTGAGTTACTGCCGGTGGGAGTTTCCAGGTCAAACAGAAGCAGTGGATTCATTACCAGAATGATAAAACTAGAATAATTACTGGTGAAAATGTCGAGTTTAAATGTCATTTTGCGTGTGTGTGTATTTTTTTAGATGAGAACGTCTTGGAGAAAATGACCCCATCACCGAGCCAGGATCCAGATCGAGGGTCCAGGAGGACTTCCTCAACTACATGACGGCTCACCTGGAATGCTGTGCTTGTGAACAGATAAGGTCCTGATCCAACACGCTAACCAGGTACTATCAGAACATACAGAACACGAGTCAGAAAACGGTCCACCCAGAACCCATCAGCTCAGGATGAAGGGTTTTAAAGGAGCACTTGGCAGTTTTGGCTTGTTTTTAGCACCCCTTAGTGTCCGTTAGTGAAACCTAAAGGTAAACTTCTCTCCTGGCTGTGCGTTGGTCTTTTTAACACCTTAATCTAACTGCTGAAACGTCTCCTCAGCCTTCATTAGTGTCTACAGGAGCGGTTCATCACTAAATCAGCTGTGTTCATGATCTAAAACATGCAGGAAACATGCTGGAAGCAGACTGCAGCACCAGGCATGTCAGCTCCACTTTACTAAGTCCAACAGGGACCAGACCGCCACTCTGAAGTTGCAAGTGTGGTATTCTGGCCACAGAGGGCGGTGGGGGTCTGAGTGACATCATTAACCCTGTAAAGGGTCATTTTAGCACAAACTGGCTCAAGAACATGATCTAAACATATGAAAAAGCTGCAGAGTATGGCTTTAACTCCAATCACGACGGACTAAAGGAGCTGAGACGGTTTCACCATTTATCCTATTAAACATCATTTATATAAACGCTCAGCCTTAAAATAGGACTTTATGTTTTTATTCATTAGGATGAAACGGTTTAGTTTTATATCAGACTCAGATGTTTGTTTCTGCTGTTGGTAGAAAATGAGTCAGAGTTGTTTCTCAGAGATAAAACATTAATGTTTTATTAGACAAGAGTTAAGCACACCCGTTTATTTATGACACAACTACTAAAGCAGCAATGTGAGCTCCTGCTTTTACAGCAGCGTGGTTCAGAAACATAAAAATGTTTTTTTGGTGGATTTTAAATTCAGACGAGGGCCAAACAGCTGCAGAGTCAAACACAAAACGTTCCAGTTCATTTGGAATCAGAAGAAACTTCCTGCTTTTGCTGGATAAACCTGGAATAACCTCTTATTGTTAACCTAAATCTAAACGTTACTCAGGTTTAGGTTTTTTGGGCTGAAGCCACCTCTAGATGACAGGAGGACCACATGTGGGTCCGGAGCCACAGGTTGGAGACCTCTCTGTTGTTTTTTGGTGGGAGGAGAAGATGTGGTGTTGAAAGAGTCGATTTTATTTGAGGTTTTTTCTTTCAGCGGCGACTCTGACTGACAGAAATCCTCCGGCGGTTTGTGGTTTCGGGCGGATCAGAGCCGGCTCCTGGACGGTCATAATGTTGTGGCTCATCATCACCCTCTCTCCTGGTCTAACTGTGGGCCTGCAGGTTCTGCTGCTTTGGTGTCTGCAGACGTGTGATGTGGTGTTTTCTCCAGCTTCATCCCGTCGGCACAAACACTTCCTGGATCCGAGCGAGGTGCAGAACTCCGAGGGATAATTATCCAAGCCGGGCCAGAGCTCCACACATCGGCTCTGAACACACAGTGGCACATGTTTGTGTCAACGTGTTTCCAATTATTCAGATGGATTTATGAGCTCGGCGCTGTTCGGTGGCTGAGAACAACTTACTTTGCTTCAGCGCGCGCCATCTGCTCCAGCCTCCGAGGAGAACTCCCTGTGGTCCGCCATGCAGACAGAACATCCATCAGAGAAGAAGAATTAGCCGTAATTTATCCGCCCCGATCGGGACCACATGTTAACACTTTTCCAACTTTGATGGAGAAAACGAGATCCTCAAAACGCAGCAGGGAAAAACATTCAGACGTCTGAGGAGGTCACCAGAACCCAGACCCGGGTTCTGGTTCCGTAAATCTGAGTGTTTTTGTTAAACCTTTAAGAGTCAAGTTAAAACTCTAAATATGGAAGAAGATCTGGGATAGAGGACGTTCCCCTCCACTTTTCCATGGGGGGCTCATGTTTGATGTACCATCACAGGTCCCAGAACCAGAACCTGTAGGTAAAACGACCAGCTGATGCCGAGGCGGGGCCGTGTTGGCTTTTCCTCTCAGGAACAGACTTCCGCCTCTCCGGAACGCTGAACTCTCCTGGTTTCATGACGTCATTTTAAAAAGTCAAAAAAATACAAAGGCAGCAGAAGATTCCTGATCCAGGTCCAGGATCAGGGTCTTCAGCAGACTAACACCATGGTCCAGTCCTGGTTTTCCTTTCCTTTCGTTTATTTTACACTCCAACAGTTTTTAACTCTTCTCCAGTTTTACAACAACAGTTTTAATTTTTTTTTTTTTCTAAAAACGGCCCGAGTTCTTGGGTGGGTTTTGGGATCTGATGGAGAGTCCTGCTTCATCTCACCAGGAAAGCTCTGGTGACATCTGAACACAAGATCAGAGGAAGATCCCAGTATGAGACCAATAAACGGGGTGAAAGAACACGTCCCTGTGGAGTCCCGGTAGAGGACATCAGACAGATCAGAGACACTCAGGTGGAGAAGATAATAAAATAAGTTTAATGTCCCTCTGGACTTCCAGAGATCAGACGTTCCTGTAGAACATCCAAACATGCCATCAGACGGTTTATTTAGAGTCGGATAACTGAAGAGGAGGAAGAATAACAGGAACCACCACAAAGATCTCTGGTAGCTGCTCCATAACACCATCATTTAATCCAATCAAACAGTTCCTCGGGTGTCATAATATAGAAGGAACCTCCCGGGGAGTCTTCCCAGACGCTCCTAATGTCTTGGAGATGTTTGCTTTAGTCCGTTTGCAGCCTGGAGTTCTTTAGTTTATGGTGATAAAACAGGGGAAAAAAAACAACTCTTCCCAAAGGAAACAAGTTTCAGGAATTTAAATAAACATCAAGCCACGTCACGGTGAAAACTGGGAGAACCCGGAGAACCAGGAGCTCAGAGCTGTTCCAGCTGTCTCCTGCCGTGTTTTCCTGCTGCCGATCTAATCTCTCAATTCAATTCAGTTTATTTCTATAGCGCCAAATCACGACAAGAGTCGTCTCAAGGCTCTTCACAAGTAAACATTCCAATACAGTTCAGTTCATTAAGCCAATCAGTAAAAAAGTTTCCTATATAAGGAACCCAGCAGATTGCATCAAGACACTTAATGATCATTTTTACTCCACACCTTCCTGTTTCATCTACAGAAGTTTAGTTTTTCCCTGGAGGACGAGTTTGCTCTTGTTCAGCAGCATCCAGAGAACATCAGAGAAGACGTTCCTGATGTTCTTCAGGAACGGATCTGTCAGCTGATCCCATAATCTCTGGTTCAGCTTCAGAACATCAAAAGCAATATGGTCATCTCCCTGTTTGGGTTCACGTTCCTGCTGGAATTCCATCAGAACTCCGACTTTCAGTTTTCATTCTTTTTTATTTATGATCAACATTTTTGTAAGAGAGCAGAAATATTAAATATCAGGAGGGTTAGCACTGGTTCTGGTACCGGTACCGGTCCGACACACTGGTTCTGGTCCTGGTACCGGTCCGACACACTCGTTCTGATCCTTCTGGTACCGGTCCGACACACTGGTTCTGGTCCTGGTACCGGTCCGACACACTGGTTCTGGTTCTGGTACCGGTCCGACAACACTGGTTCTGGTCCTGGTACCGGTCCGACACACTGGTTCTGGTACCGGTCCGACACACTGGTTCTGGTCCTGGTACCGGTCCGACACAATGGTTCTAATCCTTCTGGTACCGGTCCGACCCACTGGTTCTGGTCCTTGTACCGGTCCGACACACTGGTTCTGGTTCTGGTACCGGTCCGATACACTGGTTCTGATCCTTCTGGTACTGGTCCGACACACTGGTTCTGGTCCTGGTACCGGTCCGACACACTAGTTCTGGTCCTCCTGGTACCGGTCTGACCCTCTGGTTCTGGTACCGGTCCGACCCACTGGTTCTGGTCCTGGTACCGGTCCGACACACTAGTTCTGGTCCTCCTGGTACCGGTCTGACCCTCTGGTTCTGGTACCGGTCCGACCCACTGGTCCTGGTACCGGTCCGACCCACTGGTTCTGACTTGACTAGTCAACAACAACCTTTAATGTAACTGTTTTATTGAGTCCGTCGGTTCCGTCACTCAGAGGTTCTGGGTGGAGAGAAGAGTTAGTCACCAATATTAGAGGTGGATGAACCCACAGAGAAATGGTTCTGATCCGGTTCTGACCCAGTTCCAGCCCCCTAGTGGTCTAGCCCTGATGTATCTGCTGGGGTCCAGAGATGGGCCAGCACCGGGCCGTCTATAACAACAATCCCATCAGTACCGGACCGGTCCAGATCCGCTACAGCTGACATCAGCGAGACGTTCAGTGGTTAGAACATGTGTGTGTGTGTGTACTCGTCTATACATCAAAGTGAGGACATTTGCCCAGTCCTCACTTTGGTGCTATTCTCACAGCGCTCTACTGGTTAGTTTTAGAGGTCTGGTGTGAATTGAGTTTAGTTAAGGTTAGGAATAGATCAGCATTGGTTATGGTTAGGGTTATGGTTAGGGTTAGGCAACAAAAATGAATGGAAGTCAATGGATGGTCCTCACAAAGATGGTTAGACGAGAATGTGTGTGTGTGTGTTAGTGAATTCTTTTTGTCTGGTTCCTTATGGAGTCGTTCTTCTTTTATAGACTCTGCTCCCTACATCAACCCCAGTGAGACTCGACCACAGAGATCAGGTCGTTTCCTTTAGAGGTCAAAGGTCACATGTTTCTGTCCTCCACATTTTCCCAGTTTTCCATTTGTCTTCTGTCCCTGGAGGATGTTCATCATGCTAAACCCCAGAGGGGGACATAAATACTTTATACAGGTGCTACAGACACACATGCACACACACGCACACACACACACCTGGAGATGATGTGAAACTTGTTTTCTAGACATTAATTATTGACTCCAGGTTGTTTGTTGTTTACATCTCACAGAACTAGATGTTGATGCTTTTAGCCCGTTAGCGCCAGCGCTAGCTGCTAGTCTTTACGTTCCTGTTAAGTGAATCTTGGTTTGCTTTGCAGACTAAACCACAGCCAGCTGAGGGTTGACCTTTGACCCTTCCACTGGGACTGCAGCTGGTTTTGTTGTTTCAAGCTCAAACAAATTAATCTGGTTCAGAGATGAAGTTTTTGTGTTTTAATGTGTTTGTAGAGTCACTGAGGAGTAAAACATTTTATGTTTAGTTTACGGTTAAGACTGAACTCTGGTCTGGGGTTGCTGGTTCGATTCCTTTGCTGCATATTTACTTGTTATAGCAGCTAAAATCAGAGGCCCTTATTATCCCAACAGCATCAACAGAACCAAACTAAGATTTAACTTCCTTTAAAAACCTTTCACAATAAGAGTGTGGGGTAAATGCACATGCTCAACAGTTTAAGGTCATTACAGTAACCCCAGTGGTCTTAATGCTGCGTCACGTTTTCATCCTAATAATGGATAAAAGCACCTGATCTCAGAGTGTTCGTTCAGTCGGCGGAAGCAGCAGAAATCCTAACACAGCTCAGGGGTCGTGACCTTTCCTGACTACCCCCACTCTCCACTAAACATCTAAACATTTATTTAACCAAACCCAGCAGGACGTCTCAATACGCTTCATCAAATGTGTCATAAAAATGAGTTTTAATTGTTTGGAGGAACCTCTCCTGAAACCGATCCAGCATTGGGATCAGGGATCCACCAGGTCTGAGTCCCTCTGCAGCACCATGAGGAGAAAAAAATCTGGAGGATGTTTTGGTGCCAAGAAGGGCAGCAAAAAGCCACCTCCCTCCCAGAAACCCATCAGGGACAGACTGATGCTGTGCTGAAGGTCCGGGGATCGGACTGCTGAGGCCTGGAGTACCTAAAGTCCTCCTAGAGGAACTCCTCCAACCATCCCAGCAACACTAAAGAGTTTAAACATGTTTAGCTTCTGCTTTCAAGCTGGTTCCAATGATTCTTGAGTCATAACCTTGAGCAACTTCACCCTGGACAGCACCCTGTAGCCCTCTGCTGACACTCAACAGTTTTGTGTTTCGGTTAGAAACACTAGTGGGAGGTCTGTACCTGCTTTAAGGCACTAGCGGTTTACTCTGCTAATATGAAGGCTAGCAGTTAGCTTTATCAGTTTGCCGACCATCATTAAAAAGCACGAGAAGATGAATTTTGCTTTTCTGTTGTCATGGCGGAGCCTGGAAAAGTAACAGAGTAATGTCTTTGGAGGTGAAGCAAAGAGCTAAAACCAGAGTGAACATTGGTGCGGCCTACGCTAGTTAGAGGAGCTAAAGGAGGCTACAAAATCACGGACTGATGATGACCTGGCTTTGTTACTGCTGGACTTGTGTTGTCCAACAGTGTTGATCTTTCTATTTTGTGGTTTACTTCGTATCAGCTGGCTAGTGTTAGCGTTAGCTTGTTGTTGGTGCTAGCGACAGCAGGCTGCAGCAGGGTTGTTTACGACAGTTGTAATTCCGCTTTCAACCAGTAGGACGGAGAAGCAGAAAACTTTTTGCATTGCTTTAAGCACTGAAGTAACGTATAACCCTGTTAACAGCAGCAAGGTGAGACCTACACGAGTCAGCAGGAGTCTGCACCTGGAGGATATCTGATGTTTATCTTTTACTGGCCTATATTTTACATAGGGAGGGGGGGCTTAGAACATGCTCTGTAACCATTAGTTATGTGTTTATTTGTTTAATTACACTTTAATGGTTGAAAAAGTTTTTTATTTGAATGAAACCAGAACAAACCACTTCATTGATGGTTTTTTACCCATTAAACTGTTATTTTAATCTAAAACATTTGGTGAGATCATGACGGCCGATGTCGTCCTGCAAGAACACGATTTTAGGGTCTTTAACCAAAAGGATGATAAAATAAATCTGTGTGGCGCGTTTGAGGCTGCGGCGCTGAAGGATTAAACCGTGTTTTAGTTTCCTGCCCGGATCGTTTGTTTGACTAAATCACAACCTTCCATGAAATGTACTGTGCCAGGGCTCCCTTCTGCAGAAACATTTTCTCTGGGTAAAACCCAAAGCTAACACTCCGTCAGGAGTCTGAGACCATTCATCTGCTCACCTGAGTGCTTTAGTGAATGACGTCTAAGGTTAACGGGTCAAGCAGGGTTAGGATTAGTTAAACATAACGGGACCATAAGTGGGTATGAGGCCATGCTTGTTGTGGTTCTGCTGCAGGTATTTATGGAGCTTTGGGGGTTCTAGGACTCTAGACGGAGCTGCAGACGTTTGTTTGGGTCTTTGTTGTTGTTTTGGATCAGAAGCTAAATATGGCCGACGCTGCTGCAGTAAAGAGACTACTAACCGTAAAACCATCCTGACGCATGTCCACAACAGTTCTTGTTCTATAGCTTCCTGAACAGCCTGTGTTCAGAGAAACAGAGTTTATGTCCTTCAGGACAGGTCACATGGATTTTTCAGCAAAAACGTTCAGCCAGATTTCGTCTCTGGGGTTGGTTACCATTTATGCTCATTGTCAGATATGCAGATGTGAACAGGTGCTCCATCCTCTCCGTTCATCTTGGTTGGCTGTCTGGTGGGTTCAGCAAATGGAGCAGTTCTGACCAACATCATGGGGCAGTGTTGGGCGGAGCCGTTCATGCCTGACCAAGAAAAGGAAAACAGAAGACAGGACTGTGAACAGAGGCCGTCATTTGGGTAAGGCAGGAATTAGAATGGAGTCAGACCAAGACCCAGTGGCTTTAAACACCTCAGAGTAGGGGTGGACCATATGGTATCGTTCACAATAATACTGCTAGCGTGTTCTGTCCTGGTGAAAGAGCATCATGTTGATCTAATTATTAAAGCTGGGGCTGGAATCTCCCAGTATTCGCTCATATCAGCGAGTAGAGAAAGGTTCACGGTACTGTCTGAGGAATTTGGCCGCTGCAGGCCCCCGTACCGGTTACCTGGTTATGGGGGTGGGGGGTCGGCCCATCTCTCCACACAGAGGAAAAACAGAAAATGGTCAGCCCTGATGAAACGTCATCATTATGGGGCTGAATCACACACCCCTCCCTCAGTCTAAATCTGATGGAAACACGTCAAAAAGAGCAGAAACAGGTGAGAACATTCAGCAGGAGCGTCTGCAGCTGCTCCAGTCTGGTTATCAGAGTTCTAATTAATCCCATTAGATGATATCATGAGAAGTGACTGATGATTTATAATCGCTGGTTTTAGTCTGAACCGGTTTTATTGTTTCACCAGAAGATGGTTTTAGACACTTCCTGTTTCTGGTGTGTGTTATGGAGGTGAATCAGGACCGTGTCTGGTCACCGCAGTCTTATTGGGGGTTTGGGGGGTGTTTATAAGGCCTTCATAGGCTGTTTTGGGGAAACCCAACCAAGAGACTCTTTGGAGTCCTGTGCACCACAAATGTGCCTCCCAGATGTTTGGATTGTCCCTGTTAATCTCCTGATGGTTGACCACAACGCAGCGAGACAGCTTCCCCAAAACCTGGCCCAAAAAAGATGAAAAAGTCATTTTCCTGCTGCACGTCGTTCCAGATGACCTGAGAGGAGAACTCTCGGCACGTCCATCCCAACAAATATGCAGAAATATTATCTGCTAAAGTAGGGAAGGAGGAAACGGCCCGTTTGGGACTGAAATGATAGATGGAGGATGATTCACCTAGTTTGCTCCAGTTTCCTCCTGAAGTGACTCAGTTTGGGTTGAACTCCCATCTCAGACTCCCACATTCACACCTGGCTTCACCCAATCATCTGTCTGTTCCTGGGAACGCCAGAGTCTTCCATCAGCTGTAGACCTGAGAGGTTTTTATGAGGTGGTGTTGGTTCTCATCTGAGGAGCTCAGCTCAGACAGGAAACAGACTCATTCCAACCCTCAACGCCGTTACCTCACCGGGCTGTGGCCGCACCACATCAGATCATCAACAACATTCCTAAAGCGTCCCAGAACGTTCCTGAGGGTTCTCGTGTCTCCTGGGTGAGAGTCAGGGACTCATCCAGGTGCGGCTGGGTTTTAAACGTGCAGATGATCAGAGTCATTATGGGATGTCTGGAACCCACCAGTGGAGATGTCCGATAACTCTGGGAAGAGTTGGAGACCAGACTGGGAATACTGAAGTCTTCTAACACTTCCATCTATCTATCATCATCCATCTGACTGACCAGCCTAGATGTTTTGGTTCGCTCTCCTTTTAGCAGCAGGTGGACCTGTGAGTGTTGACCCAAGGAGCTGGTTCTGAAGGCCTGAACCGTGTTTGTTGGCGTCTCTGGTCCTCCTGCAGCAGATGAGCTGTTCTGAGGAAAACCCTGGAGAACGTTTTCTTTGTGTCCAGAACAGAAGATTGAAACAGGTAGACATACTAACCTGGACCAGGACCTTCACCTCAGCGCAGATGCTTGTGTTATGGACCTGGGTCTGGTTCTGGTCACGTTTTCAGATGGTTTTTCTTCGGTCCTGTAGCAATATTTTCTACAGTGGCAGGGTGAGATCCCTCCACACACGTGTGCAGTAAAAACAAGCAGGTCCGTTCCATATGTGAGGAGAACCCTGGGGAACACGTCAGAATCCGGGTTTCACAAAGACCCAACAGAGAGAGGACCACAGTGAGAGCACGCCTCGCTGAACCGGAGGAGGCTGTTATTTATGAGCCAGTCAAGGTGTCCCGTTGCAGGAGCTGCTTCCTCCTCCTCCTCCTCCTCCTCCTCCTCTCTGTTATCACACAGCAGCGGGGTCCGACCCGGTCCATTACTCTGCCTGCATCTGGAGAGAGCTGCAGCTTCTGGACCCTCCAGAGAGCCGCGTACCTGTCGGGCTCCAGACGGACGGACCTCTGCACACCCACGTGTTTTATGGGAAACATTAAAGGCTTCAGGTGTTTTGGTCGACTTGTTTTCTGCTGATTTTAGTATTTTTGCTTAAAACTTGGGAACAATTTTCTCTCCTTGATTCGACTCGTGGAGCCCGAGCAGCAGCATGGACTTCACCTTCGTCTGGCTCCTCGCCACCGCTTTGATGTCGATCCACCAGTTTCAAGGTAGGACACGTCCCAGACGTCCTCCCATCAGGCTCTAGCCTGTTTACCAGTTTGTGATGGGTGGGCGAGGTTCTGCCCTCCGGCCGGAAGTTTGTTCTGCAGAATGAAATCTGATTTTAAAATTGCTTCAGTGTGCAGTTTCTCCCAGTGGTGTGACCTGACTAAATGTTCACTACACCAGGACGTGGAAGGCGTTCTTCAGAAACATAATGCATAACCACCGAGAGCTTTAATGGTGACGCCTAAAGCAGGACCACTTAATAAATAAACCACACAGTAAATAAAATAAAAAGGTGTAAATGGTTGTTTTCATCCTATTACTTAGTTTTATTATTTGATATAAAAACTTTATTTTTTTTCTTCAGTTTAGGGTTTTCAGAGGCCAGCAAAGGCATCGAGGATGTTTAGTATGAAGACAGCAGGACTTATTATAATTTAAAAAACACATTTAACTTTTTAAATAATCGGATTGAGACGTGAAACAGATGGAAAAATCAGGAATTAGTGGAGATTTTAGTTTTAAAGCTGTCAGAGCTGAGGTCTCCGCTGCTCTGGAGCCACATGTGGCCCTCGCCGCTCCGTAACGGGATGTTTGTCCTTTAACTGACAACAGAAAAGAGCTTTTTGGCAGGCTGCATGGCGAGAAGACACATTCCCGTCGTGGGATTCCCAGATTCCAGATTTAGGGAGAAACAGCTCCAGTTTTCACTTCAACCTGTTTAAGATGCTGTTTTGTTTTCTTGTTCCAAATGCTAAACTGAAGCAGCGCCGCATGGTTTTAAACAGAAAAGCAGTTTTCTTATAGAAAATCATGTAGGTTTCAAAACAAACAGAAAACGAGTAAACAGCCATGAGTCCACATGACCTGCAGACATGAGCCCGTGTGACCCCAAATACCTCTGCTTCATAGTGATGGAGCTTTATTCTGAAACCTCTTCACAACAGCCATGAGAGCAGCCAGTCCATTTCTCTGATGATGCTAGCAGCTAGTCTAGCCACATTAGCTAAAGCTAGGCATGTCCGGAGTGTGGCCCCCAGTTGCATTTCTAGAAAGATGAATGTTGCCTTTCCAGTAGCCTGTGGGTGTACGCCGACCCTCTCTAACAGTTTTATGTTCACGTTTTTGCTCATTTGCTTATTTAGGGCTTAGTTTGAGGAGTACAAATAAAGAAACTGACCATGGAATTATTTTTGCAAACTTTTTAAATAAAAGAAAGTCACTTTTTTATGGTAGCTCTATCTAGTGGCACTGCAAGGTTGTTATGGGGCCCCAAGCAAAAAGACCTGTTCTGTAGGTCATACATGCTGCTGTTTCTCGCTCTAGCAGGACGCGCTAATGTCAGGAGCGAACCCCATGAGAAGCATACGTCACTGAAAGCCGACAGCTAACCAAAACAACAAAGCTGAAAAGAGAAAACAGCGCTGCCGTTAACACTTCTTTTATTAGACTTCAAATCCGAACTCCAAAAAGGAGTGGTCCGCTTGTTCCTGCGTGCCGTTTCCACTGTTGCTAGTATTGCTAATTCTACTCTCGTACTCTCGTCACTAGTTGTTCGCGTCGCTCCCTGGGTGTATTTTCATTGGTCGATTGCAGACGAGAGTCGTAGGTTTTCAAGCAGTGCTTGTAGACTGTGGTCACTAAAGTGTTCATTTAGCTGTCGCAGAGCCGGTCACACTGCAGCTCACCCTCACGTTCACCGCTTTGTGTCACAATTCTGTTCACGACGAGGGATTTGTCTAGTGTGGTCCGAGCTTTACAGAAACAATGTCCCTGGAGGACCAGCGGGCCCCGGATGACTGAGAACCTCCACCAGCGTGATGCTTTGAGGTCACTGATCACCGATGACATAAATCTTTAACATGACTATTCACAGAGCTCTTAAAGGTTTAATAAATGCATCTGCAGTGGTCTCTGGTAGGAATGAATGCCTTGCAAGCCGTACTCGGCCCTAACCCCAACCCCAAAAACGCCTGAATCAGCATGGAGGAGTCAGCTGAGCACGACAGGATGTGGAGTCTTACTTCCTGATGTGTGGACGTCTCTCCTCTGATTGGCTAACAGCAACACGACTCTACCACTGACTCTGTTTGCTCTGCAACGTTGATGTTTTATCTCCACCAATAACACAAGCCTGGAGGAGTTCTGCTGTGTGGTGGAGTTGCTAATGCTAACGGTTAGCTTCTACTAGCCCAGAAGTTCTCTGCTGTTTCCTGGACGCTAAACCAACAACAGCCTTCCCCGTCGTGAGTCCAGATGGGTGAGTCCATGAATGTTCAGTGACAGTGTGACGTAGATCTGTCAGGATTTTCTGATCCTAGAGTTTCACCTAGAGTCTATTTTCTATCAGAAGCTGATGCAGGAGATAGGTGGAGGAGACTGTTTTCATGTTCAGCCTGCAGGAAACACTCAGAGTGACCCGTTAGAGTCAGAGATAATCAGTAAAACATGGTTCCTCAGTGTTCCACACCTTTAATTCCGGTACCAGGTAAAGGTGATGATACAAAATCAAAGTCAGGTAGAAATGATCCGTCTAAAACTGGATGAGCTCCGTCTGACAGGAATGTGATGGAAAGTTTTCCAGCTGCCTTCTGGCCTCCTGCTGCATGTTTTCTTCTGTCAGGACATGTGATCGTTGCTTTTATGGCTGATTCAGACGTTACCACGAGGCTGTGTTGGATAATAAGTCTCAGAGTCAGCCCCCCACCCCGAGTCGGGGCATGTTTGATCAATACCTGGTTCATGATGTCGTGTTTCTCTGTTTTTATCTGTTAGACTCTGAGCACAGATCAGTTTCTGCAGGACAGAGACGACTTTAACTCCGATTATTTGGCTTGAATCTAGAGAAGACTCAGGTCAGGACGGAGATCCTCACAGGGGTCTCCTCAGGACAGACGTCTGGGTTCTGTTTGACCCTGATGCTGTGCCTGTCTGCCCTGAAAGGTGTAGCTCCTCCACCCTAATCCTGAACTCTTGGTTTCTCCAGCAGAAAGGTGAAACATGGCCTCCAGCTGCTCCACCTGACGCTCCGCCAACATCCAGGCTTTCTGACAGAAGCCTTCTCATTTCAAACGAATCTCTCCTGAGTGACGGATGAGTTATGAAACAGTGGTTATTATGAAGATGTTTGTGGGCTTTGCGTTTGGCAGCCCCTCCCTGGTTTAGGTGTTCTTCAGAGTGTGACCTCGGGGGATCTGCACATGGCTTTTAGAAGAATCTGCAATAATATCTTCAGGAACGCCACTGAGATTACATTTTCATCTAACACACGTCACGGTATGCAAGAACATCAGCTTTAAACTGGTTTTATGGCCCTAAAGAAGACTTGTTTGATCTCAGATGAACGTTCCTGGAGGTTTAAAGCGTCGCTGCCTAGAAAGTCGTGTTAGAGCATCAGCCGGAGTCGCAGTTCAAAGCTGTAAAGTTCAGGTTTACAGAACCAGAACAAACGTTCCTCCTCAGCCAGGGAGAACATCACACTCAGCTGCTCCGTCTGACGGGTCTGATTTACTGGCGTTGACTTTGAGGCTTCGCTCTCAGCTGTTGTGGCGCAAGTTGTTTTCTTCTCACAAACAAATGAATCATCTTCATCCGCATCAGGTTTTCATTGTACAGGGTTCATCCCAACATTCCTCACATACTGGCTTCTGTCACTCCGCCTGTGAGAAGAGCAGCACGGACGGGCGAACCTACGCCAGGGCCCCGGGCCGACGAGGGCCCCGCTACAGCCCAGCCTCCTCAGCTCGGTCTAAAGGGTCTGGTCTGCTTGTATTAATACCATACTGGTCCTAACGTGGAGCACTGGTGTGGGTTAAGGAACGGGGTGGAAGCCAGTCTGCCTCAAAGAGAGGAGGTCTACTTTTGTAGTCTCTGGTTCCAGAGTGGTGGTAGGATGGAGGAGCTGCATTAGGGTATTGGTTCAGTCTGAGGTGGTGAAGAAGGACCTGAGCTGAAAGCTTCTGGATTTTCTGGTCTGGACCAGGAGAACCAGATCCTAGATCCAAGAGTCTGAATAGATCTTCTGTAGGGCGGCCGGGTTCAGCCTTAAGTCTAGTTTATACGTCTCCGTCAGTAACTCTACGCTCCCGCGTGCTGACGGAGACGCTTTCCGTTTCTACTTCTCCGTTGGTGGGTCAGTGTTGAGAAGCAGTTCTCCACTGGGACAGCAGGGGGCGTAGCGCTGTTCTGGGGCTTCCTGCCATCATTGCAGTGTGTTTATATTGTGTTTATGTATTTCTGAGACTTTTTAACACGGACCACCTCTCCATCCAGTCACCACCTCCAAACTTACGTTTCCTGAATGGACACGAGCACCTGGGAACGCACAGGTGGGATTTATCATCAGATTATTGCGGAGGAACGTGCGTAGGAGAGGCATGTTTGATAAATCAGGATTTTGACCGTTCGTACGAATGTTGTAAATTTCATTCATAGGAAGGAATATCGGAATATTTCTACAAACGTTTGATGAATGAGGGCTCTGGAACACATGTTGGAACATCTCATCTGGTCTCCTTTAATCCTCCTTCAGATGCAAACCAGCCCTGTTACCAGTTACAAAGCTTCACTCTGTCCCAGTGATGCTGAATTATTCCTTTGGAGATGAAGGTCAGGAAATGGGATTTGTTGTCCCAAAACCATCAGTCTGATGGAATGTTTCAGATTTAGAGCAGATCGGTGGAGCTCTGGTCCCTCAGAAAGATCCTGATTAGATTCAAACCAACACCATGAAACCAGTGAGGAGAGTTTGAGTTCAGACGCCGCTTGTGGGACGGAGATCATTTCTGTCAGGCTGAGTCAATATTCCCAGGAATCTGTTCCCACTCCTCTCCTTTCCTTTTTTACTCCCCGGGATGTTTTACAGATGATGTGGTTTTAATCTCTGAGGCAGTTTTTGTGTCAGTCAGTGTGACGCTAACACTAGCCGAGACCTTCCGACCTGCTGAGATCTTTTCTACAGTCATTGGCTGAGACTAACGCTAGCTGAGGCTAACGCTAGTTGAGGCTAACGCTAGCTGAGGCTAATGCTAGCTGAGGCTAATGCTAGCTGAGGCTAACACTAGCCGAGACCAAAGCTAGCTGACGCTAACACTAGTCGAGACCTTCTGACCTGCTGAGATCTTTTCTACAGTCATTGGCCGAGACTAACGCTAGCTGAGGCTAACGCTAGCTGAGGCTAACGCTAGCTGAGGCTAACGCTAGTTGAGGCTAACGCTAGCTGAGGCTAACGCTAGCTGAGGCTAACGCTAGCTGACTTGCTCTCTGGGTTCGGGTTGTCACAGAGGAAGGTTCTGGTGGAGTTATTGTTCTGCTGTAATTTTCCCTCTGAACCTGCAGCTGATGGATCCGTCCTTAAACTCCATGTTCAGTTCTAGTCCCACAGTCTGGGTCCAGAACCTGGTGGAGTTTCCCTGGTGACAACCTGGGAGGATTAGATGTTGTGTTCTGTGGTCTGGTCTGGTTTTAGTCTGTTCTGGTTCTGTGATTGTCCGGTTTGGTTCTGGTCCCCCTGCAGCAGGTCCGTCGGGGGCTCTGTGTGACTCACTTGGCTGGTTGTTATTGTATAGGGCAGCATTCCCGACCCCTCCTTAGCGCTCTGGAACTCTTAAAGTTATTCTGACTTCATTCGTTCAGGATTCAGACGTTCCCGACCTGCCAGGAGGCGTTGATGTTGGCTTCCTGGTTGGCCTCAGCATCATTTATTTCCTTCAGAGATGCTGAGTTTTCCCAGGTCAGATCAACATGGAATTGTTTTATTTCTCCAACACTAAACCACCACATTCCAGCAGTTAGCTTCAATTACTCGAATAAATCCCTCAGGATCTACGGGATTCTTAGAGGGTTCTACCTGCCAGTCCACATGGATCATCAGCAGACCCACTTGTGTTGAACCCAGTAGAACCAATCAGATGCTTCCATGAGTCCGTGGATCTCAGCTCTGCTCGGCAGGCTCCAGACAAAGTGGGATTTAGCCTTTGGGTATTCCCACATTTGTTTTTTTTTTCCTGAGACATACATGTAAACTAACACGGATTCCTACAGCAGGTTTATGTAGACAGGAGCTCCAAAACCACAGAGCACTAAACCAAATTACAGGAGAGGATGTAGGGATGGCTCCGACGGCCGCTCGGGGGATTGGACCGCTGCCAGAAGTGGAATCTGTGAGATGGAAAAAGGTGTTTGCATCCATAAAGCATGACTCACGGCCCGGAGCGGGGAAACAATAAACCAACCTGATGTCACCTTTTGTTTTTAAGGGGATAGCGTCTCGCTTCCAGGTCGGCATGGTGCTCCGAGCATGGAATCCATGGCAACGGGATCAATAATATTAATGACCTGAATTCCTGTGTTGAGATGAGGAACGTTACTGTGGAGCGTGTCCGGTTCACTCAGAGGATCTTTAAATCAAATCTAAGAACATCCTGCTGAGCGTCGGGGTTATTTTAAGATGTTTTGGTTTCATCTCTTCTCTCCGAGCAGCGGGAACGTCGACCGCAGAGGGACTCGGCTTCACCAGAATTATTCATAAACCGGATCAGCCACGAAGGACCGCTGCTGGTCTTCTCTGCTGTTTGGACTGAGGGTTAGTTTCATTAAGTCTGGCATTCAGCTGGGAGGGGCTTATGGACTAATGGGAGGAGCTTATGGACCAATGGGAGGGGCTTATGGACGGCTCATTTTTACGTTTTCCTGTCTTTTGCTCGTTTGTGGTCAAAATAAATTTGAGCAGAAAACTTGATTTTAAAACAAGAACAGAGAAGTTCACTGTTGCACCTGAACCCTGAGAACAGCAGTCATCTGAAATATTCCCTCTGCTCTCGTGGAACGTTCTCCTCCTGCTTCCACAAGCAGCTGAATGTGTTTCTTCCTAATTCACCTGGTTTTCCTGCTACAGCTGGTTTAGTTTGGCACATTTCAGCTGGTTTTGCTTCCCTGCTGGTTCTACGGGAACGTCGTTTAGGATTCTTCTAAACCGGGACTTTGTTTTATATTTGATCCCAAAGAAACTCTGAAAAATCCTGAACGGTTAAAAACGGCCTCGCCCCGTTTTCTGTTTAAATTGAAACGTGTTTTAAGCTCTGAAGGCTTTATAGAAGATGAGTTTTTTTAGATCTGTCTCAGAGATGCCCTAAAATCATCCCCAGGTTCAGGTTTGTTTTCCATTTTCTGTTTTGTGCCGGGCAGCTTGATTTTCCAGAACCTTCCCAAAGCGGCGTCGTGCCATTCCTACTCAAAGCGTCACAAATGTGTGGAATCGAACCTTCAAGCTGCTTGTTTACCTTTTTGGGTAAAATCCCAAGGTTGCATCGGCAGGAAATTGCTCCGAGGGTGTTCTCCGCGTGCTCTGGGATATGCGATGCCCGTGGATAAAAACCGTTCCGAATCGATTCCAACCCGTCTTCGACCAGAACACCTGAGTCCAGTTGGGTTTGGCTCAGACCCGTTCTCTCGTTAACACCAGCCTAGCCGATCGGAACGCTGAGATTCCTTCCCAGATCTCATCTCCAAAGTATGTCCAATCAGAAGAATTTAATCTTCCACACTTAGACGGAGTTCCTGCTTTAACTCTGGCGTTTAACCAGTTTCCCCGTCTTCCTGCTGGACTGAAACAAGGCTTCCAGACAGGGAAGCCATGCTTGATGTCGGCGGTGGCGTGAGCTCAGGAAATCAGGGTCACACCTAAAACGTGTAATTATCCATGTTTTCAGGACTCTTCAGGAGCTTAGAGGGATCATTCCAGGAATGTTTTTATTTTTTCTAATAATCTATGTTTCATCAAACCCAAACAGTCCCAACAGAAACATCTCCAGGTTCTCGTGGACAAAGTTCACTTTTAGACTTTCAAAACAAACTCGAACAGATAAAACCAGCAGCGGTTAATCAGGATGTGGGCGGCCGGCTGAAGCGGAGCAGAACAGAAGCTTCATTATTCTTTCATTATCTCCTGGCAGACGGGAGAACCTGGACCTCCGGCTCCTGAGGGTCTGAGGTGGTCAGATGTCAGGAACGGGCTTTGGTCCTGGTTATGTTTTATCGTCCATACATGACTTAACGTGTTGTTTTAGGGGTTTTTCAGGTTTGTTTGTTTTCTCTGAATCTTATTTTCATATTTTTGATTCTATATATTTTAGATTTGCATCTGAATCCTAAATAAAGAGTTTTTTGGATGTTTGTAGTTTGAGCTCTAGGACCGCCTGGATGTTAGTCTGCAGCTCATTAATGTTTAGATTTGGTCCAATTAAAGATGGCCGCCACAGCTAATCAACACCAACGAGCACATGGACGTCTCTGACACACATAAGGAGGAGTTAGAAGCTGAGAGTCGGCCCCGCTCACCGCTCTCCCAGTTTAAATCAGGTGTGTCCAAAGGGCGGGCCGGGGGCCCTTCATGGCCCTCGGAGCGTTTGTGTGGTCCCCAGTGGCGTTTCTGGAAGAGTAGAATTTTATCTCTGTTGATGTAGATGGACACTTGTATGTTTTTTATATTTGTACTGATATGAGGCGTGTTTTTGTATCGTCTTTCTGATAAATCTCATTTTTGTGGCCCATAAACGGTTTTAACTCGATGATTTTAGCCCTCGTGTTGAAAAGCTTGAGCAGAAAACATGTTTCATAAAGGAATAATTCATGTTGCATGAGAGGATTCTTAATGGCGGTAACGTTCTGAACGGTGGTGTTGGTGTAGAGCTGGAGTTAAAGGTGATGGCGGATGTCCTCCTTTAGGGAGACTGGGGTTCTTTTAACTTTATGAACGCGCTCAGTTTTTTCATTATTTATTATTTCATTCATACGTGTGATTATTTGAAACATTGTAGTAAAAGGTTAGGTTTTTATTTCTCTGCTAATCCCAGCTAGCTAGGAGAAATAATCAGTGTAAACAAATAAAAGCTCAGGTTTCTTCATGGCTTTAGCTTGTGCTCAGACGTGTTCTGATGTGGTTCTGGTTGGACCGCAGAGAGGTGAACCAGAACGGTCTAGCTGCTGATCCATCATGGATCTACAGGAGGGTTAACAGGAAGCTAAAGGGTCTCCAGCCCTCAGATAATGATGAAATCAGATCTCTAGACGGAATCCTTTCCTTCTTTCTTGGTTGATGAAGTAAAAACTGGTCCAGTAAAACTGACCTGATTAGCGCTGTTTGGCTGGTGGTCTTGTTCCTAACCGGTGGTTTTGGTGGCCATCTTGGTTGAGGGCAGTAAGGATAAAACCTGGTCTTAGCTTTTAAACACCTCAGGATCTCCCAGGAGACTTCCTAACTACCACCTCACCCTGACTCCAGCTTTAAAAATACCTCGGGTTGTGTTTATGTGTCGGTTAAAAGTCGTTAAATTGGACTAAAAATAACCCCCAGAGCGTTGAACCTGAAGAATCTGACATATCTGATGCTGTAACCACGGCGACACAAAGATCAGACCTAGAGTTTATGGTGAGGAGAGGTGTTATTTACCTCCTGTGTGTAAAACCCTCTTTAGATGCCCAAACATTCCTGTGTGAGCTGTAACAACACCAGAGGCGGCCTGTGGCTGAGCTGCTTTAAAGCGCCTCGCTGCGAGTTGGCCCGTCTAGTCTCCATGCCCCTACACGGGAAAACTCGGAATACAAGGAAGCGTTGGTCGGACAGGAATGAATGTTTCTCTACGTTTGATTCTTGTCTTTGGGTCTGAGGACTGATGACCAGATCCCTGTTTTGGGTGGAAGTAAACTCGCTGGTCGGTAGAAAGAAAAAAGTTTTCAGTTTTCAAACAGGCTGTTGGTTTCTGAGGAGAACCCATCCATTTATTCTGTAGCTCTCAAACATTTGCTCAGATCTTTATCTGATATTCTGAAATCTCACCTGTTCTTTTGTGTTTTCACGCAGTTTAGCATCGCAGGCTAGCTAGCTAGCTAGCTGCAGCGCTTCCTGCAGACAGAATAGCCAGGGAATGTTAGATCGATGACCTAAACTGTGTTCTCGTGATTAACATGGAGACAAAAGGCCGTTCATCCTTTATTTGTGATTACTAATGGGACTTTCTGGGGGGCGGAGCTTTGGGGGCAGAGCTGAAG
Source organism: Aphyosemion australe (assembly GCA_006937985.1). Taxonomy (NCBI): domain Eukaryota; kingdom Metazoa; phylum Chordata; class Actinopteri; order Cyprinodontiformes; family Nothobranchiidae; genus Aphyosemion; species Aphyosemion australe. The sequence goes on along the minus strand of SSNS01000149.1, from coordinate 169,642 downwards.
CACAGCTGAGGGGGAGGAGCCAAGTTGCAGTCATTCCGATTTTGAATCTTAAACTGATTTCTGGTCAGTTTTCCAGGTTGTGCTTCAGTTTAATGGACAATAATAATAATAATAATATGAACCACGTCTCCTGGAGTTCAGCAGAAACAGAAAAACGTTGAGGGTCAAATAAAATAAAACTTCAATAATGAAATGTTGGTCTGGTCACTCTGACTGAATCTGTTTATAATAAATCATCAGAACCTGAGAACGTGTTTTAACCGGACACCCATTGGTTGAACTGGATTGTAAAATTTCCACTTTAAATGTAGAAATGTGTAAAAACTCCCGTAAATCCTAGTTTAAAAGTCGAGAGTTCATACAAAAGCTTTTTAGTTATAGGGTGACATCACCAGTATTTAACAAATGTAACCATCATAACCAACTTTGTTTTCTCCTCTCAGCTGCTGTCATGAGCCCTGTGGCGGAGGAGGGGCCCCTCGCGCAGCTCCACCACACGGCCCACCGACGGGAGAAACGCTGCTCCTGTGAGAACCAGAAAGACAAGGAGTGCATCTTCTTCTGTCACATCGGCATCGTGTGGGTCAACGCCCCCAGGTGAGACGGGTTCAGGTTTGCAGGGGCTTCTGGGTAAAACGGTGATGAAGAGGAGACAGTCTTCAGTAGCTGGGAGGTTTGTGAGGGAGGATGGGAGGCTTCTAACAGCAGCTCCGGTCCACAACGCAGATAAACATTCAGGTCAGGAGAGTCCCGTTATTATCAGTAGCTAACCCTAAAAACAGCCTTTTAACGGTTTGGCTTTGGTCCAGAACTTTGTGTTTATGTTACAGAAAACATTTGGACTTTAGAGATGATGATGGAATCAGATTAGGATTATCAGACCAGACATGATGAATCAGGAGATGCTTTATCAGAGCTAGGGATCTGTGATCAGCTGTTGCTCTGATTTTTAATAGATTCTGTAGAATAAGGGACTCCAGATGTTTCTAGAATGACCTTTGACCTGGAGGTGCAACACACGCCTGTATGCTCCAGAGAGCTCCTGCTCCTCTAGAGGAGCTCCAGTGGAGAAGACACGTTGAGTTCATATTTTAATTAGTTTGCTGTCTAATAGGAAACAGGCGCGCTGCTTCCTTCACAATTGTTAGCAATTAACTTCATTTTAGTTCAGTGTGCACAAGCGCTGAGTGAGCAGTCAGATGTGGTGCGTGTAATAAGAAAGCACGTTCTCCTAAAGAAGGGTAATTCCTTCTGATGCTTAGAAATAGCTTGGTTTAATCGTTTATGGACGCCGCGGCGAGGAGGCGTTCTGGGCTTACGCTCATTATGGTCGAAGCAGTTAACCCCTCGCAGGCTGCTCCTCATTAGCAGCAGGCAGACGGGAAACGGGTCGGGTCGGTCAGCGTTTCAGTTTCAACACGAACAAATAAAATCTTAGAGAATAAACCAGAAGTAGAAATAAAATGAATTCAGTTACTAAATAAATGCAATTAACCCGTTCAGCTCCTCAAAGCACACGAGCACACTGGTCCTAATCCTAATCTGTGCTAAAGAGACACGTCTATGAGATGAGTTTTCACTCTGATGTTCCCTTTCCGGTTAAAACATCCACACATTCAAAACTTTAGAACTCAGGGAATGCTCTGCTCTAAACCGGCTCTCAGGAACCGGAGAACGGATCAGTCCCAGGAGACCGGATCGGTCCCAGGAGACGGAGACCGGATCGGTCCCAGAAGACCGGATTGGTCCCAGGAGACCGGATCGGTCCCAGGAGACCGGATCGGTCCCAGGAGAAGGCGTGGTTCTTAGGGACAGCTCAGAGGTCACCGCTCCGCTGACAGGAGGATAGAAACAGGAGAAAGGAGCAGACGGAGATGAAAGAGTCAGGTTTCATCTCCAGCTGAGTCGTGGAAACCAGATCCAGATGTTCTGCTGTTTCACTGAGCAGACGATCTGAATTTGGGCCAGATATGTTTGTTTAGTTAGAGAACAGAGTCTGGAGATGCTGCTGGGATGGGTCGGTACCGCGTGGGTCCACAAACACCAGATCACCAGTCTACCTGAGTCCTGCTGGGACTGGTCCCAGTAAAACCAAAGAGTTAGTGGATCTCTGGGAAATAACTTCTCACAGCTCATACTTCATGTTCGTGTGTTGCTGAAGGATCAGAACTGGTCTCAGAACCACTGGTCTCAGAACCACTGGTCTCAGAACCACTGGTCTCAGAACCACTGGTCTCAGAACCGAGCCACATAGGAACCAGAGAACGGGTCAGGAAGTCCTCTAAGCTTCTGACTGATGAGTTGTTGACAAAAACGGGAGACTGATCAGTTGTTGGGTGGTTCTGATGGGTTCCTTTCATGTGCAGCTTGTGAGTGGATGAACCAATGTGACCTTTGACCCCTGAATGTCTCTTCCAGCCACGTGGTTCCATATGGGTTTGGATCGGTGCGGGTCAGGAGGGACCTGCAGCGCTGCTCCTGCTCACAGTCACAGGATGTCCAGTGTCTGAGGTTCTGCTGTGGGAACGTGCTGCTGTAAGCTCACACACACACACGCACACACACACACACACAGAGACACACACACTGACACACACAGAGACACACACACACACAGAGACACTCACAGACACACACACAGAGACACACACACACACACAGACACATACACACACACAGAGACACTCACAGACACATACACAGACACACACACACACACTAGCACGCACACACACACGCACGCACACACACACACACAGAGACACGCACGCACACACACACACACAGAGACACACACACACACACAGACACACACGCACACACACAGACACACACACACACACACACACACACACACACACACACACACACACACACACACACACACACACACACACACACACACACACACACACACACACACACACACACACACACACACACACACACACACACACACACACACACACACACACACACACACACACACACAGACACACACACAGACACACACACACACACACACACACACAGACACACACACAGACACACACACACAGACACACACACTCACACACACACAGACACGGACACACACACACACTAGCACACACTGACACACACACACACACACTCACACACACACACACACACTCACACACACACACACACACACACACTGACACACACACACACACACACTCACACACACACACACACACACAGAGACACTCACACTGACAGATCTGTGGTTGTCCCTCAGGAACGAGGATCTGAAAACAAAGATGGAGAAGCTGAAGAAGTACAGAGATGCATTCTGGGAAAAAAGGAGCCGACGCGCTCTGAAACACCAGACCTGAGCTGAACTGGACCGGTACCAGTGGTACCAGTGGTACCGGCTGTTCAGAACAGAAGTATTTAATGTATCTAGAACACAAATATTGGACCTTTGATCGTGTGTGACGGCGGTTCTGCTCGTGTTTGTTTGGACCCGACATCAGAACAGAACCAGCTGGAGGTTCTTCAGTCCATGACCTTTGTGACCCAAACATGAGCTGATGAAGCTCCCGCTGCAGTTTAGATATTCATCAGGTGTTCAGAACCAGAACAGCTGGTACCGGATCCAATAGGAGAGGGACGGCTAGCATCACAACCAGGACAGGGGGAGACTACGGTGCCCTAGAAGGGACAAAATCCACCCCGGGACATCTGATCCCGGTACCGCCCTCCCACCAGACCGGACGTCTCAGGCAGATGGAATTTGTCCCCTCCTGGACACCGTAGGATAAAAACAAACAGGAAAACTTTCTCTGGAGTTTAGAGACGAGTTTGTGGGTCTAAAAAGTTTGTTTCCTAAAAGTCTGATTTGGTCCCAGAACCAGGAAGTGTTTTTATTCCTCTGATCTTCCGTCACAACCAGAACCAGAAGTCTGAACTCTTCTGGGTTTTACCCAAACTTCTGCAGATGAAAAAACCGTGTTTTCTAAAGCTGATTTTCCTCGTTTGTGTCAAACGTTTGAAATGTGATCAGAACCAGAACCGACCCAGACCCGTCTGATCCTCCTCAGATTCTCTCATCCAGTCGTCTTTTATGCTTTAATTCATCCAAACCTTTGATGTTCAGGACTTGAACTCTTCTGAGGTGATCCGTTTTAGAGGTCTGAACGCGTTTAAGGAAAACTTTAATCATTTATATTTCAAACAACTTCACTGGAGTTTCAACCATTAAAATCCTGAAAATGTTGGGATGTTTTCAGCTGAAGCTGATGTCCGGAGGCTGAAGCTGGATTTTACACATTTAACCATTAAAAAAAATCACTTTTTGGCTAAAATTCCTGAAGAAAGGATCTAAAGACGAGGAGTTCTCCTGGAGGTTAAATGAGCTGCTAAAGTTTTCATCCTGAACTAAGAACCAGTCAGAGGTTTAGAAAACTGAAATAACCCGTTTATTTTTCTGTTTGGGTTTATTTGTTGTGAGCTTATTAACTCCTGATTTATCACTTTGTTCTGTTTTATAACTTTAATATCAAATATTTTATCTTTCAGACAGAAAAATTCACTCTAAACACATTTAGGTGTAAAATGTTTCAGTTTTTATTCATCAGATCTGAGAGGATTTACCGTCAGAGCTGCGTTGTGTTTATAATAATTATTATTGTTATTGTGTAGAGGCGTTTGTCCTCTGCGGAACCGTTTTGTGGAACGTCGCTTTGTTGGATTTTGTTTTTTTATTTCTTCTTCCAACATGTTGAAGTGATTTTTATTCATCCTGAAGTGTTTTTGTGTAAAAGTTCTAAATAATTCATTTCTCACCTGCTTCTGCTTCCCGAACAGCCTCTGTTCTGTGAAATAGAGATTACTTTCATCAGGAATGATGGGCTAACGGCTAGTCTGAAGGGTAAACGGTGAGAACATTTTTATCACACCTGGGGCCTCATTCATCAACCGTACTCACGCACAGATGTGTGCGTGTGTAGGAACTAAGTTACACATTGTGTGGCCTTCATCATTTTGTACTTGTGCGTGAAAATGTTCCTAAATATAAGAAAACCTCCGACCACGCGTACGAACAGCATCTAGTGGCAGGATGAGGGAACCGCAACACCAAAGGTCTCCACAGGTGGGATTTATCATCAGACTGCAGAGGAACGTGCGTACCAACGCGTGTTTCATAAATCAGGATTTTGATCATCCGTACGAACGTTCTAGATTTCATTCATAGGAAGGAATATTTCCACGAACGTTTGATGAATGCGCGCCCTGGCCTCCATCAGCTGTAGAATAAACAAACAACAGGAAGATGATGCAGGACAGAAACACGAAGCCTTCGGCTTTAAAGGAGCAGGAGGCAGGATTTGTCCAAAAACAAGAAATAAATAGGATACATGTTCATTCTTGTGAAGCTAATGGGTGATGAATCATTTTAAACTAAAAAGAATGATGAAATCCATTTATCATTCCATTTTGTTAACTAGGCTGTGTGCTGCAAAATGCGCTGCAGTTCGGACACGAATTTCCCGCGCTGTTTTACGGATGTGACACTTCAAGCGCGTTCTCGACAAGCTTCAAAACCGGAAGAAGAGGAGGAAAAAGCTGGCTAGGTGGCGGTAATGCGTTGTTTGCTAGCCGCGTTAAAACCTCAGAAGAAGAGGACGAACTCTGGAAATGGATTCTACAACCAGCAAAAGACCAAGCGCAACTCAAAGCCTAAAGAGTGACACAAAGAAGAAGGTTTTATCAGCGGCATCTCGAGAGTCAAAAAGAAAGTATGAGAAAAGCCGGACAGGGACCCGAATATGTATTGGATACGCTATTGAAGAATGGAGACTGCTTCAACTTGATCTGGGAATGAAAAAGGATGCGGACATGGCTCATTTTCTAGTGACCAGGTAAGGAATAATCGGTAAACATATCAGAGCGGGGTCTCCGCAATTTAAACTAAGAAAATAAAATCTATGGATTTAGATAATACAAGTTTAGGTAATCTAACAAATCTTTGTGCAGATGAACAAAACACAAGAAGCTAACGGTGCTTAGCATATAGCTTCCTGATCCATTTGAAATAGCTAAATGCAACTAAGGAGTAATCGGATCACTTCTGCGTTTTGTGGACGAGACACCACTTGTCTTTTGAGATAAATGGATGCTCCGTTTATTCTGACGAGAAACGTAAACAGAGCTTGATTTGATGATATGATCTCACCGATGAGTCGGAAATAGCTATAGTGCGGTAGCCGGAGAGAGCTAGCGTGCGGTAGCATTTCAGCTGTGATCATGCTTCAGTTTCTGTGTACCACTGAAGAGAACGGACATTTTCCAAACCGAAGATGAATCATTAGAAATATGTCATATTTGACCTACAGTCCAACCTCTAAGCAGGACTGTTACTTACTTCGTCGCTAGACATGGTGCCTTGTTTTGATCATATCGAGCTGCGCTCTGGCCGTACATCACTGTGAAACTGTTTTTTTTCATAGTGAAGAGTTCATGCGCGCTCTCGTGCCGGGCTGCAGTTACTCACAGCGCCGAGCGCGTCGCTAATGAGTTTCGTTTCATCATCCTGCCTCCTGCTCCTTTAAAGCAAAAAGAAGAGAGCCTAAATAATCTCTGAGCCAAACGTCTCTGTTGTTACTGCAGATGAGTGAAAAGATTTAATAAAACACAAGTATATTTGTTTTATCTTGACAGTGTCTGAAGCTTAACCCTTCACAATAAGAGCCCCAGGAAAACCCCGTTTTGATGCTGGATGTGTCATGTTTCCATCCTTCAGAATATTTCCTGTTATGGTTCTTTTCTCTACAGCTTTAACTACAGTAAAATAAAAACTATAAAATGATTTATTATAAGTTATACATTTAGACCAGTGGACCCCCACAGCCCCAGTGGTTCTAATAGAACCTTCAAAAAGATTAACTGATCCATTTCTTCACAATAATCATGATAAAAAAACAGTGATAGTTTCACCTGTAGTTAGTACAGGCTAGCCACTAGCTCAGGCTAGCCACTAGCTCAGGCTAGCCATTAGCTCAGGCTAGCCATTAGCTCAGGCTAGCCACTAGCTCAGGCTAGCCACTAGCTCAGGCTAGCCATTAGCTCAGGCTAGCCACTAGCTCAGGCTAGCTATTAGCTCAGCGAACTGTTAGCTGAGGATAGCGGTTAGCTCATGCTAGCTGTTAGCTCGTCAGTCCTGAAGGGCGTGATCTGTATTCCTCTGAACAGAGGCTGTTATCTACATGAATTATAAGTTTTTACAGAAATCCTCAGAATGGCTGAAATATCCCTTTAGATGCATGCAGCCTGTAAATAAAATATTTATTTCCTGTCTAACCTTTAAATCGTCCTCGAGTTGTTACTGAAGCAGATGTTTGACCTTTGACCCCCGAGGAGCTGAACACTTCCTGTTGGGTAGAAAACTTCCAGCATCATTCAGCGTTTCTGGGTCAACGTGGTACTGGACCTCACCAGTGCTGCTGGTGGGGCTGAACTTTCACCCTGAACAGCTGCTGGGTTTAAACATTCCCAGAGAGGAGACCTGATGGTGGTTGGACACTAGCTGTAGTTCTGACCCAGTTCCTGGACCGGGTCTCAGGGCCTGGAGGGGAGGCGTCTGGTTTGGGAACCTCTGGGTTTCATCTTGACTACAGATGGTTCTGTTCCTCAAGCCATTGTCTCCGGGGTTGGTTCAGAACAGGGTTCTGGTTCTGGAGGAATGAGTCCTCCAGGTTGGGACTGAGCAGGTGAGTTCTGTGAGAGTGAAGCTGCTGCTGAGGTGGTTCTGATCAGGATCCTCCTGGTCTCCTACCTCTGGAGGTTTTCTGATCCCAGGTCAGAACCAGAACCCTCAGGATCCTCTTGAAGGAGTTGGAGGTCCAGGGTTCTCCTGGACCTGGATCCCCGTCCTTATGGACTTGTGTCCAGCAGCTGTCCCCGTGATGGTGGATCCCTCTGACCCAGACTGGGACCGTCGGTGAACCTCTGCAGGTGTTTGGGTTGATCAGCTGATGGGGTGTGACTGTGATCGTCAGTCTCCATGTTTCTTTATCTCATTATTCTGGTTTTCTGGGACTGGGTTTAGTTTCACTCTCATCACAGCTACCGGAACATGAGACCGGGTCAGAACCACGTTTGAGCTTTCATCGTCTACATTTCACTTCCCTTGAGCAAGGCATGAAGGATGATTTGGGTCCAGCAGAGGTCGCCAAAGGCCCGTCTGTGAAGATTATTTAGGTTTGATCCAGTCCAGAACCTCTGGTCCAGTTGGGTCATCCTGCCGACCAGCACCATCCCTGGTTCTGATTCTTGATCCGTTTTAACTTAAGTGTAGAATTTTAGTTTAAATGATTTTGTTTTTATTTAATAAGATTTTATGGAGATTTTTAAACAAAGGTTAAAGGTCACCTCAGAGGTTGTGACCTTTAGTCTCTGTTTTCTCCCCACAGTCAGCTTTAGGTTTCCTCTGGTTTCTGTCTGTGAGCTCCATCTAGTGGAGGTTCTGCTGAACTGGGTCAGGGTTCTGCAGCAGGTCAGACCGGTTCTGATGTCACCTGGTTTGGATTCTGCAGCTATGAGGATGTGATTCTGTCCTGAAGTCAGATTCACACGCAGACCTGGAGCGATGAAGACGAGGAGGTCTTCTCCATCTGAAGAGGGTGGAACGAGTCTCTGAACGGACCTGAGGTGAGTTCATCGGGTCAGAACCAAACCTCTGGACTGTTCTGTTTATAACATCAATAGATCCAGACGTTCAGAAACATTGAAACTGTTCTCAGACGGTTTCTTCTCCAACAAATAATTTTGGTTTTTGTCAACAACAAAAACGGTTTTAGGAAGTAAAAAAAAATCAGAAAAAAGAACAAAGTTAGAAAAAAATTGTTTTTAAATAAAAACTCAAAATCACCAGCGGGAGAAACTTAAATAGCGTTTAAAAATGTAAAAAAAAAGACCAAAAACAAGAGTGTAAAATGTCTAAATGAAGAAAAACAAAACTAAGAAAAGAATAACTGAAGTTGACCTTTGACCCTCAGGTGTTTTTATTTGAGCTGAAAAGAAGAAACGGTTTTAAACTGTTGCTGAACTGAATGATTTATTTACGAATCAACAAAACTAAAATATTTTCAACAAATTTGAGTGAAATTTCTCCATAAAACTTTCAGGTTTTCACATTTATTGTTGAGATTAATTTGAGCTTAAAGTCCCTTTATCGCTCTATCAGCTGTTTTAATTTTGAGGTTAGAAAGCGTATGGTCTCAGCCCTTTATTGGATTATGCAGATGTTCTCTATCAGACCTCTTCTGCCTCCTCTCTTCACGCTATAACTCGTTTATAACAGTTTATGTCGGTTTGTTCTAGGACTCATCGTTGCTTTATGTATGGTTGTCATGGCCTTCTGTTGAGGGCAGACGAATGTTTCACTGGCTGCAATTTATTTTCAAATGTGCTTTTTTTAAATATTCCAACATCGTTGTTAATTCCATTTCAGTCTCAACATAATTTACGCAGAGCTGATCTAATCTCATTTCGTTTTAAAAGAACTCTGGAAAGTTGTCTTTTTCTGTTAAGGCACCGATTAACTGGAACAACTTTAAGGCCAATTACCTCTTGTAGCTTGTTTAGATCTGCGGTTTATGAACATGTTATGCCCACGTGTGATTGTTTTTGATTTGAGACCTTGATTGTTCATGCTGAAGTTGTCGTAGTACTGTTTTTTCCTTATTAACTCTGTTATCTTTATTGTTCTGGTGGATGGATGCTAAGAGGACTCGCTTGAAAACGAGATGTTACATCTCAAGCAACCTATCCTCTTAAAATATAAGTTTATAAATAAAAATAAATGTAGTGCCTAACAAGACATTAAATTATGATTTATCATAAAATACAAAAAAACTGATTTCATAAATAAAACCCTAACCCTAAATCAAGTTTGTAAAACTATAATTACTTTTTCTCTAAAACAGGGTGGCTGGGCTCTCCCTTAGAGATAGGGTGAGAAGCTCGGTCATCCGGGAGGGGCTCGGAGTAGATCTGCTGCTCCTCCACATGGAGAGGAGCCAGTTGAGGTGGCTCGGGCATCTGATTAGGATGCCTCCTGGACGCCTCCCTGGTGAGGTTTTCTGGGCACGTTCAACCGGGAGGAGACCCAAAGGAAGACCCAGGACACGCTGGAGGGACTATGTCTCTCAGCTGGCCAGGGAACGCCTTGGGATTCCCCCGGAGGAGCTGGCCCAAGTGGCTGGGGAGAGGGAAGTCTGGGCCTCCCTGCTTAAGCTGCTGCCCCCGCGACCCGACTCCGGATAAGCGGAAGAGAATGGATGGATGGATGGATGGACATGAATAGAAATCAAATCATACAAAAAAAAACATTTAAAAAGATAAAAGTGATGAAATATATATATATTTATCTTAATTTATTGGATTAAAACTAAGATTAGACTTCTCCCAGGCTGACGTGTTATTCCTGTAACAAATGAAGCTGCTGCGTGTCTGAATCTCTGAGAGGAAGCAGCTCGATGAAGACATTCAGGATCAGAAGGTTTTATTTGCATAACTGACAAACCGTGGGGCAGAAAAGTATTTAGTCAGCCACCAATCGTGTAATTTTAATCATACCTCAGAGAAAAAAATCCATGGAAGAGGCTCCTCTGTCCTCCACTCGTTACCTGCATTAATGGCACCTGTTGGAACTCGTTATCAGTAGAAAACACACCTGTCCACAAACTCCACTATGGCCAAGACCAAAGAGCTGTCAAAGAACACCAGAAACAACCCTGTAGACCTGCACCAGACTGGGAAGACTGGATCTGCAACAGGTAAGCAGCTTGGTGTGAAGAAATCAACTGTGGGAGCGATTATTAGAAAGATGATCTCCCTCCATCAGGGGTACACAAGATTTCACCCCGTGGGTTCAGAATGATCACAAGAACGGTGAGCAGCAATTCCAGAACTACACGGGGGACCTGGTGAGTGACCTGAAGAGAGCTGGACCACAGTTACAAAGGCTACCATCAGTAACACACTACGCCACCATGGACTCAGACGTGTCCCCCTGCTTAAGCCAGAACATGTGCAGGCCCGTCTGAAGTTTTCTAGAGAGCATCTGGATGATCCAGAAGAGGATTGGGAGAAGTTCAGACGAAACCAAAACAGAACTTTTTGGTAAAAACTCTACTCGTCGTGTTTGGAGGAGAAAGAATGCTGAGTTGCATCCAACAAACACCATACCTGCTGTAAAGCATGGGGGTGGAAGCATCATGCTTAGGGGCTGTTTTTCTGCAAAGAGACCAGGACGACTGATCCATGTGAAGGAAAGAATGAATGGGGTCATGTATCGTCAGATTTTAAGTGAAAACTTCCTTCCATCAGCAAGGGCATTGAAGATGAAACGTGGCTCGGTCTTTCAGCATGACGATGATCAAAAACACACCGCCTGGGTAACGAAGGAGTGGCTTCGTAAGCATTTCAAGGTTCAGGAGTGGCCTAGCCAGTCTCCAGATCTCAACCCCATAATCTTTTGAGGGAGCTGAAAGTCCGTGTTGCCCAGCGACAGCCCCAAACCATCACTGCTCTAGAGGAAATCTGCATGGAGGAATGGGCCAAAATACCAGCAACAGAGTGTGAAAACTTTGAAGACTTAGAAAACGTTTGACTTCTATCATTGCCAACAAAGGGTGTACAGGTTCTGGTCCTAAAATTAGAATATCAGATTTATTTCATTAATTCCATTCAAAAAGTGAAACTTGTATATTAGATTCACTCATTACACACAGACTGATCAAGTGTTTATTTTTATTATTTTGATGATTATAACTAACAACTAATGAAAATCCCAAATTCAGTATCTCAGAATATTAGAATATCAAGACCAATGCAAAAAAGTATTTTTAGAAATGTTACTGAAACAAATCAACTTTGTCATGATACTTTAATTTTATGACCAGCACCTTTATAACAAAGTATTGAGATGGAATTTCGTTATTAACCAAATACTTATTTTCCACCATAATTTGCAAATAAATCCTTTCAAAATCAGACGTGATTTTCTGGATTTTTTTTCTCATTTTGTCTCTTATAGTTGAGGTATACATATGATGAAAATTACAGGCCTCTCATCCTTTTAAGTGGGAGAACTGCACAATTGGAGGCTGAATAAAGACATTTGCCACTCAGTAATTCAGCAGGTGAACCTGAAACCATCAGAGAAACCGCTGAAGAACCCGTCAGACGACTTTCACGCTTCAACAAATTAAACAACCATAAAACAACAGTTAAACTTAAGATCACTGCAGAAAGGCCTGCTGGACCTCAGAACCAGAACCCAGACTGGGTCCTCAGACCCACTCAGCTGCTCCCTGGAACAAAAACTCTTTTTAGTCATAGTTTTCTGTTTGCAGCTGAAATGAATGAATGAAAACTGTAGTTTTTCTGCAGCATCTTCAGATGAAGGTGGTGTTGTTGAGGGTCGAATAATCAGCCTTTCTCCTAAAAAGTTACTGTTCCTCTGAGATGTTTCTTCTTAAGGATGAGTTCTACTGACCAGCTGGTTTGTTCTGATTGTAGCAGAGCGTTCATGTATCATCAGACAGAAGATCACAGGACTGAGTACACGTCCCTGAGGGACACCTGTACTCATATTACACATCTGTTTAGGCCTGGGATCAATAGTTTCATTGATTGTAGATTAAAGTTTCTGTTTCATTACAACAAGCAGTTGTGGAACCAGTTTTTGGTCCATCAGAACTTCAAATGTCCTCCATCTGAAGACCTGTTAGATGTTTGGTCCTGAGAAGTAACTGATGTCGTCCTGATTGTGTTTGACTGGATATGATGTCATGTTGGTGTGAAGGTGTGTGATCAGTTATGGACCAGGGTGACAGCAGAGAGGAGGCTGGTTCTCCTTCTGAAACCGGTTCCAGTGGAGAACATGAGAGCAGAACCAGAACTCAGGGGTGAGATGATCGTTTTACTCCTTGTTAGTTTTCTGCAGGTCAGTTTATTATTCTCACTGACAGCTCTGTTTGTGTTAAAGGCTTGGACCAGAACCTCCATCCAAGTCTGTGGTCCATCGAAAAGGCTCCAATGAAATACAACATCCTGACCTGTGAGTTTGTTTGTTTTACTTGTTTTTCTCACATTTATTTGTGAAAAAAAACGTATCAAGTACAACCTGTAAATAAAAAATGTATTTCTGTAAATCAAACCAACCGGTTTGGTCTCAGAAGTGTTCTATTGCTGTCATACGTGTTTTGAGTTACCATGGCAACAATAATTTGCAACAAACCACATAAAAAAAAACAAGAGGAAACGAGGAATCGACCAAATCCTCCATGAACGGTGAGCTGTGTAACAGCTGACTGTAGCAACACGCTTTGTTCTGGAGACGTCTCAGAAACTGAGAACAAGTCACATGATGTTGGGCTCTAACACATAAAAAGCTGCTTTTTGACTCCTTCTACTGGTTTTTTAATCACATTTGATGTTTTAGGTCGTTTTAAGATCTTCCTGAAACATTGAGGACAGTTGTGATAAAAACATTGGCGCTTTGGTGGGTGCTCTATGCGTTTTTGGCAAAAGCCCAGATCAACATAATTGCAACATAAAACAATGTAGACACTTAAAAACATACACGACGGTCCATCAGACCCTCAAGATGCTCACTTTTAAATTTTGATCTGATGGGACCCATCGTTTCTGTTGAGCCTCGTGTTTCAGTCTGTTCACACTTCCTTAAGAAGTCAGCAGCACCTCTCTGCTGCCACACATTTTCTGGTCTTTGGTAAACAAATTCATATCACTAACACAGCATTATGGGCTCGACACACGGGAGGCGACATCGCCTCTCCTCCATTCATTTTCAATGAGACAAGCGCGACATATCGCGGGTCTCCCTCCTGCTAAGCGAAAAGTTGAAAAATTTTCAACTTTTCATCGCTGTCGCTCGGACAAGGACCAATCAGCGGAGGTTTCATTGACTGACCAATGAGTGGACAGGATGCTTCTCAGTACATCTCCAGGCAAACATGAATGAAAAGGTAATACTTGCCGTGTCTGATGTCCCAGAGCTTTACAAGACTTCCCTTAACTCTAGAAAAACCTTGTGAGACTTCATATCTACCGTTTTTTCAACTCTGAACTGCTTTAATAACCCAAAATTCCCTCCAATCTGACGGCCAATCAAAACAACAGAGGACTCGCTATTCACCCTGGAACAGAGGCGTCGCTGGCTTTTGCCGCTGCCGCATGTCGCCTCCCGTGTGTCAGGTTATAAAAGCGATGGCGATGAGTCTCGCTGATCGCAGTCGCTTGTCGCCTCCCGTGTGTCGAGCCCATTAGTATTGCAGAAATAAGTGCTGAGGTTTGTCCGCTCTCAGGTGATGTCTGTTGGCACTGCACATGTTACGGTTTCTACATAATATTCCTCAGAAAGAACTGAAGTCCTTTAAGGAACCTATCTCCAGGTGCTGCAGCCTGTTTCTGTGTAGAAACATCATTGCGTCTTTTTAAAAAGGTCACACGACATCAGACTGTAACATGCTGGGGGGTCTCTGGCTCCAAGCTGGCAGGCCCTTTAAAGTTTCTACAGACAAGAACTTATCAACTTCCAGCTCTTGGAGGGTGCAGTCGCTTCATTTCTATCCTCTCTTATCTCCACCTGGCTCTTTGTCCTGTCTGCCTACCACAGCGCTTCTCTGCATTGCTCCTGAAAACTTAAAATGATTAAATCATGGATCTGGTCAGCTGGTCTTTCAGTGCGATTGACAAAATTTTTTTGACAATGAGAACAGATCAAGGTGCTCCATCATGTCTGGACGGAACACGCCTGCTTGCACCCGGTTTGGCATGTATTGGATTCCTGGAAGAGGTGGAACATTAGCCTGGCCTGCCAGACTCTCCCTCTGTCTGTTCTACACAGAGGAAGAGTCTGGATACTCAGAGGCAGCGAGCACCATGAGGGGCGGGACTAGCCAGCTCAAAAATAACCAATCCGAAAAACGGCAGAAATGACTTATCGAGCGACGCTGTAGTTTTTTAGCTGTAGTCAAAGTTGGCGTCAAAGGAGCGCCGCTAACAATCTCCCTCTCACTGTTCACGCCGAGCTGCACTGCAGTTAACCCCAGCTTTATTTACTTGTGGCTCCATTAGCGCAAGAAAAGGTGACGCCACAATAATATGTGTTTTTAGCTGGGTAAGCACCCAATGAATGCACTGGGTGCGAATGGAGACCCATCTAAGATGGCGGCCGGCCACTACGGCAGCGCCAGTCCACGAGGCGTCTACATATATACGTCTGTGGGTAGCACAGCGCAAACATCTTTCTTTAGAAGAAAGGCTTTTAGCGCTAATCCTTGTTGTGGTTTTAAAGACATGTCCAAGTCATTTAGAACAGAGGAAAGAGCCGCAGCGAGCTCTGCTTCAGACGCCATCTTCGTTGTTTATGAGAAACTGAGCATCGTGGTGTGTGACGTACGCTGCTCAGCGCTGATTTGCTCGGTGAGAATTCTCAGGGGATGGGGTTATTTGAATAGGAGCGTTACCAGGCCTAATACTTCCCATAAGGTAGCATTGGTATGGCTGGCCAGGCTAGTGGAACATAGTATGCCTTTCCCAGCTCTCTGTGAATTTTGAACCCACCCATCTGAACCCAATCTCCCAGTCGCACTCATACCACTAGGCCACTGAGCTGGTATGGAGAAGTGTACAAACCCCATGGTTTGGCTGTTTGGAGGAGTTGAGACTAAAAGGAAGAGAGGAAACATATTTCTTACCTGTTCCAAAACAAATGATCTTATCTGAATCTGGCATCCTTCGTAGCCTTGGAGGCTAAAGAGAAGAAAACACCCACAGAAGGAATGCTGACAGATGCTGTGAAACTGCCCCCTCCCCCAATCTTGGTTGAAACTGTGATGCATTCTGTTTGCCTGCTGGGTGATCTGGGTGAGACAACGGAACCTTTCAAGGACTCGATGCCCTCTCCATTCCTCAAGTCTCCTACACACCTCTGAGCAGTGTTGGTTGAAGTGCGTGCACTGGATGCCGCACGCTGTCTCTGCTGCGATGGGGATCCCAGCCCCTCCCACCTACCTCATGTGGACTGATGATGTTACTGTGCTTGTGTGTTTTCTCCCTCACCCCTTCCCACCTTTCACTATAGTTTCTCCTTGCATCCTTATCTCTCCTCACAATTTCCACCCCTCCCATCCAACTCACGTTTGATTGTTGTGTCTGTCAAAATTTCTCCCCCAGTCTATGACCCTGTCACCCATTTCTCCTGATTATGCGTTTACTTCATCCTTTCCTCTCCATCATTGTTTCTGCTTTCCCTACTTTTTCTCCCACTTCCCTCACTTTCATTTTATAGTTGGTTACGCTTTTATATGTTTAGTATTCAATGTTTTATTGTAATTAGAGTGGAACACTATTAGTTCTGCTGTTTGGTTTATACTATTTCTGTTTTGCCACCTACCCCCCCACCCCCAAAACTGGTTCACTTTTTTTTCCCCAGCTCTTGTTTTGGTTGTTTTTTCCCTCCCCACCATAGTTTTCTAGCTCTAGTATTCGATATTTTACTGTAATTCTGTTCATTTTGGTTTTTGTCTGTAAAGCACTTTGTGACTTCTGTCTGTGGAAAGTGCCATATAAATAAAGTCCTCTTCTTCTTATCAGCTGACTTTAAGTGAAGTCTAGTTTTTAAGATTTTTGTTTTTAGAGCCGAGGCTTTGATTTAACGCAAGTTTTCACAGCAGGAATCCTGTCAGTCCAGTTCAGTCTGATAAACATGGCAGACGCCATTATCAGAGATCAGTGACACGGAAATGTTCCTCCACACGCAGGGCCAGACATTCGTTACTCCACACAAAAATAGCATGAGGTGATCAGTAAACAGTGTGAAGTAACCTGTGTGCTCCACAGAAACACAACTCAGCAGAAAATGGAGGTGGTGTTGGACATTCTGCTCAGTTTTGTGGCTTTTTGTCAGACCCCACAACCAGGAAATGGCTGCAGGCAGTGAAGCAGGAGGCAGAAAGCTGTGGAGCAACAAGTGACTCCGCCCCCTAGCCAATCAGCAGCCACAGTTGTGACGCTGACCTGACTCAGCCTTGCCAGGAACCTCAACGGAGCAGGGACTAAAAATTGGGAAAAAGTAGAGGGAAAATGCCGAACCGTGCTCTTGGAAAATGTGGTCGGGCTGAGCTGCACCAGTCCGAGTTACTCTGAGTAGTGCCCTTCGAAAACTAGCTGATGTTAGCACACATGAAAACGGTATCAACCCGTTTACCTGCCATTATGGCTGTGTTTCTAGTTACTGTTGATGATTGCTGATGTCTTTCTGCAACGCGCATGCTGCACATTAGGAGGAGGTGACGTGGACGGATAAGATGCCATAAAAACATTTAGTAAACCCTTACCTGTTAGAAAGGGATCCCTGCAAACTCTAGCATTGTCCGTGTCAACGCCTCCTGTTTTTAGCTGGAAATTACTGCTCCACTTCTGCCGTCTTCTTCCAGTCAGGTTTTTGAAATTAAGTCCTTTGTGGTGCACTACTCTCAGGACATGAAAAAACATTTGTCTTTGTCCTGACTAGAGCGGTTGTAACAACCGTAGACAGCACAGAGTTTGGGCATTTTGACGCAGAGTCAAAAGTGTAAATGGGGATTTGTGCAGCGGCGGCTACTTCCTGACCCCCATCTGCATTTGGTGACGTGGACGCTACGTCAAACCCAGGAACATCATCCCATTGGCTTAAAATGAAGGGGCGGAGCTTTAAATCTTTACTGCATCTTAATCTGTTTGCCTCCCATACTCCTCTCCTCCATATAATTATTAGGTAAGTTTATGGTTGGACCCTCCTGGCCAATACTGTTATGGGTCATTTCCATCGACTCAAAGGTTGGCACCTGGGGGACTTAACGAAGTAATAATAGTCCAGTTTGACATGGTCCAGACAGTCCTGCTGTCTGGACCCGTCTCTCAGAGAGTAGGTCTTTATGCTCTTATCTAAATGTGTTTTAATCTGATGTCTCTGCAGCAACCAGCCTGTTTCTCCACCAAAAGATCTGGACTCCATATTTATGGTGAGACCATCATCTGTAGATAAGACGGAGACCAAACACCAGTCTAATGAAGTCGTCACCAGCGGTTCCAGTTCTTTCCTCTATTTGACAGAACTTGTTTTACACCAGTTAATCTGCAGATGATTGTTTTTCAGCTTCTGGAGGAGAACATCTTCCAGTTTGTGAAGACGGAGCTAAAAAAAATTTACAAAGTTCTGGCTGAAGATGACCCAGAAGGCCTGGTGAGCCAGAACAGGGAGGAGGTTTTGGGTCGAAGCAGCAGAAACATGTTTGTGAACATCACGGTGAACTTCCTGAGAGGAATGGAGCACGGGGAGCTGGCTGACAACCTACAGGAGAGTAAGTGGACGTAAAGCTGCAAGAGCAAATCTGGAAAACATCATTTATTACTTACCTATCCATTAGCAGCACGGCTAGGTCAGAGTCCGTAGTACATGCCGTTCTGTCTAATGGCGCTTACACACTAGCACTGGGTCGGTACGGCCGGGCCGAAAGATTTGGTTTCACATTTGGGGAGCCCAAGAATTTCCAGCGCTGAACCGGACGCGTTTTCAGCCCTCTTCCCAAGGCGGTCTGACTCGCACCAAAACCGGGCCAACACACCCACTGCCGACTCATTGGTCGGCTCAAATTCACACCTACCTTTAGGGGGAACCTCCGATTAGCGGATAGAATGCACGCTTCATTATCACTCTGAATGCGGAGGAGTTAACAAGCCTCTGACTGAAGCTGTTTTGCTTCAATGACTGTGAGGAGCGCACACACACACACACACACACACACACACACACACACACAGTGCTGCCAGGCTGCCACACACAGCAAAGCAGGATGAAATATCAGAGGGCAAAGACTCTCCAAAGCACAAGGCTGCTCAGAACACCTTTGTTTATTAAGGAAAACACCGCGGACTTCTCAGCGCTCCTTTGACCCGCCCACATGCTCGGAGATGCGCTCCTGACATCACTGATATATTCGCACCAATTTTTCACACGCATTTCTGAGATCGCCTATCACGTCCACATTCCAAAGGGTGTCCTGGACGACATGTGTAAACAACCTGGCGGGGCCGGGGCCGACTGAGGCCGACCGATCGGAGCCGACCCGGTGCTAGTGTGTAAGCGCCAATAAAAGAGCTCTCCAGCGAGGAAAAGCTGGCCCAATATTAACTCTAAACGTGCGTTCTGTTAAGACGCGCGCTTTGGTGGACATAACGCGCGTTTAGAACACGCGCGTGTTTGACCCTTTGGTTTGCCATATATTGCCGTATAGCAACACGCAGTCAGTACTTTTGGCAGCAGACCGGACCGTTCAAAAACTGTATAGTGCGGTAAACAGATGTGGGACCCCCTAACTTTACAAAAAACATTATTTTAAGGTGTAAAAGTTACGGAATGTGTCTTTAAAGGGGATGTAGTTCTAGCACATCTGTTTTAAATGAAGGCCTCCCTCAGGGATGCGTTCTATCCCCTCTTCTTTTAGCAGTGCAGCAATGACACTGTATAAATATGCTGATGACATGGCCCTGGTGGCCCACATGACTGATACCTGTGCCCTCTCTGCATATCAGCAGGAGGTCCATAGACTGGTTCAGTTATTAGCAGAAAACTCACTGGAGCTAAATGTTTCTAAAACTAAGGAGCTGTGTTGTGGCCCCAAAGGACGGGCTCCATCCCCATAGAAACTAACTCGGTTCATGTGGTTCTAACTGCCATATGTATCGCTAAGAAAACTATCCTCATAAACTGGAAAAATAAAAATAATCTTTGCATTAACCAGTATAGAAATCTTTTGATAGACCATATTACACTTGAGACAGCCTCTGCCTCCACATCAGATCAATCTCTCTGGGCTCCTTTGATCGGTTCCATCACATAGCGATGATGGAGGGTCATTGACTTTGTCCTGAAGGATGCTGTGGTTGAGTGGAGGAGGATCTGAGTTTGGAGCATCCTAGGGTTCCCTAGGCGTGGGTTCGTTGGGGAGTCTAATGCTGGGGGGCTCCTGCCCTGTTCTAAGGGTGCTTGAGTGACCTTGGGGGGTGTCCTTCTGGCGGCTGTGTGTGGGGCCTTGGGAGGTCCTGACGGGGGTCACAGGTCGCTGCCTGATAGCCATATCGCTCTTGGGTAGGTCTGGGTGACGGCCCGGTGGCCTGGGGTCTGGGGGCGCTGGTAAAGTTCTGATATCAGGCGGGGTGTTATAGCTGAATCTATAGCGATCCACCTGTGAGAATAAAACGGTAAGGCTTGTTTTCAGCACTCAGACATCAATTCTGTTTGCTATATAGCCAAACAGGACAAGGGAAAAAAAAAGGACGGGCTCCATCACTGCTGTTCCAGCCACTTAGTATCCAGGGTCAGCTGGTGGAGCAGGTTCAGACTTTTAAATACCTCGGGACAGAGATTGACACCTGTCTGTGTTTCACGCAGCATGTGGATGCTGTATATAAGAAGGCACAGCAGCGCCTCCATCTACTAAGGCAACTCAGAGCCTTTCATGTTAGCAAGGAGGTTTTAAAAGCATCTTCTACCCTAGCACCTAACTTGCATTTCTCATTCTCTACTCGACTACACTCTCTTTCAGCTCTATGCACTCTAGTTTCTACACTGACTGGTGTTCCCCTCTAGGTGGTTTATTGTTAAAGGGACACTCTGCAACTTTTTCATATTTTTAAATCATTTTCTTGAGCCAGTATGTGCTAAAATGACCCTTTGCAGGGTTAATGAAAGGTCACCCAGCCCCTGTCGCCCACTGTGGACAGAATATTCCACTTGCAACTTCACAGTTGCCGGTCCGGTCTGCTGGGACCTTGTTGGATCTGCAGTATGGCTCCAGCACGTTTCCTGCATGTTTTAGATCATGAATGCAGCTGATTTGTTTGATATAGTGATGAACCGCTCCTGTAGACACTAATGAAGGCTGGGAGGACGTTTCAGCTGTTAGATTAAGGTGTTAAAAAGACAAACGCACAGCCAGGAGATAAGTTTTACTTTCGGTTTTGCCAACGAACACTAGGGGGTGCTAAAAACAAGCCAAAGCTAACTAGTGTCCCATTAACTTCTATAGTAACTGCATTGCTGCAAACTCATCTGTAAGTCAGTTTGGATGAAAGCATCTCTAAAATAAACATAAAAAACTAATGTTTTTATTTTTTAGAGACTCAATGTTCAAACAAGTCCCAGCTGAAGAAGAAGTTCCAGGTGATGTTTAATGAGACCTTTACATCAGAAATCCCAGCACTCCAAAATCACGTCTACATCACAGAGGGCGGGGCTGGAGGGGTCAACGAGGAACACGAGGTCAGACAGATAGAAGCAGCTTCTAGGAAACCTCACAGACCAGAGACCACCATCAGACATGAAGACATCTTTAAAGTCCCACCTGGAAGAGATGAACCAATCAGAACAGTGATGACTAAAGGAGTGGCCGGCATCGGGAAGACCGTCCTGACCCAGAAGTTCACTCTGGACTGGGCTGAAGATCAAAGCAACCAGAACATCCAGTTGATGTTTCCGTTCACCTTCAGAGAGCTGAATGTGCTGAAAGAGAAGAAGTTCAGCTTGGTGGAACTTGTTCATCACTTCTTCTCTGAAACCAAAGAAATCTGCAGCTTTGAAGACTTCCAGGTGGTCTTCATCTTTGATGGTCTGGATGAGTGTCGACTTCCTCTGGACTTCCACAACAACGAGGTCCTGACTGATGTTACAGAGTCCACCTCAGTGGATGTTCTGCTGACCAACCTCATCAAGGGGAACCTGCTTCCCTCTGCTCTCCTCTGGATCACCTCAAGACCTGCAGCAGCCAATCAGATCCCTCCTGAGTGTGTTGGCATGGTGACAGAGATCAGAGGGTTCACCGACCTCCAGAAGGAGGAGTACTTCAGGAAGAGGTTCAAAGACAAAACGAGGGCCAACAGGATCATCTCCCACATGAAGACATCAAGAACCTTCAGCTTCATGTGTCACATCCCGGTCTTCTGCTGGATCAACGCTACAGTCCTGGAGGATGTGATGAAGACCAGAGATGAAGGAGACCTGCCCAGGACCCTGACTGAGATGTACGTCCACCTTCTGGTGGTCCAGACCAAAGGCTCTAAAACTTATCCAGCCTGGAGTTCAGAGAGCAGCAAGATGGTGGAGTCTCTGGGAAAACTGGCTTTTGATCAGCTGCAGAAAGGAAACCTGATCTTCTACGAGTCAGACCTGATAGAGTCTGACGTCAACATCAGAGCAGCAGGAGTGTTCACTCAGATCTTTAAAGAGGAGAGAGGACTCTACCTGGAAAAGGTCTTCTGCTTCGTCCATCTGAGTGTTCAGGAGTTTCTGGCTGCTCTTCATGTCCATCTGACCTTCATCAACTCTGGAGTCAACCTGATGGACAAAACGACCCCAGATCCAAAAAAGAACCCTAAACTAACACACCTCTACCAGAGTGCCATAGACAAGGCCTTAGAGAGTCCAAATGGTCACCTGGACTTGTTCCTCCGGTTCCTCCTGGGTCTTTCACTACCAGCCAATCAGAACCTTCTACCTGACCTGCTGACACAAACAGGAAGCTCACAAACCAATCAGGAAACAGTGGAGTACATCAAGAAGAAGCTCAGTGAGAACCTGTCAGTAGAGAAGAGCATCAACCTGTTCCACTGTCTGAATGAACTCCAGGATCGTTCTCTGGTGGAGGAGATCCAGCAGTCTCTGAAGTCAGGAAGTCTCTCCACAGATAATCTGTCTCCTGCTCAGTGGTCCGCTCTGGTCTTCATCCTTCTGTCACCAGACCAAGATCTGGACGTGTTTGACCTGAAGAAGTACTTTCCTTCAGAGGAGGCTCTCCTGAGGCTGCTGCCGGTGGTCAAAGTCTCCAACAAAGCTCTGTAGGTGGACTTGTTAAAAGATCCTGATGTGCTGAATGTTCTTCATGGTGACCAACACATCTTGTTGGTGTTTCTTCACAGGCTGGGTACCTGTAACCTTTCAGAGAGGAGCTGTGAAGCTCTGTCCTCCGTCCTCAGCTCTGAGTCTTCTAACCTGACAGAGCTGGACCTGAGCAACAACAACCTGCAGGACTCAGGAGTCAAGCTTCTGTCAGCTGGACTCACAAGTCCAAACTGCAGACTGGAAGTTCTCAGGTCAGGATCCTGTTGATCGTTTTAACCCAACCAACCTGCTTCACCTGAAATTCAGCAGAAATATGGAAATCTCTCTCTTGCATCCTAAGTTTATTTATATTTTTTTATTTATTTTCCAGTCTTTCAGGTTGTCTGGTCACAGAAGAAGGTTGTGCTTCTCTGGCTTCAGCTCTGAGCTCCAACCCGTCCCACCTGAGAGAGCTGGACCTGAGCTACAACCATCCAGGAGCAACGGGAGAGGAGCTGCTCTCAGCCGGACTACAGGATCCAGGATGGAGACTGGAGACTCTCAGGTCTGAGCAGTAAAACCTTTCACTGAAACCACAGTAAAGCTGGTCATGATGGGAAGAATCAGACCAGAGAGAGAAATGAGATCCTTTGGGACAGTTTCTGGGAATACTATACCACTTTATTTATATAGCACATTTAAAATTCAGCATGAGAGCTGACCAAAGTGCTGCACAGGGAGGTTCATTACAAACAAAAATAAGAAAAAAAGCCAATAAAAGAACCATCAATGCAAGGCAGTAAAAGCAAATAAAAGCAGTAAAAACAATAAGAACAATAAAAAGAACAATTAAAAGCAAACAAAAAAGAAAACAAGTCACTGTTTAAAGGCCAAACTGTAAAAATAGGTCTTCAGTCGGGATTTAAAAACAGCCAGAGAGGGTGCCTGCCTAACTGTAATGGGAAGTGAGTTCCATAGCATGGGAGCGGCATTTCTCCAAAGCGATGCCATTCTACTTGTGAGATGTTCTGGTCAAAGGCAGGAAGGTGTGAGCTAGACTGAAACTGAGGCTCTGAGGCTGAACTGAGGATCAGCTTCAGAGCTGCTTTCTTGGTGAAACTTGAGTTGATTCTTTTCTGAGAGTCAGAAGTGAAAGAAAAAGTCTTTATTCTGTTTTTGTTTCACACTAATGAGAAAACCCTTTGGTTTTTCTGGTTGAAATGTTGTTTCTACCTGCAGACTGGACCATGCTGGAGAGCAGAAATTACTACCTGGTTTGAAGAAATGTAAGTTTGGTTAAATTATTCCATGAACCTTAAGTAAAATAATGAACCATCAGCTCTGATCTTTATTCTCCTTCAGATCTCTGTAAACTCAAAGTTGACCCAAACTCGGTGAACAAAAACCTCCGAATGTCCGGCGACGGCAGGAAGATCACGCTGGTGAAGGAGAAGCAGTCATATCCCGATCATCCTGAGAGGTTTGACTTCTGGCAGCTGCTGTGCAGAAGCTCCCTGACTGGTCGCTGCTACTGGGAGGTGGACTGGAAGGGGGGGGTCCGGATCACGGTCTGTTACAGAGGAGTCAGACGGAAGGGGAAGAGGACTGATTCTAAGTTTGGTGGGAACGATGTGTCCTGGAGTCTGAACTGCTCTAATGGAGGATTCTCCATCTGTCACAGGAACAACCAGAAATTCATCCCATCCTCCTCCATCTACCGTAGAGTAGCTGTCTATGTGGACTGTCCTGCTGGGACTCTGTCCTTCTACAGGGTCTCCTCAGACTCACTGATCCACCTCCACACCTTCAGCACCACCTTTACAGAACCTCTTTATGCAGGCTTTGGGTTCACTTCCTACAACTCCTCAGTCTCTCTGCGTTAAGGCAGGTCTACCAGCTGATAGAGGAAAACACTCTGATACAACGGAGGACTCGTGAGGCACAAAAACAAGAAATGAGGACGTGTCGAGAATCAACTCGTTGAGTAAAAATTTTAAACACATTTTTAAGAAAAAAATCATCTAAAGTAGTTTTTGTCAAATCTGTTTTTTTGATCCAGTTTGTAAATCAGTAGAAAAGAAAATAATTTGTTGGAAAAGTTTCTTGTGTTTTGAACTCAGACAAACTTACTGAACAACTCAGAAAGTTGTAAATGCAGGGTTTAAACAAGAAAAACACCAACCAAGTTATTTACAGTTAGGGTTTGTCAAACCTGAATTCCATAAGCTCAGACTAAACATTAGCTCAGACTAACTGTTAATTTAGACTAAGCATTAATTTAGATTACCCATTTGCTCAGACTAACCTTTAGCTCATACTAACCATTTGCTCAGAATAACCATTAGCGCAGACTTTTATCTCAGAATAACCGTTAGTTCAGACTAACCGTTAATTTAGACTCACCATTAATTTATACTACCCATTTGCTCAGACTAACCGTTAGCTCAGAATAACCATTACGTCAGACTAACCATTAATTTAGACTACCCGTTTGCTCAGACTGTTAGCTCAGAATAACCGTTAGTTCAGACTAACCGTTAATTTAGACTCACCATTAATTTATATTACCCATTTGCTCAGACTAACCGTTAGCTCAGAATAACCATTATGTCAGACTAACCATTAATTTAGACTAACCATTAATTTAGACTACCCGTTTGCTCAGACTGTTAGCTCAGAATAACTGTTAGCTCAGAATAACTGTTAGCTCAGACTAACTGTTAGCTCAGACTAATTGTTAGCACAGACTAACCATTTGCTCAGATTAACCAGACCAAGGTACAAAGTACACATATGAGACGGGGAGGATGTTGTCAAGCCTACTTTGCCCTGGGCCCCCACAATGCCTTGAAACAGCCCTGGGTGTGGGACTGATTTTTGAAAGTGATCTGGAATCAAAAATTTAAATATTACATGCTTATAATTATAATTAAATATGTGTCGTGGATAAATCTACCTACATTTTCCTTTTCAAGCTCTTGTTTTGTTTTCTTGTTTTTTATGTGACTATTTTCCTGTCCTGTCTGTCTCTGATCTTCCTGCATCTCCTCTCAACCCTCCAAAAAAACGGCTGCCTGGCTTTCTCCTTTTTCACCTCATGAGTTATTTTTGAACTAAGCAGATCAAAGGGATCTACCGACCATGAAAATAGCAGAGTGACGCGCCAGTGAGATGAAGTCACCAGAGCACGGGTGATGAGCGCCACTGCAGTGGATTATAATTTTTGGTTGCGCCACTTTGAGAACATTAGTGCATTAACAATCAGTCCCAGTGGCGGCCGGTGACTTTTTTTTTGGGTGGGGCGCTAACCACATATCACCACTAGGGGACGCCAAATTACCACTGATTCTTATGCATCTGCGTCACACAACTGACGGTCACAGTAGCGCTTCCGGCAACAAATTTGTTCAAAAAGTTTTTGAATATTAAGCATGTTTTTGACAAAAACATGCTTAATATTCATCCATTCACCCATATATTACACAAACTGCACACACGCTTAAGGGGAGTAGGCTAATCTAATCAATAGAATCCACTTTCTACCAACACCCAATAAGCTGTAAATAAACGTGAGGCCGTAAAATAGACGCTACACATATCCAGAAAAACACACAGAGACACAACGCAAGATATTCACAGAAGCAGCCGTTTAGATTAAAGCCCAGACTCACAAACAAGAAGAATAGCAGTACCACTCTTAGTTCAAACCGTATGGAGCGGTGCTAGCCGCTAACGAGGCAGCATGCTAATTTCCTGAAGCCAAAAGCTAAAATGAGGCTTACCTGCAGGTTATGGCCATAATCCGTGTGGTGTAGTTAAAAAAATCCACTCGGTTCGTGAAGTTCTATATCCTGAGCTGATCAGACTGTTTGCTGGCATTGTTTTGCCAGGAAAATGTCCTTGTGTAACTTCTCCCTCTGTCCTGCGTTTGTTGCTTTATTTTAATGTCCGGCTGGTCGGGTCCAAGCTCTTTAAGGCCAAGTGTGTCCTGTTGTGTCCTCCTACTAAACGGCTCGCTTTTCAAAGACGCAACTGTATTTGTTTTCTCCATAGTTGAGGTGTGCGCGGCAGCAGCTGCAACAACAAACTGAACTAGCACGACGCGCTAGCCTGTGGAAAGTTTTCCCCTCAGGGCGGGGTGAACAACCTGACCAATCAGCGATCTCCTCCCCCTGGTCTGAGCAGAATTCACCCGGTGACGATCGCTACAAGATGCACCCAAACGCTCTCCTATTCTTTTTCGTTGTGGACGGTTTGGGGAACCACTGCACATGCGCCAGTTAGCCCATATTAAGTCAATGGTAAAGATTGCTGCGCCCGCGAGAGGACACGTGACAAGTACGTCAACGATTCGGCCGTGTTAAAAGTAAAAAGAACATTATTAAACACAGATTACACACAGCACTTAGTCCATATGGTGTATAGATCGTTTAGTTTACTTTTTATGTTTTTTAAAATATATTTTGTGATTCCTATCTTCTTCTTCTCCTTCCTGTGAGACTGGTGGGGCGGCGCCTTAGCGCCCCCTATGGACGAGCCGCCACTGATCAGTCCTCTCCGCTCAAAAGAATCCCCGGTATGCTGAGAGTCCATATAAGGAAGGAAGCATATTGTAACTCAGCTTCTGTTTCCTATTTTTGACTACGCTGATATACTTTATCAAAATTCCACGACTGCGAGTCTTCAGTCACTGAATAGCCCTTTTTAAAAGACACACCATGCCGGCAAATCAGCACAATATTACTGCAACGTGTTTCTTATGAACGCGCCATGGCGGTATCACGTTGCGGGAATTTTGCGGCATTCGTGCCGCCACGCTTGATAGTATTGCTGTAATATTGCGGTAATATTGCGGCTTCGCCGGTCTTATAAACGCACATTAAACGTTGGTGCAACAGAGGGAGGTGTCATGGCCATGTGATGAATTAATGCTGAAAATGAAAGTAAACACGCGCTTAAGTTTCACTTTTGTAAACAGAATCAGCTGAGATGGTCATTTGGAGCGTTGCGGAGCTCCGGGAGCTTTTCTCCGTTAGATCTGCAGCTCAGATCATCTGACAGCTCACAGGGATGATGGAGGACACACACCTGCGCAGCTTCGATCGCAATAAAAAGCAAGTTATGTCCAAGATACACGGAAGTCCGCAACAGTGCAGAGACCGCCCCCATACCTCCTTTATGCCGCCATTGCGTAATCTTTTATAAACGGACATGATTGCGCAACATTACCGCCACGGTCTGAGCTCTTATAAACGACCTAACGCTCCCTGATGCCGCATCGACTTTGCGGCAAATTGGCGGCATTGTTTTATAAAAGGCTAATGTTGTTTATAATAGTTTGTCGCTTTGTTTTGCGTTGTCCTTTTAATACCCACCATTGTTATATGTATGAACGCCTATCTTGGCCCTCCTTAGAAGCTAGACGTCACTTTCATTGGGTGATATTTATTTTCAAATGTATTTATTTTAATTTTCCATCCTATTTGAAACCAATGTTAGTACCCATTAATTCTTCATATTCCACTCGATTCACGGATCAACTTTCTTTTGTTATTCCACGGTTCAGAAAAGAAGCAGGAGATGCTCCCTCTGTGTTGAAGCTCCATGGGACTGGAATAAATTACCTGCAGATTTAAGGTCTTTTCATCATTTGGTTTATTCAGTAATTTAGCTTTAGAACATGTGATGCACACTTGTAAATGTTTTGCCTCTTTACTTAATGACCTAATCAGTCCCTAAGTATAAATACTAATCTTGTCACCTTTAGTTGCATACACTTTGTATATTTGGAAAATCAATGTGAGGATATGTATATCTGGACTACTCCATGCGGGCTTTTTATTTTTATTTTTATTTTTTCATTTACTATTATTATTATTATTATTATTTTTATGTAATATTATCATTATAATTATTACTATTATAATTTTTTAACACTCTAGATTTGTTGTATATACATTGACTCTGTTATCTTTCTTTTTATTTCTTGTAATGAAAGAGGACCCGCTCGAAAACGAGATGGTGCATCTCAAGCGGTTTTATCCTCATAAAACATAAGTCAATAAATAAATAAATAATGTAAAATAGGTAGAAACAGGATCTTTTTGGGGGGCTCCCCCTGGGTGTGTAGGTTGAGGGCTTCTAGGGGAGCCCGTCACCCTTTCAGGGTAGATGTGCTCCCCTTAGCTTCCCCGTAATTCAAACCCTGGCTCAGACTAACCATTAGCTAGAACTAACTGTTAGCTCAGACTAGCTGTTAGCTTGGATTAGCTGATAGCTAGAGCTAGCTATAATTTGAGCTAGACAAACGCTGTGGTATTAGAACAGAACAAATATAAATATGGACACAGATGTAAAATTCCTTCGTGTTTTTGCTGACTGACTTTATGTTCTTTCAGAGGTGAAATTTTAAAAGGTTCAGTCACATCTTATGTAAGGGGCTATGTGGCAGAGGAGTTAGTGAGGGTTGTGGGTTTGTATCCCATCTGTTGCAGTTGTTGTGTTGTTGAGCAAGACACTTTCCACCCCCCATCCTAACCTACCTGCTGGTGGTGGTCAGAGGGGCTGGTGGTGCCTGTGTACAGCAGCCTGTCCTCCATCAGTGCGCCCCAGGGAAGCTGTGCCTACCTGTAGCTCACCACCACCAGTGTGTGAATGTGTGTGCGTGCGTGCGTGTGTGTGTGTGTGCGTGTGAGTGGTTGAATGGCTGGTTAGTTGTAAAGCACCTTGGGGGGTTCTAGGACCCTAGAAGGCACCATATAAATACATCTTATGTGGCTTAACTGCTGCAAGGAAGATCAGACCATTTATGGATCTTCAGCTGAACCAACATGTCAGATTTCAGCCAGGTCTCGTAAACCTTAAATCTTTTAACATTTTGGTTCTTGGAGACATTTAATCTGCAAGAATACGATGAAACCTCTCCAAGAACTAAGCAGAGGGCACACTTTATTATCATTTTCAATCAAATTACAGGTGAATCACATAACTCAAAGTGAAAAGAAAATAAAAACCATAAAGGCTTCCCTTCGCTTTAGAATGCAGCTTCCTTTTAAGACAACAACTGCTCTTATAGCATCTGTCCGACAAATAAATCCTTGATTTTAGTTTTCATCTGTAGCAAATTATAAAAATATTTCTCTGAAGAAATGAACAAAAATGTTTGCCAGTAAAGTTCAGCGACCGATTTGTTCTTTAGAAGAGATTTAAATCAGTCACAGATGCGCAACATGTTGTTTTCATATCTATTGTTAATCATTAATATGTAAATGATGTAATTGTAATACAAAATGATAACGTTGGTCTATGTAGTACTCTCTTCAGTGTCAGAAAATAAACTGGTCTCATGATTTAGACCTGGTGATGGTCACCAGTCACTCAGCTGTTTTATGGCGTTCAGGTCAGGTGATCATGACTGTTTTCCTCTCATGTTTCTGTTTAACAATGTTGGGAAAATCCTGTATGAACAAACAACAAGGAATAAAAATAAAATAAACCAGGAAAGATTTGTTTTTAATATATTGTGGTTCAGAACGATGTTTTCACAATGACCAGAATCAATGGAGCCAAAGTCAAGAACCGACAGACTCTGGAAATCCTTCCTTCTGCATCCAATCAAAACCTTTAACTTGTCACTAGGAGCAGAGGCAACAGGACTGACGGGTGGCATGAAACATGCAAAACTATATTCAGTACTGTATTCAAATTCAATACTATCAGACAACTTTTAAATGGTTCCGGTCAAATCTAAAACACAGGGAACACTAGCTACGCCAAATTTCCCTTATCCGATTCAAATCTTGGTTGATTGGAAATCCCAAATCTCTGTTTACATGGACACTAACTGGAATGATCCGATCATGCCGCAATGCACGCACCATAGATTGATCATGCGCAGAGTTGTCTTTCCCGGAACAAAAATTGTAAACAAACGCCATCTTGAGGCAAAAAGCCGGGCGTGGGAGAGGTTTGGTGAGACCATGGAGACTTCCGTACGGCTTTGAGGAGATTCTGGTCCACCATCCGGCATCTCAGGAGGGGAAAGCAGTGCTCTACCAACACTGTTTACAGTGGGGAGGGTGTGCTGCTGACTCGACTCTGGACGTTGTGGATTGGTGGGCGGAGTACTTCGAAGACCTCCTCAATCCCACTGGCAAATCTTCCAGTGAGGAAGCAGAATCCGGGGACTTTGGGTTGGGCTCTCCAATCTCTGGAGCAGAGGTCACTGAGGTGGTCAAAAATCTCCTCGGTGGAAAGGCTCCGGGGGTGGATGAGATCCACCCGGATTTCCTTAAGGCTCTGCATGCTGTGGGGCTGTGTTGGTTGACGCGGCTCTGCAATATCGCGTGGACATCGGGGGCAGTTCCACTGGACTGGCAGACCGGGGTGGTGGTCCCCCTATTTAAAAAGGGGGGCCGCAGGGTGTGTTCCAACTACAGGGGGATCACACTCCTGAGCCTCCCTGGTAAGGTCTATTCAGGGGTTCTGGAGAGGAGGGTCCGTCGGATAGTCGAACCTCGGATCCAGGAGGAGCAATGTGGTTTTGGTCCTGGCCGTGGAACACTGGACCAGCTCTATACCCTTGGGGGGTCCTGGAGGGTGCGTGGGAGTTTGCCCAACCAACCATACATGTGTTTTGTAAATTAGGAGAAGGCATTTCACTGCGTCCCTCGGGGGACCCTGTGGGGGCCCTGTGGGGGGTACTCTGGGAGTATGGGGTACCAGGCCCCTTGATACGGGCTGTTAGGTCCCTGTACGACCAGTGTCAGTGCTTGGTCCGCATTGCCGGCAGTAAGTCGGGCTCGTTTCCGGTGAGAGTTGGACTCCGCCAAGGCTGCCCTTTGTCACCGATTCTGTTCATAACTTTTGTGGACAGGATTTCTAGGAGCAGCCAAGGTGTTGGACGGAAGATTTCTGATTTCTGAACTTCACTGTCCTCATTGACCAGAAAGAAATCCAACAAGTGGATGAGTTTAAATATCTGGGTGGTGTTTTGGATTCTCATCCTAAATTTGTATCCCACATCAGCATAGTGTCCAGAACCATTAGGACCCACCTCAACTCTTTCCCTCTGATGAGGCCATATGTACCTGTAGAAGCTGCCCAGCTGTACCTGCATGCCATGATTCTGTCTCACCTCTCTTACTGTGTAACTGTTTGGAGCCAAGCAACGCAATCTGCTTTAAAACCCATCATGTGGAGAGGTTCCGGTTCCGGTCGTGAAAGGATGGTAGCTTGAACTCTTAGCTCCCCAAAGGTCTAATAAATTAACCCCGCAACAACTGGACCTTTCAAACTTGGTGACGTTTATCACAAAGAATGAAGAAAGGGGTTACTACGAGGAGAGGATTGAGCATGACCTCGACAAAAGAAGACCTGGTTCCGAGGCTCGAACGAGGCAATTCTCCAGAGCTAAGTCCTTGTACGGAAAATAGCCCCGAGGCTAGCCTGAACGGTATCTTAAATGAAATCCACGAATTCAGAAGAGATATAGGGCACAACTCTCAGACATAAAACAGGAGATAAAGAGGACAAACGACAGACTGGACGAAGCAGAAGAGAGGATGGGGGAAATGGAGTCGGTTCTTGAAGCAGCATCAAACGGCTAACGCAGCGCCAGGCTAATTTGGAAGCGAGGCTGATTGACCAGGAGGCCCGAGCACGGAGAGAAAACATTCGAATTTACGGAATACCCGAAGACAGCGAGGGCACCGACATGGTTGGCTTTCTGGAAAAGGTGTTGAAAACTTCACTTGATCTACCACATGACAGAGAATTAAACATTGAACGGGCACATCGGGCCTTAGCACCGAAGCCCACTGGCCCACAGGCAAAACCTCGCTCCATAGTGGCAAAGTTTGGCAGCTGGCGGATCAAAGAAGAGATGATAAAGAGAATATGGCAGAAAAAGAAGGTGTTTTACGGCAACGTGCGTTTCTATGTAGATCATGACTTCCCCCCTGAAGTCCTGAAAAGACGCAGTGAATACGCCGAAGCTAAAAGGGCTTTGAAAGAAAAACAAATAAAGTTCCAGACTCCATATCCAGCAAAGATGCGGATCTTCTATGAAGACGGCACCCGGCTATTTCAGAGTGCTGCAGAAGCTACAAAGGACATGTCGGCGAGAGGACTCCCGGTCACAGTGATTAAGACTCCATCTACTCCGGACCAAGAGGAAATCCAGCACCTCTCAGCCTGGCAGGTGGAGAGGAGACGGGGAAACGGGCTCAGAAATCAGGATCCTGTCGTCGCAGACATCGGCACACAGGGAAGAAATGAACACACCCACTTTAAAGAAAGACTGAAGGAGTTCAGAAGACAACCCCCTCAAGACACGACGGATTATTGATGGATTTATATTCTCGCAAGTACCAGATAAGTCTTTCAGTTATAATATGCACACTGAAAAAAGTAAAAATGCATGTCATTCATTTAATGTGTTATTTTTAAATTCCATTAGTTAAAAAATATTAGTTTGCTGTTTAAAACTAATTTATGCCTATGAGTAAATTATTTATTTTACATTACTCTAATGTTATTGACAGCAGGGCTCCAAAGTGAATATTTTTATTTTGAGCAAAGCAGTTTTATTAGGTTGAGTGTGTGACAATATGACCCCACCCACTGTGGGAACTGCAATGGGCGAGGTGCATTGTGGGTAGTCATGTTCTTACTCATTTTGTTCTATTTTGGGGTGTTTATGCATGTTTATTGTATGTATGTGTGTGTGTGGCGTTGTTCTTAGCTATTTCTTCGTTCACTGTTGCAAATGTGGTGTTACTTGTTGTGTCATGTTGGCACCATAAGTGAGGAGGCTGGTCACAGGAATGGGACTGCTGTGCCGTTCCACTGTCACAGTAAAAGTGGTGCATGGTTCACACTAAATGCTCAGGACTCTGCTCCTTGTATTTCGCTCTCACTGGCTGTCCACAGTCACGCGGTACATGAGGCAGAAGTTAGTCGCATTTTACAGTGTTGCAGCTACCTGTTAGCTTCCTGCTCCACCCATCGCCTGTCTGACAACTATAATTATTTATTTGTGACAACTTAAAAAGTTAAATTTGCTCAAACATTCAGAAACATCAACTTAAAATTTTCAGGTTAAAAAAAAATCAAAATTAATTTCTTTGATTTGGAACAACCTGTAATAATTGAATTGTTTCAACTACAAACACTAGTTTACATGAAGTTAAGAAATTTAAATTACACTAAATATTTTTTTTACATCAAGTCAATGCTAAAATATTAGGTGTGACAGATTACTTCAATTTTTTTAAGTTGAGGCAGTGCTACATTTATTTCAGTGCAGCCTACAATGCATGTAAATGGTTTCAGTTTATTTTTATGGTCAAGTATACCGGGTCAATTTTGCCTCGCCTGACCTGGAGCTAAATCTGATTAATCTAAACACTTCTCTTTCATACCGTTTGATATTATGAAGGGGACCCGTTGGGTGATCCATCCCCAAACTGTTTATCCTATTCTTTAACTTTATTTTGGACACTGGCCGAATGGTGCTTACCTTTTGGGCCCCACCAACGCGACGTGGGACGTTCCCTTATGAGGATCTTGACTCAGCAAGGTCCTACAAGGCTTATTTGAAACAAGCCTCAACTTCGGAAGCAACTGTTCTGAACTGCTCCGGTTATGTTCTATTGCAGACTGTTCCATATTGTTCTCATTGGGAAAGACAAGATAGTTTTTTTATGGTTTTTTTTTCTCTCCTTCTTTTTTTTTTGCTTCGGGGATTCCAGGAGAGATTTATAGATGTATAATAACAAATACAGGCCGCAGTAACAGATGAATAGACAAACCCTTAAAGTAATCTCTCTTAATGTGAATGGGATTTTAAATCCAGCTAAGAGGAGTAAAATACTAACAAAAATGAAAAAGGAGAAAGCACAGATTGTGCTATTGCAGGAGACGCATCTCACCTCATCTGAGCATGAAAAACTTAAAAGAATGGGTTTCTCAAGAGTATACTACTCATCTTATAAATCAGGCCACAGGAGAGGGGTAGCGACCTTAATTTCACAACAAATACCCTTTGAACTGGTCTCAGAGAGATCTGATAAGGAGGGGAGATATATAGTAGTCACGGGGAAGATATATGATGTATTGATAACAATCTGTAACTTCTATGTCCCTCCTGGAAGTCACTTTGCTTTCTATAGAAATATATTTGATTTAATGTTAAATGACACAGGGATTGTCATAGGGGGAGGGGATCTTAATATTCGTCTGAACCCCAAAAAGGACTCATCCAAGAGCACAGCTACTACACCATTACATAAGAAAATCAACACGTTGATGACAGAACTTGGTATACTAGATGTATGGAGGGAATTTTACCCATCTGGCCGGGACTATACCTTCTATTCTAATCCTCATGATGTTTATTCTAGGATAGACTACTTATTGATACTAAAGAGAGACCGTCATAAAATTCAGGAATGTGATATTGGATGTATTGACTTATCTGATCATGCCCCTCTCTCTTGTACAGTAGACATTATTGATAAACCAGGAAAAACCTTGTGGAGATTGAATACAAGTACTTTAAATAATCAAACATTTGAAACCCAAATGAGAACAGAAATAAAAAGGTTTCTAGAAGAAAATGATGACGGTGAAGTTGACCCAGTAATAGTATGGGATACTTTAAAAGCGGTTATTAGGGGAAGAATCATATCATTCTGTGCATACGAAAAGAAACAGAAACAATTAAGACTGTTAAATCTCACTAAAGAACTAAAAAATTTTGAGATAAGACACAAAAGAGAACAAAAACCAGAAATTCTGACCAAAATAAAAGCTATTCGAAATGAAATAAATCTGCTATATACACAGGACATTGAAAAAAAGATGATATTTACCAGACAAACCCATTACGAGTCTGGAGCAAAATCATTGAAGACCTTGGCAAGAAAACTGCAAAAGCAAAGGTCGGATAATACGATATACAAGATAAGGGACGCTGACTCTAAATCGATACAGTATAAACAGGAAGAAATACAAAAAACCTTCAGGAAATATTACGAGCATTTGTATACACAGCCCCAATTAGAA
Organism: Aphyosemion australe; assembly: GCA_006937985.1. NCBI lineage: Eukaryota > Metazoa > Chordata > Actinopteri > Cyprinodontiformes > Nothobranchiidae > Aphyosemion > Aphyosemion australe. Next base: position 133,656 of record SSNS01000149.1, on the reverse strand, counting down.
GGAGATAAAGAAATTAAACACTTTCTGGATACCCTCAAATTGCCATCTATTACACAAGAACCAAATGAAATATTAATAGCTCCCATAACCGAGATGGAACTGAACAAGGCCATTTCCAAACTAAAATCAAACAGGTCTCCCGGCCCAGACGGTTATCCCTCAGAATGGTACAGAATATTTAAAGCAGAACTAGGGCCAATCCTACTCCGAGCTTGTAACTCGACATTAGCAGATGCTAAAATGCCCCCATCTTGGAAAGAGGCTGTGATATCTGTTATCCCTAAAGAAGGGAAAAATAAATTAGAATGTAGCTCATATAGACCTATTTCAGTTTTGAACGTAGACTACAAACTTTATACAGCCGTCTTGGCCGGAAGACTAGACAAAATTCTACCTCAACTTATCCATAAGGACCAAACCGGATTTATTATACAAAGACAGACTCATGATAATATTAGACGATCATTGCACATACTACATCAAATCCATAACAATAACATTGAAGCCTGTTTGGTCAGCATTGATGCGGAGAAGGCCTTCGATTCGGTGAGCTGGCCTTACCTATATTTGGTTCTAGAAAAACTTGGCATGGATAAAGTTTTTATTGAAGGGATTAGGACGCTATATACCAAACCAACAGCTCGGATAAAAATAAATGGATACCTTTCCGATAATATTATTCTGGAACGGGGTTCGAGACAGGGATGCCCAATCTCACCTCTATTATTTGCGCTCTATATAGAACCTCTAGCTTGCTGGATAAGACAAACTCAGGATATTAAAGGCATCTGCATTAATGGAGAAGACCACAAGGTGGCACTGTACGCTGACGATGTCTTGGTCTATTTAAGTAACCCTTCTGACTCTTTCCCCAAATTAATGACCATCTTAGAACAATTTGGTAACTATTCGGGATACNAAATTAAATACTCAAAAAACACAAACCTTGGTAATTAATTATCAACCCACAAAGCAACTTAGAGATACATTTCATATTAACTGGGACCAAAATGTATTAAAATATCTAGGAATAAATTTGACAAAAACGATTCAGACACTGGCTGAGAATAATTATCGCCCTCTCTTAAAAAAAATTAAAGAAGACATACATAGATGGAATTCAATTTCTTTCCTTAGCCTAAGTCATAGAATTGAATCGGTGAGAATGAATATCCTCCCACGATATCTCTACTTATTTCAGGCACTCCCCATAGAAATTATTTCAAAACAATTCACTGAACTTAACAGGATTATTTCTAGATTTCTCTGGCAGGGTAAAAAACCTAGAGTAAGATTTAAAACCCAAAGAGCAAGGGGGGGATGTCATTACCAAACTTTAAGGATTATTTCTATGCATCTCAGATTAGACCTTTAATTAATATATGTAATCCATCTTTCCAAGCTAGATGGAAGGACATTGAACTATTAACTTTAGTGGACCCCCCAATTCAAGCAGTACTACCCTACAAACAACTGGGAAAACTGGTAGATAAGGTAGAAAACCCCTGGATTAAAGCACAGTTAAAAATTTGGAATATGATGAGGGAGGAGTATAAATTAAGTAATAAACTACAGATAATTCAATGGTACGCTTATGACCCTGAGTTTAAACCTAACACAATAGATAAGGGATTTAAGTTGTGGATATCAAAAGGAATAACGACGTACTACTCACTTTTGGAGAAGGGACAACTTAAAAGCTTTGAGAAGTTGAAAGATGACTATGACCTGGATAGAACAGAATTTTATCGATTCCTCCAGGTGCGGAATCGTTTTGAACAAATAAGAAAGGAAACAGACCTTAATGACCCAATATTAAAATTTTTTACTGATGCTTATCAAAGCAAACTAAATAGAGGTGTGATTTTAAAAATTTATAAAAGCTTATTGTCAAAAAAGTCCCACAGTACAGAATATGTTAGGAGGAAATGGGAAAGGGAGGGCAACCTGTTAATACCCGAAGAAGAGTGGCTTGACACTTGCAAATCCCAGTGGAAATGCACCAGCTCTCATGTTTGGCGAGAATTCAACTGGAAGTGTATGGTTCGCTTTTTTATCACACCAACACAAAAAGCACATTTCACTGGAGGAGAAGCTACATGCTGGAGAAAATGTGGACACAGCAAAGCCAACCACTGGCATATCTTTTGGGAATGCCCAGTGGTTAAACCCTTCTGGATAGAACTACATAGGGTACTAAATGGTCTATTCAACACCAAACTACCTATGCAGTTTCTCACTTTATTTTTAGGAAATCTAGATTTACAAATCCATGCTGCTGATAAATATTTACTTAAGGTTTTGATAGCAGCTGGTAGAAAAGCACTTACGAGACACTGGCTGCTCCCAGATCCACCTACAATACAGGAATGGACAGACATAGTAAACGACATCTATCTAATGGAAAGGATTACCTCCTCCCTCCGCCTTCAGGAAAATATATTTATTAAACGATGGACCAAGTGGGTTAAATATGCTGACCTTATATAGACAAGTGATCAGAATCTGAAGAGGTGACCTTACTATGTGGCTGTTGCCCCCCCCCCCATCTCTGATAGCATTAAAGGACCTAAAGACTGACCCGTATCTCTCCTACTTTGTTTGAGGAAGAAGGGGAAAGAGGAGAGTTGAGAAACACCCAATGTCTTTCCCAATTTGTTTGAAATGTTCTAATGTTCTGATGTTCTGATGTATTGTATAAAAAGAAGAAAAAACTCATAATTGTGACGGTTTTACTGTTAAAAAGCCAGAAAAGTAAACTCTGTATCATAATGTTCTCACATTAAAATAAATGATAAAAAAAAAAAACCATCATGTGTCTGTACAAACAAGCCCTAAAAGCCCAGGACCAAGAACCAATCAAGTGGCTCCACTGCAAAATACAGGAGAAGTCTAATCTCCTCAGTTTGGATAACCTTCTAAACCTCTCCGTTATAAAACTGACATTCAAATGTCTAAATGGCCGTGTCCCAGAGCTGATGGTAAACGCCAGCAGCACAGGAGCTACAACCAGAGGAGTAGCCATGGAGACGGCAAACCATCATTTGGTCTCATTTAGAGGAGCTCAGATCTGGAACCGTCTACCATCAACCATAAAACGGTTAACAAACCTTAGAACCTTTAGCTCCCAGGTGAAAATGGCTGAAACAAAAACAACGATTGTATTGTCCTCACATGTAACATTGTGTTTTGTGCTGCTGTCCTTGTTGAGTAAACCCAGACTAAAGTAACTATATTCAGTACTTTACGTCTGCATATGAAGAGCAGTATTACCCTCATAGCGATGATTACTCTTCCTTTTCTAATCACCTTTTCCGTTTTAAACCTGATGATTATTGTGTCTGACTCCGCCCCTTTGTGTTCTTGCTTCCAGCCATGACCTTCAGCATGAACTGGGTCAGAGCCGGGATCTGAGGTTCTGGTTCTAGTAGCTCGGACTAGAGCTGCTGCTCTTCTTCAGAAGACTCGGGTGGTTCTGACCAGGTCTCAGAGGTCGTGACCTTTAGTCTCTGTTTTCTCCCCACAGTCAGCTTTAGGTTTCCTCTGGTTTCTGTCTGTGAGCTCCATCTAGTGGAGGTTCTGCTGAACTGGGTCAGGGTTCTGCAGCAGGTCAGACCGGTTCTGATGTCACCTGGTTTGGATTCTGCAGCTATGAGGATGTGATTCTGTCCTGAAGTCAGATTCACACGCAGACCTGGAGCGATGAAGACGAGGAGGTCTTCTCCATCTGAAGAGAGTGGAACGAGTCTCTGAACCGACCTGAGGTGAGTTCATCGGGTCAGAACCAAACCTCTGGATCTGGGTGCTGCAGGTTCTCTGGGGTTACGGGTTTGTCCTGTGGGTTGTCGGTTTGAACCCAGGTTTGGTCTGAGTCAGTTGTTGGTGGTCGGAGGTAAACCGATGGTGATCTGCTGAGTGATGAAGAGTTTAGATCCTGCTCAACGTTTTCATTTCAGTGTCATTCAAAATGACACGTTAATACCTGCACACACACACACACACACACACACGCACGCACACACGCACACACACACGACACGCACGCACACACACACACACACACACACACACACACGCACGCACACACGCACGCACGCACGCACCACACACACACACACACACACACACACACACACACACACACACACACACACACACACACACACACACACACACACGGTGGCAGAGGAGGTAAGGTCTCGCCTCGTAACCAGAGGGTTGCAGGTTTGAGTCCCACTCAGTCTGTCGCAGTCACCCTGCTGACCTGGTGGTACCGGTCAGCGTGTCCCAGGCAGCCGTGGCTAAATGTCCTCCATCTGAAGACCTGCTAGATGTTTGGTAACTGATGTCGTCCTGATTGTGTTTGACTGGATATGATGTCATGTTGGTGTGAAGGTGTGTGATCGGTTATGGACCAGGGTGACAGCAGAGAGGAGGCTGGTTCTCCTTCTGAAACCGGTCCCAGTGGAGAACGTGAGAGCAGAACCAGAACTCGGGGGTGAGATGATCTTTTAACTCCTCGTGAGGTTTCTGCAGGTCAGACTTTATTATTCTCACTGACGGATCTGTTTGTGTTAAAGGTTAGAACCTCCAGCTGAGTCTGTGGTCCGTCAGGAAAGAACCAAGGATGCTCCGGACTTGTGAGGGTTTTTGTTTTTTTGCATTTTTAATCGTCTTAAATAAATAATGTTCAGAGAAAATAGTGAAAAAAGCAAACTGATCCAAAGAATGAAAGAATATTATTAAATATTACATCTGAAAAAAGCTGTGATGAGAAATCAGTTTGTCTATAAAACCTTTTATTTCCTTTACTTCAACATTTATGTTTCTGAGTTGGTCTGACCTCTGACCTTAGCGCCGTCACACCTTCCTGTTTCTGAGTGGTGATGATGGTGATGGTGATGATGATGATGGTGATTTATTTCTGAACCACTCTGCTTATGTTAAAGCAAAGAACAGCAGCTGCACTCAGCTGGACCTGGACCTCCAACCCGGACCTCCTTCAAGTATTTGGTCCGTCAGCAAAGGTCCATGGATCAAGATGTTCCTGATATGTGAGTTTGTGTGTATTTTAAAGGGATATTCCACCCCAAAGTGAAATGTAGTCTGTTAGATGAGCATTTTGTAACCAGTCAGTCATTCTCCTAGTCTGGCCGAATTCTGTTAGCTTTAGCTTAGCGTAAACAATGTAAGTGAATGGTAACAGCTAGCATTTTGTGGAAAAAGTCATGAAAATGACTCAATAATGATCCTAATTTTCCTTGGTCAATAATCACGCTGACTTTAAAATGAAAATAACAAGTAACATGAAGGAATTGCTCGGGACTACATTACGACAAAGCACCGCTAAGCTGCCGCTGCGAGGTGCACAAACATGACGCAGCGTCCCCAGAACTGGCTGTTCGCTGTCCTTAAGGGGGAATGTTGTAACTGTTGTACCGTAACCCCAACAGCAGTTCTGGGGCTGCTGTGTCGTGTCCATGCTCCAGCAGCAGCGGCGGCCTACAGCGGTGCTCAAGTGGTCCCAAGTCTAATGGGCTCCTGTGACTCCTTCACGTTACTTTGATGACACGGACGTGTTCCTCACCACGCTGGGTTCTTCTGAAGGACATGGAACTGATAGAAACTCATTCTGTTACGGAAGAGAAGCGGTTAAACACGTCTATAAATAACTCGAGAACCTGCGTACCGTTTGGCTTCTGTCACCTGAACAATGTCGTCCGTCCACATCGGGACGTCATAACCTAAACTATCAGATGACTCATCTAGTCCTTTCCTTTTAGAAATCATGCATGAGAAACATTTTAGAGTTTAGTAAAAAAATAAACACCTTTCTGCAAAATCATTGAGTTTTTTAAAGACCAGAACCAGAATAATTAAACCTCACATTCGTGTGACATCATTGGAGTTTTACGTTTTTATCCTTTAAGCATGTTTGTCACGTTTAAACATAAAACTTTATTCCAGAACAAGTTGGGAGTTCATCCTTTTAAATCCAAACGGACATTTATGGATTCCACATGTAGGAATCATCTGTGGAAATGGGAATGTTGGGATTCTGATTTCAGATTCATTTTATTATTTGCTTTGTGACTAGAATATGACTCGATGAGATCAGGAAATCTTTCTGTTTTCATATTTTACACAACAAAAGTTCTGGTTTTGGGTTTGGAACGAGCTGCAGGTTCTGGGTCATAAAGTTCTGGTCAGAGTTTGATTCCAGCTGCTGACTGATCCAGAACAGACTGCTGAGTTCAGACGTCACCAAAAGAGTTTCTGCTTCTAAAAACTGGTTTTGTGTTAAAGGACGGAGCAACAGCCGGACTCAGCCAGACCAGAACCTCCAACAAAGTCAGTGGTCTGTCAGGAAAGCTCCAAGGATCCAGAACCTTCTGATTTGTGAGTTGGTTTGTATTTTTAATCTTTCTTTGTGTAAAAATACTTAAAACTTTAGACTTTTAACCAAAATAAATTATTCTGCAGAAACAATGAAAAACATCAAACTGATCAAAGACAACATGAGGAACCATGTTTTACTGATTATCTCTGATTCTAACGGGTCACTCTGAGTGTTTCCTGCAGGCTGAACATGAAAATAGTCTCCTCCACCTATCTCCTGCATCAGCTTCTGATAGAAAATAGACTCTAGGTGAAACTCTTAGAAAATCCTGACAGATCTACGTCACACTGTCACTGAACATTCATGGACTCACCCATCTTGACTCACGACGGGGAAGGCTGTTGTTGGTTTAGCGTCCAGGAAACAGCAGAGAACGTCTGGGCTAGTAGAAGCTAACCGTTAGCATTAGCAGCTCCACCACACAGCAGAACTCCTCCAGGCTTGTGTTATTGGTGGAGATAAAACATCAACGTTGCAGAGCAAACAGAGTCAGTGGTAGAGTCGTGTTGCTGTTAGCCAATCAGAGGAGAGATGTCCACGTATCAGGAAGTAAGACTCCAGATCCTGTCGTTTTCTACTAAAACTGTTTTTCTTTTCAAACTTCAGTGTGCAGGCGCCCGCCTGTGATTGGTGGACCAACGGCGATGGGACGACCTCAGTGGGTGACTGGAGGAGCAGACCGTTTAAGATGGCCCACGAGCATTCCCTCCCCATGCCAATCCGCCACCACCTTGTTTGTGTGCCTTGTGTAAACTAGAGTTTTAGTTTGGAAATGTGTAGGAGCCTTTTATTTTGACATCCAGTGTTCTGCTTTGTTAGACAGGGAGGTAGGTTGATTGGTAGTGATGGGTAGACGAGGCCTCGTGAAGCGTTTCCGCACATTACCCAAACTGTATCGATCCTGTGTCTACTGACACCTGCTGGATCATAAACATCATTGCAGGCAGACCTAATAGCGAGACGCTCTACTGACATCAAGTCCCACTGTGCCGATTACGCAATGTGGGCCGGTCCGCACCCCCACTCCCCGCTCTGACGGCCGGTGGGACGGCCGAACGTCCGCGTGCGTTTTCCGTGCGTTTCTCTGTGATGTCTCAACAATGACGACATTCTTTTATTGATGTATGAAAGTTCAGTTGAACAAATGCAACACCTGCAGAAAATAGAATGAATGATTTAAAAACAATGATTTAGAAACGAAATTCTGAGGGATCGAGCAGAAACGAAGAGGAACAGGATGAAACAAGGAAATAAAACCATTAAAAGAACAAAACGATCCCTCATGGACCACCTTCTGTTTTCTTTCTGCCTCCATGATGTAACTGTGGAATAATTTTGCTTCTAAAGATGTGATTTTGGCAGAAACTCATCCTGTCGACGGTGGAGACGCTCCTCCATTTAAACTCAGTTTGGCGCTTCACTGACGAGCGAATCAGCAGCTGTATCGGTCACGTGACTACTTCCTAAATGATGCGCGCACCGACACGAGTTGAGCTAGATACATGCGCCCACGCGTCGGTGTTGCTCCACCCATCACTTTGGTCGTTTGTTTGTATTTCCGGGCCGCTGAGTAACTTAAGTTAGTCTTGTTGGTTGTTTTAGGCATTAGGTTCCCTCTGAGCTTTAATCCTCTTCATACTTTAGTTAATTATTAGAATTTCAGACATCAGTTGAACATTTTAATCAAACACGTGTGCAGGGGCGGAGCTAGAAAATTATTTATGGGATGGCAGAATAGGGGCAAAAATGTTTCTAGGGTGGCTATAAAAAATACATATATATGTAATATATAATACACAGCTATGGTCTGAGCTACACCAAGGCAAATATAATTACACTGTGTTCAGAAATACTTCAGTGCAGCGAGATCCTGTACTTTGGTTTTATTTTTCACTCGTTTTCCTTGTTAATTTCCCAGTATTTACTCATCCATGCATGCATTGGTTTCCTGTTGGGTCCCTGTTTAATAAAGGCCCACCAAAGAGAACGTAACAGGATAAAGTTAGGTCCTATAGTCGATACATGGGCGACTCCCAGATGCACACATCTGTGTCCTTTATGCTGTTTCTTCTTGGAAACTCAATTTTTCTATTGTTTAATTTCTGAAGGGGACAGTAACAGCCTACTGCCTGTGTGTATTTACCTGTATTGGTTGTCCTGTCCTCTGAGTGTATGTGCTGATCCCACTGGGATCAATAAAGTCTGTTTTATTCCACATCAGCTGAATTCAGTGGTTTCCATGTTTCTCAGCAAAACACTTTACTAGTTCATCTAGACCCTGTATTAGCTGGAATACCATCGTTCTTGCATGGGGAGTGGACGCTGCACTTCAGAAGGAGACACCGCCGGTGTAGGGGGAAGTGAGGGGAGGCTCGTTAGGCTACGAGCTGGCCTTCCCTGCTCCTCACGGGAATTGGCCACAATCTGGTCCTGGCAGTCGCCTCTTTGGCCCGGGGCGATGGTTATCGAGGCTGGACACGTGCCTAGCCCCGCTCTCTGGAGGAAGCCCAACCGCGGGTCCACGCCGTGTTTCTGCGGCCTTCTCGGCCTGCTGGAGGGGCGTTCATTTGCTGAATGTACGTGAGGTTTCGGCTTGAACGTGGATCTCGGCGCCGCCCTTGGTCCCGGTGACTGCTGCTCCAGCTTCATCTCCTATAAGGTTTGTCAGTGCCAGGTCTGTGATGAACCAGTCGTTCTTTTGAAATGACCTCTTTAAGACACAAGGACTAGGCTCTTGTGTTGTTGAAAGCTGGATCACCTTGGGGCAGATGGACGTGCTTGCTGAATTGTTACCGGGTGTCTGCGTCTGTTTCAGTAGCTCGAGAATATCGGGTCGAGGTGGCGGTCTGGTCTGCATAGCTGGGAGCTGCTGACAGCAGATTGATTGATTGAAATGTCCGGCAGAAGCGTCTCGGGGGAGATGCCCGAGGGGAGGGGTAGTGTTTGGTGACCGTGTTGACGTTTAAAACCTAGCTAGTTCTGTAGACTCGCTAAAGCAGCAGCTTCTATGTGTTCTGCCTCTTCACACTCAACACACCCTGTCCTCGTGTCTCAGAACAAATGAAACTTGCTCTTTAGGTTCAGCTACAATCGCTGAAAACTCTTTAACCTCTTGAAGGATTTCCTTTTCCCCGTTCCAGCCTAGCATTCAGGTATTTCATTTAGGATTGTTTCACTATTTAGTTAGTTTTATTTGTTCTCATGTTGCTTTATTCCTGTGCCTTTCATGCTTGTTTCTGTAAAGCTCCTTGGCGGCATACCCCATGTCTGTGAGGCGCTGTACTAATAAAGTTGAGTTGAGAGTAATGACCATTCTAGCTTGTTGTTGGACTCTTTTCTAGTCACAGGGTTACTCAGCAATCAGGAGACTCCCCATGACTCCGCTGGGCTAGGTTTTAGAACAAGGAGCTCAGCCACCCAGCCAGCACACCTAGGTGGGCCCCATATGGACTATATATGGGCACGCCATATGGGTCCCACCAGGGATTGTCCGCAGTTTTCACGGTGGCCCCACAGGGACTTGCCCACATAGATTTTAATGGGCCCTACATGGGTTTTCAGAGGGTTTGACTCAAACCCCTGTGGGGTCACCGTGGAAACTGTGGACAAACCCTGGTGGGATCCATATGGCGTGCCCATATATATTCCATATGGGGCCCAGCTAGGTGTGCTGGCTGGGCAGTGTTTTAATGTTCTGATTGTCAGTCACCTGACTCTTGTTTTTCTCATCCATTTCTGCTAAAGGAAGCTTCTTTTGTCCGTAGGTTTTGTTCTCTGTCCCTGCAGACGTTGCATTTATCTCCGATCTTCCATGAGAACAAAACCACTGTCTTTCATTTTTGCCTTTTTCCAGTTGTGATCGCCCTCTAGGGAGGTGAGAACAGCCCTCAGAGCATCAGGGAGGGAAACGTAAGCTGAACCATATAACTGTGAGTATTCCAGCCATGGACGGGATGTGTACTGGTCACTGGGAAAGCTCCTCCTGGCTCCTCCGTGAAACGTCTTAGGAAAACTCTGGTGGCCCTCACACCAGGACTTGGACATGTCAGAAAGAGAAGACATGTTCATTAATAGTCGTTAATCATCAGGCTGTGTTAACACGTACAGCAGAAAATACCTGTTTTGGTTCATGTGTTTCATTTTGGAATTTAACCCAAAAGACATTACACAGAAAACACTTTCTTTCCACCTCCTTTTAATCCAAAATGTCCGTGTGCTGCCTAGAAAAATGATCATTTTGTCCTTAATGTTCTGATTCAGATGAATGCATCAATACTTCCATACCGTGTGGACCAGCTCGACTGGAGATGTTTGATGTCTCAGACTCTCTTTTCACTATCTGAGTCCATCGTCTTCTCTTCCTCTCCTCATCTCGGTGGTCATCCTCTCTGTTCTCCATCTCTTCTGCAGCTGGTAGGTTGATGCCCCCTGGCCCCTTGGTGCCCTACGCACTCTGAGATGCGTGTGGGATGACCTACGCACTCTGTGATGCGTGTGGGATGACCTACACACTCTGTGATGCGTGTGGGATGACCTACACACTCTGTGATGTGCGTGGGATGACCTACGCACTCTGTGATGCGCGTGGGATGACCTACACACTCTGTGATGCGTGTGGGATGACCTACACACTCTGTGATGCGTGTGGGATGACCTACGCACTCTGTGATGCGTGTGGGATGACCTACGCACTCTGTGATGCGCGTGGGATGACCTACACACTCTGTGATGCGTGTGGGATGACCTACGCACTCTGTGATGCGCGTGGGATGACCTACACACTCTGTGATGCGTGTGGGATGACCTACACACTCTGTGATGCGCATGGGATGACCTACACACTCTGTGATGCGTGTGGGATGACCTACACACTCTGTGATGCGCGTGGGATGACCTACACACTCTGTGATGCGCGTGGGATGACCTACACACTCTGTGATGCGCATGGGATGACCTACACACTCTGTGATGCGTGTGGGATGACCTACACACTCTGTGATGCGTGTGGGATGACCTACACACTCTGTGATGCGTGTGGGATGACCTACACACTCTGTGATGCGTGTGGGATGACCTACACACTCTGTGATGCGTGTGGGATGACCTACACACTCTGTGATGCGTGTGGGATGACCTACACACTCTGTGATGCGTGTGGGATGACCTACACACTCTGTGATGCGTGTGGGATGACCGTAGAAAAGGCGTTAGAAAGACTAATGACATGGGTGGTTCTGACCAGGTCTCAGAGGTCGTGACCTTTAGTCTCTGTTTTCTCCCCACAGTCAGCTTTAGGTTTCCTCTGGTTTCTGTCTGTGAGCTCCATCTAGTGGAGGTTCTGCTGAACTGGGTCAGGGTTCTGCAGCAGGTCAGACTGGTTCTGATGTCACCTGGTTTGGATTCTGCAGCTATGAGGATGTGATTCTGTCCTGAAGTCAGATTCACACGCAGACCTGGAGCGATGAAGACGAGGAGGTCTTCTCCATCTGAAGAAGGTGGAACGAGTCTCTGAACCGACCTGAGGTGAGTTCATCGGGTCAGAACCAAACCTCTGGATCTGGGTGCTGCAGGTTCTCTGGGGTTACGGGTTTGTCCTGTGGGTTGTCGGTTTGAACCCAGGTTTGGTCTGAGTCAGTTGTTGGTGGTCGGAGGTAAACCGATGGTGATCTGCTGAGTGATGAAGAGTTTAGATCCTGCTCAACGTTTTCATTTCAGTTTCATTCAAAATGACACGTTAATACCTGCACACGCACACACACACGCACACACACGCACACACGCACACACACACACACACACACACACACGCACACACACA